>CM024791.1:25146738-25559855 GCA_014281875.1 Nibea albiflora | reverse complement strand
GGCTGCGCTCCCGGATCTCAGCAATTAACTTAATGAGAACAATGTTATTATTACCAAAAGGAATGATGAGAATGAGCCCCAAGTGAAGTAAAGGAGATTCTTAAAAGAAAATCAAACTGACAGCAGCAGGCGTGAGAACGCAGCAGAACATATTTCCCAGCCCACGCTCATCAGACGGGTGGCGCTACGAGCCTCTCGGTCGCGGGCGGAGGCGACGGTGCTCGGCGCATTAAAAGGGGTCGGAGTTCGAGCCGTCATCGGCGACACCGCGGACGAGAGGCGCTTCACGCCGTGAGAGAGACCGCCACGAGGGGGAACTCAGGGGAGTTGGAGGACGTGGGAGGGCTTCGTCCTCAACGGTGGACAAAACACAGCGTCCGTCCGTGTGGACTGTAAATAAACGGGGAACCTTCAACATCTCCACGCTCCATTTCTCTGTTCGAGAGCCCGGGGGGCCGCACATGTGTCCGCGCTCGCCGCTAAATTATCAGAGACTTTGACAAAGTCCAAGAGATCAGGTACAGATGTTTCTCCTCTCATTGAGGCAGCTCGGCTCTGTTCCCTGCTGCTCTTCGGCTCTGCGTCGACGTCTGGTTGACTTTTGGCTGGATGAAACGCTGAAATGGAGCTCCATGTGCTCTTTGGTCACTCGCCATGAAGTCCTCAGATGACAGGAATTCACAGCACGACAGAAGTGACCATGAAAACACAAAGCGGAGTGCCGGCTCACGTGTTTCCTGTGAAAAAAAATGATAAGAGCGTACAATGTTGGAGACGAAAGACACATTTCAAAATAAGAGCATGACACAGCACATTCATTCTGTGATTTCACACAGTAATGTCCGACTGATTCTGACATTTGTAAGTGAAGCTGAAGCCTCAAGAAGACCTGGCAATGTGAAGCACTGGCGACCCCTGATGGGGGTCAGGACCCACGGGTTGGAAACCAGCGCTCTAGCTGCTGCTAGCAGCTGTTGAGCTGTTTGAGTCTGAACCTCAACCGACATGAAGCACCATCAAGACTGGAGCTGTTTACTCTATGAGTCACATCCAGAGCTATATGATGGCGTTCGCCTCCACCTCCTCCGCCTGCAGCCACACATCCAAAGGTCAGACTCAACAACGTGCACTTCAACGCGCTCTTCAAAAACTCCACGGGCCGAGGCGGTTTTCTTCTTCTTCTCTCACAGAAGCTGCTGCAGGTGATGTCACGTGACTTGGCAACAACGTTCAAACATTCAAACACTCCCCAGTCACCGACAACAACACGCGGTACACACACACACACACCTACTGAAGTTCCCATTTTGGTCGAGTTCATTGATGTGCCAGATGAAGTGCGACGTCCGCTGAGAGTTAAATCCTGCGACAGCCAATCAGCACGTCGGCTCCTAATTTAATTAATAACTCCTCAGTCTAATTAGCAGGACGACGGGCTGGGAGGGAAAAACAGCTGCAGTCACCTGGGCTCCCTCCACTCCTGAACAGTCCCCGAAAAGACGAGAACGACAAGATGAGTCCTCCGGGGTGTGGCGACGACGGCGAGGGATGTGTTGAGAGTGTGTGGTGTGTGTGTGTGTTGGTCTGCAGGGTGTAGAGGTTGCTGATCAAACTGTAATCCTCGGGGTGTAACGTAGTGGTTTTCTGGCAGCGGAAAGCAGCCACGGTGTTATCTGCTGGCGGCGGAGAACTTTCTCAAGGTAAGTAAAAAAAAAGGCTTTGGGTTTACCTTGGGGTTTGATTGACACGCTCGCGGAGAAGCAGAAGTGGCGGCGGCGGCGGGGGCCTGTCGACGCTCGCCGGCTGTGTTGTGTGTGAGTAATTAAAAGTGATTCGAGACGACCCTCTCGCATCCAGAGGTGATAATATCAGCGGGGTGTGGAGATAAAAAACCCGTCAGCGCAGGAGGAAATGCTTCCACAGCTGGGTGCGAGGTCAGAGGTCACGTTTGATGAGTTCTCAAACATCTGCAGTTTGTGGAGATCATGAACTCCCTCCATGTTTCTAATAACCCTGATAACGTCAAAGTAAATGCACCAAAAGACGAATGAAACTGTCCTGTAACCAGCTCAGATTTAGTGATTCAAGTCGCTCTGCCTGCCGCCTTCTCTGCAGCTGTGCCTTTGGCGACTCACGACTAATCCAGAAATGGATAACCGCCACCTGTCAGTCAAAGCGTCCACGCTCTTAATCCTGCATAACTTTAAGCCTTAATATAGTTGAGTTGAGTCCTGACACACACGAGACAACAGAGGCCATGGTGCGTTCACTGACCTGCTTTATTGTTACAATATTGACCTTCAGTCCAATGAGCCTCTGCTGCGTGACACCTTCTTACAACATACACAACTGGATATGACAGAGATACTGCAGTAATCTTTCTACAGTGAGACGCCATCAACCACGCTGCAGCAAGCTTTTCATGTTTCCATTGAACATGTGATCTAATGAATCTCCCAAGCATCCTACTGGTATTTCACTGAGCTGCTTTCTCGTGGTTAAAGTGACAAGTTGAATTTGTAGTGAACAGGGTGAGTTGTATATAAATTCACCCTCAGTACAGTTGTCATGAACGGGGAAATTAGCTACAGAGACCAAAACAGTTTTTGTACCAGGCTGTAAACATGTTATTTCTGCTGTCTACATGGGGACTTATGGAGACTGATACTCACTTCTGCAGCCAGCCTCAGGTGGACGTTAGAGGAAACTGCAGTTTTTAACACTTGACCTTCATTTACCAGCCAAATGGGCTTGCTGCTTGTTATTAGCTTATTTTAGCTTGGTCTTGTTTTAGCCTGTCTAACTATGTTATCATGTATCTAGTTTTAGCTCTTTGTTAGCTTGTTTTAGCTTGTTGTTAGCTTGTTTTAGCTCGTTGCCAGCTTGTTTTAACTTGTTGTTAACTTGTCTTAACTTGTTATCATGTATCTAGTTTTAGCTCTTTGTTAGCTTGTTTTAGCTCGTTGTTAGCTTGTTTTAGCTTGTCAGCTTGTTTTAGCTTGTTAGCTTGTTTTAGTTCGTGATTAGCTTGTTTTAGCTTGTTGTTAACTTGTCTTAACTTGTTATCTTGTATCTTGTTTTAGCTCGTTGTCAGCTTGTTTTAGCTCGTTGTTAGCTTGTTTTAGCTTGTCAGCTTGTTTTAGCTTGTCCGCTTGTTTTAGCTCGTTGATTAGCTGTTTAAGCTTGTTGTTAGCCTTGTTTTAGGTCGTTGTTAGGTTGTTTTAGGTCGTTGTTAGCTTGTTTTCGTGCATTATCAGCTTGTTTGAGCTTGTCAGCTTGTTTTAGCTTGTCAGCTTGTTTTAGCCATTGTTAGCTTGTTTTAGCTTGCTGTCAGCTGCAGATTTGTAGAACTCTATTTGTACATGTGTTACAATCTTTTCTGAAGCACCTGAGTGTGTGATTACAGCACTGCTGGGAGCAGCCCTGAACACTGACTGTTCAGTTCAGCCTCTAAAGAAACTTCACACCATTCTTTTGTTCACCTCGTAAAAAAAAAACTAGGCAGACAACAAAAAGCAGCAGTTTATGGGGTTAAAAACTAAAAAAAGCCGAGCGGCCCGCACTCAGCATCTTCTATCTGTGTAGAGTAATCGCACCGTGACTGTGACTTCCATGCTCTTGAACCACCACGCCGGTCTTGACCTGCAGGTCAGCACCTGCCTGCAGCAGGACGACGGTCTGCAGTTTAAAATATCTGGACTGGTTTTAATTCTTCACCCCGCTGAAGTTCACAGTGAACTGGATCTCCTGAATCATCCTCACTGTGTGCACGTACAGGGGATAATACTAATATTAGCCATGAGAAAGAAGGACTACAGAGTAATTAGCTAGCTAGTTCTCGATCATTGCTAATATTACATATTAGAAGTAACCAGCTAGCTCACTGATGTAGACTAATTAGCTAAATGGTTACCTACCTAATTAGGGATTAGGCAGACAGCTAGCATTTTGCTAAGATTAGGAAGCTAGTTCACTACCATTGCCAGTATTAGCTACCAGACTAGCTATCAGAAGTAACCAGCTAGCTCAGGACTGGTGTAGACTAACTAGCTAGATAGTTAACTACCAAGCTAGGGATTGCTAGGCTATATATTAAGCTAGCAAACTAGCATTTTGCTAACTACATAGCCAAATCTAAGTCAGCAAGGACCCAATGAAGGACCTCAAAGAGCCTCTCTGCAACAAACCCACTGGAAATGTAAAGCGTCTTTAAAAAGGGTTCATCCTTTGGGGAGCATGAATGTGCTGAGTAAATGCCATGTATATTAAATCATACAGTGCTGTGTGGAACTGTAAATGTAATGATGGTGCTAGAGAAAGTCAAGAAGTCATGAAAATTCATCTTCTGGAGTATCTACAGCAGCTTCATGCTCAGGCTGAGCCACCAGCTGTATAATAAACCCGGTCTGACCTGGCAGGGGACATCGTTTGCACATATTTCCCAGTAAGGAAGCAGCAGATAGAGTGAAGTCCTTCCACAACAATAAGAAAAAAGAGAGATTCACTGTTAAAGCTGCCGAGCGTCCGCCGAGCCTTTGGACCGACTTTTTTCTGTGATAAAAAGCCTCTGATGGCGGGAGGCCGCCGTCTGGCTTCCCGCTGAACAAACAGATAAATCACAGCGAGCAGGAGACGGTGAAGGTGCCCACCGCTCGCCTCCTCCGTCATGTTGCTTGATGTCTCCTGAAGTGTAAAACAGACCCCAGCGGCTCGCTGTTATGGAGACGGCAATGAAACCGGCGATGGCTCTCATGACCGGCTTCCTGTTTCTGAGGAATGTCTCTCTGTCCTTCTCCACCTCCCAGCCTCTCTTCATTCCTCCATATGCATGTGAGCTTACAGGTGGAGTGGGAATCACTTGAAAGGTGGTGGAGAAGTGACGCCGAAGACAGATGTGAGGACTGAAGTGGCACCGTGGCTCTTCTGAAGGCTGACGGACTCTGTGTGACGGGGAAGTGTGTTTTTATTTGTTTTGTGCATGCAGAGTCGACTTTTCTAACTGACCCTGAACGCACCACACGAACTGCCACGCCACAGAAGAGAGTCAGGGGACAGTCAGAGGATCATGTGGGCCCTGAGGGGCAGGGCCGGGGCCCGGCAGGGACCTGAGCCAGCACCGGGGCCGAGCCGGAGCCAGGACCCCCCTGGAACACGGCTGCCGGGGCCCGTGGACGTGGTACTCCGACCTGGGGAGAGATGGCAGGGCGCTATTGACCGGACGGCGGCTGGAGCCGGTAGCATGATGTGGACTAAAACATTTTTTCCATTTTGAAGTAGAGGTGGCGTTGTCTGCAACACTTTAACTTCTTTATTTACTGTTTTAAATTCAGTTAACCAGCCACTCGTGCTACGTCTGCAGACCTGGAACTAGCAGACAGGAAGCTAAGGAGAGAGAACACGTTCCATTGGCTGAAAATTAGTACACGCCCCCGAGTACAGGATGACATCATCAACATTTCACCATCATCGTTTTTCAGGAAGTGACAAACTCTAAAATACCTTTTTTTGTCATTGTTAGACCAGATATTGAAATATGTGTGACGCAGAGCGATGATAAAAATATACGACGTGATAAAAATGCTTCATCAGTCGTGACTTCACGGGGATTTAAAACCCTGAGGGTGACGACGGTGATGGAGCTCGGCTAAATGGAGCAGTTCAGGTAAAACTTCATTAGACAGTTCCCCGCAGGCTGCACGATTTTTCACCGCTAAGATGAAATGATCCACGTTATGTTCGTTCAGAGTGTGTGTGTGTGTGTGTGTGTGTGTGTGCGTGTGTGTGCGTGTGCTGTCAATAACCCTCCAGCATGACAAACAAATCGCCTCCCGAGGAAGAAGCGGCGTTGGATGTTTCAGGCCGTGCCGCAGTCATCAGTTCTGCTCGGCGACTTCCCGGACAAATGGCGACGCCCCAAAGTGCCGGTGCAGGCTTGAAAAACGTCCCGTGGTCCGCCGCGTCCGGCAGCGGGCGCCTGTCAATCATGTGCACAGGAAGTGGAAAATCAGCTCTCCCGGCGTGCTCCACGAGCGTTCATGGAGATGTTTCGCTCCGGTCCGCGGGCAGCCAGACTGCTGAGGCGGCAGGAAACAAGAAAGAAGGAGGCCAGCTGAGGACTAACGCTGGAGGAACACGGCTCTGTCGTCGCTGCCTGAATCCGCTGAGCAGCAGGTCGCGGCTTTGAAATTAACGTTGATAAAGTAGGCTGAGCGCCCCTCCTCCACCTCCTCCTCCTCTCGCCACGCAGCACACCCCGTGTGCTAAATCACCGTGGGGCAGGCCTCGCTCGTCATCAGACTGAATGGGTGCAGCGGCCTACATGTTAAAAATACAAAGAGAGAGCTGCGGGGCCACGGCGGGCCCAAAACACCTGCTGACAGAGAGAGAGAGAGAGAGAGCAGGTCAATCACCGGCTAAAAACTAAAACCTCTCAGCGTCCAAACCAACCGCTCACTAAATAAACTCCTCAGCCCTCGTGCCGACTTTAGCATCGTGAAACAGAAAGTTACGGAGGAGGATCGCGGCCTCTGCGACTTTAAAAAGTCAGAACTTAAAGTCAGCTTTCCAAGAAAAAATGCAGAATTCCAATTTACATTTACATTTCTCACACGTGGTTCTGATCCTCTTCCGTTCAGAACCGACGCCGTGCGGATCAACATCAAGTTTTTGGGCGTTTTTTTTGAGGTTTTTAATTAGATTTTGTGGGAGAAGCAGAAGCAGCTGTGTACAAAAAGCTTTCACACAGATCAGAGTGAGTCGCCGATGACGGATCGTCGGCCGCAGTCGTAACACACACACACACTGACAGGACAGAAAGAAACACTGAGGTTAACCATGCCAAAAAACCTTTAATCAAACATTTGACTGCACGAGGAGCACAGGAACGCGCCTGGATATCACAGCTTCAGCTCTTTTAATCAGAGAAGTCTTAAAAACTTTGGAAGAACACAAAGTTTGTCCAAAACGAGTCGAGCTGAGATGAAGGCACAGAGAGCTCAAATAAAAGATGTTTGGTGCTCAGGAAGAATCAAGAGTTCAGTCAAGAACGGCTTGTTGTGATGGATGGAGTGTGTGTGCTGCTGGGCGTGGCCTCTCTCACCTGCCTGATCACCACGACACCTGCGTCCCATCGTCCAATCAACCTGCACGGGATAAAAGACCAGTGATCAGCGCCTCCAGTCAGAGTCACAACCACGATCACTGAGAGCATGTTAGCGTCTGCGTTTGACCGCAACACTCGAAATATAAATCATACATGCAACTTACATTAACACTGACAGTGTGCATGTCTAAGTATGGAAGCTAGCAAATTGAGCCGTCTCTATAGCTATAGCTAGCATTCATGTCAAATATACTTAGCTAACATTGAGCTAAAATGAGCTAATAACGTGGTAGAACGAGCTAACACAAGCTAAAACGAGCTAACAGTTCCCTAAAACAAGCTAACACGGGCTAACAATGTGCTAAAACAAGCTACTAGTGCGCTAAAACAAGCTAAAAACACACTAAAACGAGCTAACAATGTGCTAAAACAAGCTAACAACACACTAAAACGAGCTAACAATGTGCTAAAACAAGCTAACAACACACTAAAACGAGCTAACAATGTGCTAAAACAAGCTAAAAGCACACTTAAACGAGCTAACAATGTGCTAAAACAAGCTAAAAACACACTAAAACGAGCTAACAATGTGCTAAAACAAGCTAAAAACGCACTAAAACGAGCTAACAATTTGCTAAAACAAGCTAACAACACACTAAAATGAGCTAACACGAGCTAAAGTGAGCTAACAACAAGTTCCCCGTTCATGACAACTGTACTGAGGGTGAATTTATATACAACTCACCTGTTCACATTATATTAAGGCTTTTAAGGTTTGTTTGAGTAACCGGGCGTCATTCAGCCCGCCTCAGCTCCACCCAACCTCCTCTTAGGCCAGAGACAGGACTGGAGACGAGCCGCCACACTGAGCTTCACAACAGCTCTTCAGAGTCCTGTGGGGGACGTCACAGAGACCACGCCCAGGTGTTACACAGTCTGTGAATTAAACATCGTGGATAATTGTTTTAATCCAACCCTGCACTGAAACGTGTCGAGGAGTTTCTGGGCTGTCATGGAGGTCAAAGGTCAGACTATCCAAGAGCCAGAGCCAGATCCCAGCTCTGGACCGCTGCCCCACTTTACCTCCCAGTCACATGATCTCAGCGATTCATCATGTTAATGTGTTTTTGTGGACTTTGTGCTGAGCGGGGCAGAACATGATGTAAGCACACAGAAACTGGCAGCCGCCCCCCCCGACAGGTATTAATGAAGTCACGTAAAAAGGCGGGACGGGTCCATACATTATCAAGACGTCCCACGGAGGCAAAGTCATAATCGTTCAACTCCTCGCCCGGACGTTGCTCGAATTTGACTGATTCCAGTTCACGAGGGGAAAAGTTGCTGAATTAGCGCTGACGGCAACAACAGATGGTGAAGTAGGCCAACTGCTCTTCACCTGTCAGAGATGTTCAAATGTTGCTTTCTACTGAAAAACAACAGCGTGGCCTCATCAGCGATCAGCGAGGATATTAAAGGAGCGCTGTGTTTACACGCAGCAGCAGCAGCATCTCTCCCACGGGGCCTCATAAAAGCAGAAGTTGGAGGTGGGGGAGGTGGAGGTTGTATACCCCCAGCGGGCGGTAAACACGCCTTCGGATGTGGGTGCACGTCGAGAGACACGGCGTGACCTTTACAGCGCCCGTTGATGAACGTCACCAGCTGAGAGTTTGCCCTTTTCCCACCTGTATCTGAAACCCTGCTGAAAACAATCATCTCCTCCCTCTCCTCCCTCCTCACTCTGTCTGCATCGACTCTGCTGAGCCATTAGTGTAATGAAAGAAAGAATCATTCAGACTCGGTTATGCTGACTATACATTAGGAGACATTTACGCACACTCACATTTATCAACAATCTGTCGTAACTCATGTTTTTTTGTTTTTTTTCCTGAACAACACGGCAGCGTTTGCAGAATTACACTCGCACGCTCCTCGGCTTCTTCCTCCGAAGTTTTTATCTCCGCTTCTTGTTCGAAACTCCAAAAGAAAACGAGTGACCAGGTGTTCTTTCCCCGCCGCACCTCTCGGCACTTTCCCGTCTATTAAAGACAACCGGTGGCTGGTGTTTCGGGAACATCTGCTCGCTCGCTTTAGCACCTGTTTGCCAAATTAAAAATGATATATCGTCGTCGCTCGGTGCGTTTCACGTTCACGCAGACTTCAAGGAAAACACAGAGCGAGCAGACAGTCAGTTTATGACTGACAGGTAACTCCTGACACTGTCGGGAAGGCGCCATGCTTCTCATGTGTGGATTTATGTCCTAAGTTGCCCCTCTGGATGATAAAGTGCCTGCTCAGGTGGCCCAGCGTGCAAGACAATGTGATGAAGCGCCCACTGGGACACCTCCAGGTGGAGGAAAGGTGATGAAGTGTCTCTACGGTGGCCCGGTGTGCAACAACGCGTCCCGGTGACCAGGTTACAGGTGTGAGCGCAGCCTCGAACTGATTCTGGTACTACAGGACCATGATGATGAAACTACTGCTATTACTGTGATGGAAGCGGTCTTTATCAGTGTTATTTTCAAAGTCCACCAGCTTCTGTGTGCTGTTTCTGTTCCTGGCTTCCTGTCAGCTCGAGCTGCTCTGTGTAAACTGACGCGGGCTGCGAACACAGCAGAATTCAATGTGGAGCCGAGCGGAGGCCCGCTTCTGGAACGCTTCTGAACCGGACCACAGTGGAGCCGGCGGGCTTTGAAACATTGACTGGCTGCATATCGCTGCAGCGGCCGCGCCCGGTGAAATTTGGGGGTAATAGTTATGAACATTTAGTTTCAGTCATTATTTGCTAAAGTGGCTAACTGATAATTAACTGCTGCTTACTGTATCTGCCGTTAGCAGGCACCAGAACCGGGCTCAGCAGCCGGACCGGACAGAACAACAGGGAATAACGTTACACTACTTGTGGTGCTAAGTAGTGAATCGCTAAATTTGGTTAGCTTAGTCGGTGTAGCTAATTGAACTGAACTCGGCCCTGGGATGACGCAGCTAACTGTAGCTGCTGTTAGCTCAGTATGTTAGCTGCTTTTAGCTAATGTTAGCTCAGTATGTTAGCTGCTATTAGCTGCTGTTAGCTCAGTATGTTAGCTGCTGTTAGCTAATGTTAGCTCAGTATGTTAGCTGCTATTAGCTGATGTTAGCTCAGTATGTTAGCTGCTATTAGCTGATGTTAGCTCAGTATGTTAGCTGCTGTTAGCTCAGTATGTTAGCCATGTCGCCCCAGGCTGTGAGCTCAGAGCATTGGGGGAGTGTTAGTGTTTGTTACAGGAATGCTGACAGGGAGTGGAGCCAGTGTCGTGCCAGAACAGGAGCTGCCTGCAGCCTCTCCACCACGCCTTTACAGTATGTGAAGTGTCTTTTTATTGGCTGTGGCGTCCCGCATCATCACTTCCTGCAGCTCAGCTTGTCGAACGCGCCATGATCTGTCTAGGTGCACGAAAAAAATCCCTGCTGGCATCTTCACATCGCCGCGTCCAAGCAGAGGTTCAATCTGCCTGAACGAACACACACACACACACACACACACACACACACGCCTCCTCCCAATTGAAACCCAGCTGCCACGCATCAGTGATGGGCAGGTCATCCACGGCAACCGCAATGAAGGACAACATCATTAAGCTCGATATCAGCGGCGGCAAAGCAAACAGCCTGTCCACTGTCATCAGGGTGATGCATTGGCACTCGCCGCCAAGAGGACGTTTTAATTGTGTCCAAACACACACACACACACACACACACACACACACACACACACACACACACTGACATGCAAACAAACAAACACGCGCACACACACACCACCTACCTCCCAGGACCTTCCGTGTTTGTGTGCGGCTGCAGTTGGGTGGTTTGCTGAATAAAACTGTGTGTGTGTGTGTGTGTGTATTAGAGGCTTTTCTTTTAATGCTATTGAGCACTCAGTCTCTCACACACACACACACACACACACACACACACACACACACAGACACACTACATGTTGTCTGAGATCAATTCTGTGGTAACCTTGTACGAATGAACTTTCCCATGATGCATTTGGTGGGCTTTGCTGAATGGAGCCAGTGGATTTTATACTCGGAGTAAGTTTCTAATTTCTGGTTCCACCTAATGTGAATTTTAATTAACTATCAATCATTTTTTTTAATGTTTTTCTGAATTATCTTTAAGTCTGTGACGTGAAACTTCAAAAAGTTCCAACGTGAATCTTCAGACTGATGATTGATCCTGAAACGTGAAGCTCCAGAGTCGGGACGTCCTACCTGTCTCTGATTGGCCTGTACTCTGTGATTGGTCAAAGGTGAGGAGGGCGAGAATGTCAGCCAATCACATGCAGGGTAGGGCGGGCTTCACTGAATAGAGAAAAATATAAAGGAGCGAGGAGCCGAGAGAGGAAAGAGTCTGAAAACAGTCAGCCGATGACTGCTTCAGATCACTGAAATGTAAAACTAACCTAAACGTGACGATGCTGCAGAACCTGAACGTCAGAACTGACTCCACCTGATCTCCAACTACAGACACCTCTCGTCCAATCAGATAATAAACTGCATGAACCTGCAGCGAGACTCATTTAAACACTTTAAGATGATGAATCGTGGCTGTAAAGCTTCATGTCATGGATTTACAAACCCAGACGAGTCAAACAGTGACTCATTTGTGCCAAAACGTTTCAGCATTTTGTTTTTAATGGATAATTCCCGTTATTTTTCCTCCTCGGCGTTGTTTTTTAAAATTTTTATTCATCTGCATATCAGACTCGAACAACAGCAGCAGACCTCCATCGCTACAACAGTCACAGTGCGTGATCCATTATTACAGCGAATAAAACAAGAGCAGGGCGTAAAAAATAAGCATAATATCAGCGGTGTTTGTGAAGATTGCATGGCTTTATGTTAAAATTGTGCCATTATTTCCCCCCCTCCGCCCGGCCTGCCTCAAAAAAACAAAAAGGATAAATATGTCCATTTTCTCCAACTTTAGTCCCATTTCATGCTGTTCTCTTGCTTTTCATTTCACGCTCTGCTTCAGCCTATTTATCGATGAGACGGAGGAGGGAGGCAGGAGGCCATTACTGACAGGAACTAACCTGAGTGTGTGTGTGTGTGTCATGTATTCAGATGTCGGCTTCACACTCTGCTTTGTGTCGTTGTGTCGCCATGATTTTAGTGAAACAACTGCGATGTGAATGTCGCACAAAGACCGCGAGGCGTCCTCTTACCGAGGATCCGAGATGAGAATGTTTCATCTTTGGGTCCAGCGCAGAGACGAATCCACACACAGCGTGCAACACAAAGAGTGGAAGCGTGTGGAAACAGCTCGACTGGCTTCATCAAAAATGAAAAACTACACCTCAGAAGAACTCCAGAGCCGCCTGATTCAAATTACTTATTTAAACGATCATCAGTTCGAGCTCTGTTCTCACACTCTTCCTTCTTTTCTCAGCTTTATTGAGCGCGCTCAGTCGCCGAGAGGGAGAGACTGTCAAAGAAAACTTTATTGGATCCACACATTAAAGTCTTTACAGCCCGCGGGTCGACGTGTTCCCTACAAGCGTCATATAGACAGAGCGTATGGATTTATTAAAGAACGTGTGCGATGCAAGGTGTTCTTCTGTCTGCTCGGATATTCTCCATATTTGATCTGACCTTTGAGCACCTTTAGCACTGTGTTGTCCATCGATCTCCTCTAAATTATTTACAGTTTTTCCTTGTAGCAGCCATCCGGCTCCGTCCCCGGCAGAGTCAGGACGGAGCTCACAGCTTCTTATTTTATTTCACACATTAGTTAACTGATTCACATCAAACGTTTCTGTCGTCGTCTGAGCTCCTGACACATTGTCTGACACTCGTGTCCTGATGTTGTCATTGACGCGGCGTTACGAGTCAAAGACAGGTTGGCTAATAAACCGGGAGCCGACGGACAGACGGAGCCGGCACTCCGTCCTTTCTACTGCACTTTAACAAAACGTTAAAGCAGTTTGACCTCGTTAGTTTTCTAGTTGATTTTAAAATGTCAGTGATTACTTTTCAGTCAAGTCTGAGGTCAGCCTCTGATCACCAAATTATTAACCCCCATTCGAGCCGCAGATCCTCCTCTTGGGTCGCTCATCTTGCTGCCTTCAGTCTCCTTGGAGATGAATCCAAACTTCTCTGGGTATTTTTCGGTCTTCTCTCATGTGCGCTTCACTGTAATTTATCAGGCGGGATGATGATGCAGCGTTTAGCGCTGCTGCCTCACAGCAAACAGGTCCAACAAAGCAAAGACGTGCACTTAAAGAAGAAGTTAAGAAGAGTAAATGTTCTCTGGAGCTTGTCAGACTTTGAAACACTCGGAGCTGAGATGAATTCGTCTCTGTCTCTCTGCTGCGGCGGCCTCAGCGTGTCATCGAGCCGCCCTTTAAGGACCGCCCACAAAAATCCTGGAAAACTGTTTGAACTTCCTCCCTCCAAGTCTTCTCACGTGTTTTCAGCAACTATTTTCCAACCTATTTAATGTATTTCAAAAGAAATCTCAGAATTGACTTTAACAGGCTAATTGGTGACTCTAAATTCGTCCGTAGGTGCGTACGTATCCCTCTGTGGCTGTGATAGACTCCACCGTGACCCTGATGAGGATAAATGGCTACAGAAAATGGATGGATGGAGGTCTTTACCTTATTTTTATCTTCTTTGTTTAGCGCTCTCACCGCAGCCACCGCTCTCAGCGCTGAGCTGACCTGTTTTTTCTCGTTTCATTGTACCGCTGACCCTGTGTTAACCTACATTTGACAAATAAAACTCCCTGACTGAGGAGGGACGCTTCATTTGTTAATGAACGTGCTGCATCTTCTCTCACTTTAACTTTTAGTCACCAATGTCAGAGAGATTTGAAGTCGAACCCCGTGCAGCTGCTGCACTGGCAAACCTTGGCGATGCCCTGCCAACAGGCTACAGATGCTGTCCACGGCTCCACCAAGGCTGACCCTCCAGTTCCCGAAGCCTCGAGGCCCATCCCGGCTCCACCCTCCTCCAGACTCAAGTATGGAGTCAGCCAGGTGGAGATCTTAATTAGGCCTGCAGATCTGTGGAGTAAACATAACCGCGCCGACCTGCGTGGCATCGTTTCTCGTATATTTACTCTGATATCTGCTGTCGACTTTGACTCTGTTTTTTTCTCTTAAATTAAATCTGGCTAATAGCAGCGGGAGGTGGAGGGGATTTATTTCCTTGCAGTTTAAAAACCACCACACTTACTTCCTATTACACTTACAAATATTGAGCTCATGCATAATTTAACCTCCCGCCCACATCCAAAATGCTGCAATCGACTTCATTATTTATTTTAACGGCACTTCAATAATTTATGCCCGTGTGTATGAGAGCCATCAGAACAGACTGCTGCTCACTTAATTACCGGGGCTGCCAGCCCGCTGAAGTTCTCTGGTATTAAACAGAGTATTAGCCAGGATTAGACATCACACACACACACACATATTATTGCTTTCTAATGAGGAAGGAGTTAGCCGAGCTAGCGCACAGACTCTGATTATTTAAAGTGAGAGCAGACGCGAGGCGCGTCACGCAGGATCGCACATCTCAGGGCGGGATTGGACGGGATGACCAGCGCACACGCTCAGATCGATTCTAGATTAAGACGTTATGTCCACTTAGAGCTGGAATAATAGGAATAATGGATTCCAGTGGGAGGGCGCTCGGATTCGCTCAATAAATATTACAGTGTTTTACTGTGTAATTAACAGTCTCTAATGTAAAATACTTTATTCTGTAAATAACGGGTTTGCCATAAAATATGACTGTAAAATGTTATTACGGTAAAGAACTGTCAGCTTACAAACTTTAACTTTAAAAACCTTTTCTGTTATTACGGTAAAAGGATGTTGGTACTGTTGATTCCACGCATTCATGGTGTTTTATTCTATATTTTAAAATGTCTGTAGATTTTACAGTGTGTTTCTGTTCCTGTAGTTTTCCGAGTGACACATATATTTATTTTTTAATGGGATTTAATAAAAGCACAAACATTCAGACACTTTGCACAAGGTTACATGAAGTCGTGTGGGCCTTGAGGTCCTCAGCAGTATTAGTTGTGCAGTACGTGCCGTCCTGTCTCAACACTGTGGTGGCCAGGGTCGAAGGACTCTGGTGCTGCCTGCTTAGACATAATATACAGCTCGTCACTGACGGTCCAGTCTGCGTAAACGGACTAAAATATGTTGACGAAGACACCGTCCTTGGTAAAAGCATTCTCTTTACCTGATTCTGGGCGTGTAGTGTTTGTGGTGTTATCTCTGGGTTTAAAGTCCACCAGGACGAGTTGGACAGAACGTGAGACAGACTCAGACACTTCTGATGAACTTTGAGAGTCTCTAATTCTCCTTGGACAAGGGTCAATAAATAACACAGCATAAGACATCAGAAGACACTTTCTTCTTCCTGACCTCACCGCTGACCTTTGACCTCAGCAATTTCTCCACAACACAGTGGAATCACAGTAAAAGGCCGTAAAATATACCATTAAATATCACAGTGTCCTGTCATGTCTCTTATTCTGTAAACATTTTCTTACATTTCTGTGTGGAGGTTTTGAAATATGATTTTTACTGCACAGGGTAAAACATGCTCACACTTCATGACACATTTAGCGTCTTTTTACCGTTTTTGTTTGGCACTTTTCACCGTAAAACCTTTTGTTTTTTTACAGTGCAGCGCTCAGACTCTGCGCTCTGATTATTTAAAGTGAGAGCAGACGCGAGGCTCGTCACGCAGGATCTCAGATATCAGGGCGGGATTGGATGGGATGACCAGCGCACACGCTCAGATCGATACTAGATTAAGATGTTATGTCCACTTAGAGCTGGAATAATAGGAATAATGGATTCCAGTGGGAGGGCGCTCGGATTTGCTCCGATTCAGGGGTGATTTATGGCCGCTGCTACTTTAAACGGCCCGCTTAAAAAATGAGACTTTTCATAATAAATACTTTCCAGAGTGCCGCAGATCAATTGTGCCCGGAGAATGATGAAGACAGATGGTTTTTCTGTATATGGCTGACTCGTCGCCGCAGACTTATGTACTTTACCATCTCTGCTGCCTGGAAAAGAGGTCTTATGCAGGAGAAGATGGATTAAGTGGCTTTTTATTTTGAGTGTTACTTAGAGACAAAAAAAAAGAAAGAAAGAGGCTCTCGCGCTGGTTCGACTTTGGTTTGTCTGACAGGCCTGACACAGCACAGTCTGTGTGCAGATGAGGGTGACTGTGGCATCAGATTAATAAAACTCCAGGAGAACAAAAACAAGTAAAGAAAGAAAATGAAACATTGATCTTTATAGTGCTCCAACTGGAATTAGAAGAGGACTTTAAACAGCAAGCGAATACAGAATGCAGGACACAAAGCATACAAATATGAACCCTGATGCTTCAGCTTATTTGTCCTAACACGAACCTGATAAATGATAAATACTACAAACCCGTTTCCCAGCAGCCCCTGGGCTTTAATGGACGCTCGGTCAAAGTGCCCTGACAAAAAGAGCGATGTTGGAAGCGAGTCTGGCGTCATGAAAACTGATTTAACCAGAAGTAACCTGCGTGGCTCGTCGGTGTCAGGGTGATTCTGGGTAAGTTAAATGAATAACTTTCTTGGCTAACCGTACAGGTAAACACAAAACAACAAAAGATGGCAGAGGAGGCTGAAGTCCAACAATCCAAGTTAAATCCAAAATACAGAGTCCAAACAACGCCAAGAGCAGGAACACAAGCTGAAGGACAGAGGCCGAACAATGCAGGAACAGAACCACAGACCGTATAAAGAATGGACGGAGTCGGTCTAAATGGTGGCCATGTTGGCCGTCCGCCTCTTCCGCCTCCAGGCTGATCTAAAAATCTGCAAAGACGTGCATCATCAGCGGACGTGGAGAGCTGAATGACGCCCACGCTCTTAATTCTACGTAACAGTTACGACCCGACTCGAAGGGTAAAAGCCAGCGGCATGAAACCAGTTGTTCAAAAACAAAGATGTTTAATCAGATTGATTTAACAAAAGCAGGTGAGGTGCTGTCAAAGAAAAGCTGAACCTTTTCTACCTACATGAAACCAAAACTAGAAAGAAAAAACTCACTGTATAATTAAAGTTCTACAAAAAACACAGAACAGAACCCCTGAAACTGTTTAGTGCTTCTAACAACGTGTGAATCAGTAACCTCAAACGAGGCCCGGCTCCTACAGCAAACGACAAAAACAACAGTCACACGAAGGAGGCGAGCCGGCCCGGCAGTTCGGAGCCTCGAGCTTAAATGAGGTTGCGTCTCCAGGTTGGGGTCCCGCGGATTGGCCGGTTGGGAAACGTTGACGCATGGCCACACCTCCTCAGCTGTGGAGCCAATCAGGGATGGCGACTGCACACCTGGAGTTACATAACCTAAGAAACGCAGCACAACGGGACGTAGACGTAACGAAAACTTACGAGCTGAAACCTGCCACGCGCCGTCCATCCAGATTTTTCCGTGGCTGTTCTCTCTTGGTCCGATCATCTCGTGTTTTTGCTTCGTCACATTATTTTCTCCCCGTTATCACTCAAAAATTCTTAATTTACCTATTTAACAACATGTTGCACTGAAACAGTTAATAACTACAGTCGTGGGTTTGTTACTGTATAATAAGAGACGTCATTGGTTACAGCAGCAGTGCAGTTTGCTGCTGCTTGTCAGTAATAGTGCTACGGCAGCAGCACACGATGTGATATTTTATTAATTTTATTGAATTATGGAAGAGGCTTTGAATAATTAGGTGCAGCGCGCTGATAGTAGTTCCTCTGCTTCATTTCGCCATCACAGATTTATAGGCGGAGGAGCTTTTTGAGGCACAACAGCAGAAATTCAAGACTCCATTTACACTGAGCCACTTTATGTGTGCCGGCTGGAACAAATAGCTACTCAGTGTCTAAAAAAGTCAAGTGTAAGTGCAAGCGAAAAGCCTCAGAGGAAGGCTGAAATCTGGTAGTTGAAAGCGCGTGTATCCGAAAATGCATCCGTCTATTCACATGTAATCTTTCCTCCTTTTAAAGTTTCTGCTACATCGGTAAGACGCACTGAAATTATCTGCATCCTCCCACAAAGCTACAGGTAGAAAGCATCCCGACCAGTCATTTCAGCACATATGGCCCCGCAGAGGGCGGAACATCCTGTTGTTGTGTTTTCCTGATCCCTGATCAGTGCAGCCATCTGTGAGCGAGCGAGGAAAACTTCAGTCTTGTACAAACTCATCCGTGTGTTTGTGTTATTAAATAGATTTTTGTTTGCTAAACTTCAAACATTGTTGTAATTAAACCAGCAGCAGCTAATCTTACTGACTAGTCCAGCAGCAGTCAGCCAGCTCGGCGTCTGTCTTTCAGCCTTTTATTTCACCAAGCTCTCACCAACCACTAAAAGTCAGTCCCAGATTTACTCTTGTCCGGCGGCTTCTTGCTCGCTCACTCTCTCCTTTTCTCTTCTTAGCTTCCTCCGTCAGCGTCCTCTTCACTCTCTGCTCCTCTGCCATCATGTCCATAGAGGCTGCTGAGCCCGGTTACATTGCCCGCTTGCCCAGCTCCTGTTCTGGCACGACACCGGCTCCGCTCCCTATCTGCAGGCCTGAAAACCTCCTCTTCTTCCCAGTGACCCAAAACGCCTGTGGTACAAACACTAATACTCCAAGCTCAGAGTCTGGGCTGCCCGGCTAACACACTGAGATAACATGAGCTAACAGCAGCTAACAAACTGAGCTACCATGAGCTAACAGCATCTAACAAAGTGAGCTATCAGCAGCTAACAAACTGAGCTAACAGCATCTAACAAACTGAGCTAACAGCAGCTAACAAACTGAGCTAACATGAGCTAACAGCAGCCAACAAACTGAGCTAACATGAGCTAACAGCAGCTAACAGACTGAGCTAACATGAGCTAACAGCAGCTAACAAACTGAGCTAACAGCTTCTAACAAACTGAGCTAACAGCAGCTAACAAACTGAGCTAACATGAGCTAACAGCAGCCAACAAACTGAGCTAACATGAGCTAACAGCAGCTAACAGACTGAGCTAACATGAGCTAACAGCATCTAACAAACTGAGCTAACATGAGCTAACAGACTGAGCTAACATGAGCTAACAGCAGCTAACAAACTGAGCTAACAGCAGCTAACAGACTGAGCTAACATGAGCTAACAGCAGCTAACAAACTGAGCTAACATGAACTATCAGCAGCTAACAAACTGAGCTAACAGCAGCTAACAGACTGAGCTAACATGAACTATCAGCAGCTAACAAACTGAGCTAACAGCAGCTAACAAACTGAGCTAACATGAGCTAAAAGCAGCTAACAAACTGAGCTAACAGCAGCTAACAAACTGAGCTAACAGCAGCCAACAAACTGAGCTAACATGAGCTAACAGACTGAGCTAACATGAGCTAACAGACTGAGCTAACATGAGCTAACAGCAGCTAACAAACTGAGCTAACATGAACTATCAGCAGCTAACAAACTGAGCTAACAGCAGCTAACAAACTGAGCTAACATGAGCTAACAGCAGCCAACAAACTGAGCTAACAGCAGCTAACAGACTGAGCTAACATGAGCTAACAGCAGCTAACAAACTGAGCTAACATGAACTATCAGCAGCTAACAAACTGAGCTAACAGCAGCTAACAGACTGAGCTAACATGAGCTAACAGCAGCTAACAAACTGAGCTAACAGCAGCTAACAAACTGAGCTAACATGAGCTAACAGCAGCTCCAGCTGTCAGCAGTTTACTTCACTGTCCATCATAAACTCTGTAAATCACAGAGAGTTGAGGCGGAGCAGCCGGAGGACAAACTCAGTGAAATAGTTGGCGGTGTCTCAGCCACCGTAGATTCGGTCATCTGGCTAATGGAGACACGACATTTGGATTTGATCTGAATATGAAACAATATGAGAGAAATCTCAGACTAATTTCCGGCACGTATTGTTCCTCAGAGAGCAGCTGAACAGTTTTTCTCTCTCGCAGCTCGCTTGAGAAGAAAATTGGCCGATTTTATCCGACACTTAAAATAACTACAGCTCGAAGTTTTTAAGAAAGCACCGTGCTGAGGAAAAAGTCTGAGCGGGGCGGACGTGTTAGTGCTCTAATTCAGCAGATATAGACGTGTCTAAATATATTTGATACACCTTTTAAAGAAGGAAACAGCGTCCGGTCTGCACCTTGAAAACCAGCAGCAGCTCAACAAAGCCCAGTTTGTCTGTGCGGCTCTCCAGTGTGAGGACCGTCCTCCCTTCCTGCTGTCATCATCGCCTCATGAATAATCCTATTAAATGAATAAATGGGGGGAAAAAAAAGATTACTACAGCCTCCCATAATGGTTCGCCAAAATCTCGTTTTGAGACATCGAACCTCACTATTTATCCGAGCGGACGCCGCCGCGAGCGCACTGATGCGGCAGATTTAATTTATGGCGCGTTATTAGACATTATCAGGCCGGGGATCCTGCTGCTGAATAGGAAATAACAGCTGTCCCCTCTTCTTTGCAGATCCACGGTGAACCGGACTGTGTCGTCTCCGCTGATAAGACTCCGAGCCTCCCGTAACACACCACATTGTCATTTAAGGACATTGTATTTTCCTAATTTATTTCCTTTGTCACTGCAGGCGCAGATGACATGTTCAAGTCTGAAGGATTTTGGATGTTATGGCGACGTCGGGGGCTTTTCAAATTGAGTGAGGCATCGCTCTCCTGGAGCGCATTTATCTCTGAATGTTGAATGAACCTTCACAAGTGCAACAGAAAATTCACGGTAACAAAAGATTCCTGACGCCAAAATGAGACGGCGGAGCGACGGAGACAGAATTATATTGATAACTCGGAGAATAAAGCAATTTCTTTTTTTATCATAGTTTCATATTGCGCCCTGTGCAATGGCCCATGAGGTAAATTTACTCTTGGAGCACTTCTCTGCAATATACAGTCCTCCTGTCGTCCTCGGCTCTCTCTCCGGCTGCCATATTTGCTCTCTAAAACCCGTCCTAATGTATCAATTGTTCTGATCTGGCTCTGCTGGAGTGTGAACAAACAAATTGGATTGTGGCCCCGTCCCCCGCCAAATAGCTTTCCCCCTCCTCATCCACCCCCGCCTGGCCCGGCGGAGGCTGTTCACTACATATTTTCATGGAACATCTCAATCCATGCAATTTCTCTATAACGCACATACATGCACCCGCGTGCACACACACACACACACACGCGCGCGGCGAGACCTTTAAAAACATTTCCCAAGGTCAGAACAAATGGCCAGACTGTAGTGGCGTATAATGATAAAAGCACTCAGAGCGGGCTGCCGCTAAAGTGCCTTTCCAAAAAGACAAAATGGCCTCTCCATCCTGCTGCGTGTCACTCCTTCAGGTTTCGCAGTGACGCCACGGAGCGAGTGGAGCTGTTTCATAACGCTCGCCGGCTTTTATCTGGAAACAATAAATGTCTTACAGGATAAAAAGTCGCCGGCAGAATTTCTTTTTCTCCACAGAAGCGGTTTCATCCTCTGCTCATCACGAGCTGAGCAGGACCCGAGGTGTGAGCTCTGTGCAGGAGAGCCTTCCCCAAACTGTTGGAAGGTTGAATGCATTAACAGCCCGCACACCTTTACCGCTCCTCCAACAGACAGGTGTGGCCACACACCTTTAGCTAGCTGCTGACTTTCCATTAACATGAACTGACAACGCTGACATTGATTGATTGATTAATTTCTCCACAACACGCCTGGATGGCGCCGAGTTTCAGGTCGACTGTGGAGCAGTTAGACCAGAATAACCGTCCTGATTGGCCGCCGCGGCGTGACGTCAGGCCAGGTCGCTGCAGCCTGCGCGGCCGTGACCTGATGTTTAAAAGCTTCCTTTAACTCTGCGTTCATTGTGCTGTTGACCCCGTGTTAACCCACAAATGACAAATAAAATGTTCCGAGAATAAACCTGCGCTCCCCGTCACAGCGGTTGAGTTGCTCTCATTAGGCATCATGCATGATGGGATTCATTGTCGCACACAGACGCTCTGTGAAATGATTTCCTATGTGAGGGACGGACGCAGCAGCACTTCACAGGATGATTCATGGTCGACCTGCGTCTGCGTCTTATTTCTGAGACTGAGCCGTGATTTGCTCCATACAGCAGTTTGAATAGCCCTGTGTGATGAAGTATAATGAAGGGAAACGAAATAGCGATTGAAGGATGCAAGAATGATTCACAACAAGCTGGACTCCTGCGGGCAGCACATGAGCTCACAGAGAGTCTGCTTCATATTAACATAGGCCGAGTAGCTGCACTCAGTCAGGAGGATTTGAAAGAGGCGGCAGCCTCTGTGTTGTCTTTCACTCTGAGGACGGTGCTTCTACTGTACATCATGCCAGAGGTTCGGAGCGTCTGTGGATGTGTGATAAACAGGAAGAGAGCTGGAACCGGGAAAATAATTTGGGCCGGCTGAAGTTTTAGTGAAGGGTGAAATGGAGGTGAGTCACAGGTGGCTGACTTCAGTTAAAATGTTGCCACGTAGGTTAAAAAGAGGCTCGGACTCTGTAAGATGAGACACACGGGGAGACTCGAAACTGATTTATTAAGCAGAAACATTTTAAAAGAATAAAAGAAGTCCCGTCCCTCGGACACGGTGGTTAGAGGGATTCTCCTACACGCCTGATGCTGTCTGTGCAACGTTCAAGGACAATTGGAAAACACCAATGCATGCACTTTCAGACTCACACTCGAACGGAAGCGACAGCTCGCTGTCCTCCTCAGCTCTGGACTGTTTCAGGGTTTCCACGTTTGTCACGTTGCCCGAACTTCCACTTCTCCGCCAGCCGGCGGTCGGAATCGGCTGGATTCTTTAAGCTGGTCCTGAAAGGATTGCAAATGTAAGCTGGGTGTGTCAGACCTGTGCGCGACCCCAAAGCATCGAGTCATTCTGGTTACATCCCCGTTGATTACAGACGCTCTGTCACGTGTGTGTTCTCGGCTGCCTTCAGGCTCTGCTGAACCGGATGAAGTCGGGACGAGTTGTTGACATCTGAGTTCATCATCTGCGTTTGCTCAGGCGGACGTGCGGAGGACCATTACCTGCCACAACACATCCATCACGCCGCGACCTGGCCAAACGGTAAGCGCCATATAATGACTTCCATTGATCCGTTCAGTGACTCCTGCCACCGCCTCCCCAACCCTGCACACCCATCTATTGCTCTCAAGAAGAAGAAGAAGAAGAAGCCGTCAGAGCCGCCAGCCGGGCCGGCCGCCGTGTCACAGCCTTAATCTAATTGCGGACACGTAAGATTCACATTAAGACGCTCAATGAGGCTTGGCGTAACAATTCTCTTCACAAGCTTCCTGTATCATAAGTTACAGGAAAAGCCGGGTCCTCTGATTAAAGCAATTATCATCTGGGCCATTATTAAAAGGCATCCTGTGACACGGCGCGTTATCTCGCATCGCTGCGTAGCGTCCGACACACAAAGACTCACACAAAGGCTGCTGGGAGCTCGGCGGGACAGAGTATTAAAGTCCAGTTTACAGATTCTGACACTTTTAATTTATCGTTGTTCTCAGAAACTTGTAACTCAAACCGTCAACGTTTGAGAACGGCGTTTCTCTGCGTGACGATGCAGAGACTTTTAGACGTTGACGAAGAGACAAAGAGTTTTATCAGCAGTTTGCTTGAAGGAGCAGACGACGAGACGACGCCCGAACACGTGGACGCTCGTTTGTGCGTGTTTGTCGTAGGTACATCTTGACTTTCTGCACACCGGTTCATGAGTTCAGGTAGATTCTTGGTTTGGGTCGCAACAGAAGTTGCGTTATGTCGACTTAAAACGAGTCAAAACTTTTGTTTCAGAGCTCTTCCTGATCACGTCCTCCTGCGCAGACTTTCACCCTCTTTGTACCACGTCAAGGACGCGTCAAACATCCAGAGATGACCTACAGTACGCCATCTACAGCGTCCTACTCTGCAGGGTCGCCAAAGAGACGCTGCTTCCCTCAGGAGATCCAGATCCTGAACGAGGACCCTTCCCTTGCCTCCTTTTAATATTTGCACCATATTTCATATTGTTTGTTGACAGATACAAACTCTCGCGGTGCGGTGTTTCCCCCGTCAGCCCCTGGTGGGAGTTTATTGTCAGAAGCATGTGGACTCCTGATCTCATGAGTGTTACGGGCTTTTTCAGACGCTACCTAGGGACCGAGCGAGACAGCAGCGAGGACGACCGCTTTAAAACCAAACCAGTCTCGACGCTTGTTTACTAAATATTTTCACACACGCGGCCGCGTTAATGTTCTGCAAACAGCTCGACTGTGGGAGGGAGAAGCTGTGACCTCACTAACACTCAAATCTTACAGCGAATTTCAGCTCGTGTCATCTTCCGCCGCGCGTCCCGGCAGATAAGAGCAATTACCGTGAACCGAAACATACTGAGACGTGGAGAGCAGCACGGGCTGCGTCACCGTCCAGTCACTTTCTTGGCAGATCGAAGCTCGCCATGCGGACGGCCCCACGCTCCAAGTTAGAAATCATGGAGATTGGACGGGGAATGAAAAGCGCTTTGCCAGCCGACAGACAGACGGACACAGTCGGGATCCTGACGAGCTGTCAAGTAGTTGGTGCTTCTTCATACGGAGGAGATAGTTAATTTGACCCAGGAGAGCGCAGAGAAATTGATTTTAACTCTGTTAAATTAAGTCTACTGAGGGACTCGGGGGCACCGGTCTCATGGGTTCATTTTACTCCCGATGTGGAGATGATGAGAGGCTCCGCTGCCACGGCAAGTTTGTCAAGAATCTACTGACATCCTGTACTCGCTCACTTTCTCACCCTCTAATTACACAACCCACACACACGCTGGAGTTAGACACCCGCACAGTAAACTGCAGCTTCCGTGTGAAGAGCAGAAACTGTCCCACCTTTTGAAAAATCATTGCCGAGCCTCGGCCGGCGAGAAATCAGTGAGCCGAGAGATGGAGGAGGTAAAACGATCACGGACACCGCAGTGGAAAAATACTCCAGTAAAAGTCTGCGTCCCTCGCAGCTTCACTTCAGGACCAGTCAACAAGTTCAGCCGGTGAAATGTGCCACGTGTCCATGTGGCGGCGTCGATGCCGGGTCCGGCCCTCCAATCCAATTTAAGTCCACACAGCTCTGGACTCAGGTGCTCCTAAATTCAAGGCTCCATTCCATTTATTGCAGCCGAGCCAACACGCTCTGAATCCTGCATAACTTTAAGCCTTAATATAATGTGAACAGGTGAGTTGTATATAAATTCACCCTCAGTACAGTTGTCATGAACGGGGAAATTAGCTACAGAGACCAAAACTGTTTTTTGTACCAGGCTGTAAACATGTTTATTTCTGCTGTCTAACATGGGGACTTATGGAGACTGACTCGGTCTTTTAGGACTCCTCTGATTATATTTATTCATTGAATTTGAGCAGCGTTCGCTCGGCCGTTGTTCCCGTGCTCGAAGCTTCTCGTGTGAAAGTCGAGTATAAAAAGTTTGAGTGAGCGACCCGCCGCTGTGTGACGTGAGCAGCCGAACAGCTGATTGAACTGTCATAACACTGAAGTGTTCCTGAGCCGCGGCGCTTTGGAGAGGTGATTACTGTCGAGGTGACGCCGTGCACTTCCTGTCACACGTTGTGTGAAGATGGATTTAGTGCTCTGGTTTATCAAAGTAGCGGTCCATCTCATTAGACGGGGCGAGTCAGAGTGAACATCGGGGTCCACGTATTCCTTCAGAGGGAGCTGATAGACTGAAATGTTCTTTCATAACTCTTCATTAAGATCTGTGCAGCAAAGAACTGTCTTTATTTTCAATAGACGGAGTCTCACAAGACCTGAAAGTCGAAACGTTTGGACACGTCTGAAGTCAGGAGGAAAGAAAAAAGTTTAGTCTGCCTGAAGCTGGACGTAGTCTGCATGACGTCACCTGACCCAGGACAGTTGTTTTTTGTACCAGGCTGTAAACACTTTTGGACATTTGAACATGGGGACTTATGGAGACTGACTCACTTCTGGAGCCAGCCTCAAGTGGACGACAAGAGGAACTGCACTATGTCGGCTTCAAATCGCAGCCACAGAAGGTGTCGCTTCGTTGTGACGTAGCCTAGTCACATGACTGATCATCCGCTGTTTCCTCACGGATCCGCACAGATGTGATGGAGAATTGGCGCCACCTGCTGCTCCAAACTGCTGCATTAATTTGCATTTTCTCGTGCTGATTCACTGAAGTCAGGAGAAGCTGACAGAAAATGTATTTGTTAGTTCAGACCTAATTTTGGGAAGAAGATGAAGAGGAGGAGGAGGAGGAGGAGGTGGAGGAGGTGCTCCCTGTGGAGACAGGGCGCTGGCTCCAAATCAGCTGATTGGGATCGACAGCACAATCCACACATATGTTGGACTAATGGGGGCAATCAGCGCCGAGCGAGGGCGACACAAACAACCCACATGTGACGGACAGGAGGAAGACGAGCATCACGCGGGTCGAGCCGGCGGAGATTGGTTAGCTGTCGTCACGTTAGCGTCGTGCTAATTGTGTTTTTAAGCCGTAAATGAGCGGGTGCGTTGTTTTTGTTTAACGCGTGAGATTGTGTCGTGACCTCCGGCGTCGCAGAGACGGAGACAAGACGGGTCGAAGTCCGGTCCCGTTTGTCTCGCGGAGAGACATGAACGAACGCGAGGCTGATCAAATTAGACTTTCTCGTAGCGCGTTGCACATGTGGATGACGCAACAACAGCAACACCTGTCCACTGTCGTTTGCTTTAAGTTTTCTTTGACCTTTTATTTTGGCGGGGCAGTCTCTTGAGATCAGAATCTCTCTCAGGAGAGTCTTTCCAAAGTGGTAGCTCAGTCCTTTTTCAGAAACAACACACTCCTTTCCTCTTCTTAGCTTCCTCCATCAACGTCCTCTTCAAACTCTTCTCCTCTGCCATTATGTCCATAGAGGCTGCTGGCTTCTTCTTCTTCTTCTTCTTCTTCTTCTTCTTCTTCTTCTTCCCGGTGATGCTAAATGTCTGTGGTACAAACACTAACACTCGTTCTGAGCTCACAGTCCGAGCTAACAAACTGAGCTAACATTAGCTAACAGCAGCTAAGAAACTGAGCTAACATGAGCTAACATTAACTAACAAACTGAGCTAACAGCAGCTAACAGACTGAGCTAACATGAGCTAACAGCAGCTAACAGACTGAGCTAACATGAGCTAACAGCAGCTAACAGCAGCTAACAAACTGAGCTAACATTAGCTAACAGCAGCTAAGAAACTGAGCTAACATGAGCTAACATTAACTAACAAACTGAGCTAACATGAGCTAACAGACTGAGCTAACAGCAGCTAACAGACTGAGCTAACATGAGCTAACAGCAGCTAACAAACTGAGCTAACATGAGCTAACAGCAGCTCCAGCTGTCAGCAGTTTACTTCACTGTCCATCATAAACTCTGTAAATCACAGAGAGTTGAGGCGAGCAGCCGGAGGACATCAGAGGGAAAACCAGAAAACATTTTCTCCATAAAATCTGATCCAGATCAAAGCCCAAAGTTACATAGTGTGAGAACAGACGTACTTTTAGCGTGATAGAAAACTGCAGAGCCGAGCTGTGTCAGGAAATGAAAGAAGGCTGAGAGTCAAAGACAGAGAAGGTAAATAAGGAAGAACCAGCATATTATTGTTTTTTTTGGTCTTTTCATGCCATTTCTCAAACATTCAGCAGCCTTGACATAAATCCTTGACACGTTACATTTCTTTGACAGATGCGCTGTCTTTTATTGGAGCTGCAGAACAAGTGACGCTGACGAGTTATTCAGTCATTATCTTTGGAGTCATGAAGTGAAGTATTGGTTGATTTTGACCTCACGGTAGCACTAGAAATCATTCAAGGCATCATGAGTCACCTACCAGACAATTAATATCCGTACTGACTTTAGTTCATTTAGAATTCAGATTTGTGGAAAAGGCAAACACCAATTAACAATAATAATACTGTTTGTGATGCTAAATGTGTGTAATAATGCTAATTTCTGGAGTTATTACAGGCGGCAGCGTGCTTCCTTCAGTTTATTTGATGTGTCGTCTTCTCACAGAAGAAGAAGAGGAAGAGGAAGGCGGCGCCGGTGTTAATATTACCCTGCTGAGGAAAGGGCACAACACTCTGCAGAAAGCTGCAGATGACTTTAAAATGTCATTTTCTAGTTCACTGCCCTGTAAACTCTGCTGCTGCTTTAAAGAAAAACAAATACCAGCATTTAAATCACCGCCGCCTCAAACACTCGAAACGCTCCTCGGCGGCAAAATGTCACGGAAACAAAGAGGACACTTCAGATATTTACAGGATAATCCAGACGCAGTTTATGAGGAATGATTTGATGAAAAACTGCAACAGCTGCAAAGGACGATGAAATACAACATCCACAACCTTTTTAATAATCAATGCATGAAGCAGCGACTGACTCAAACATCATCTGAACTCAGAGTAAACAGAAAGTAGGTTAATATGTGAGAACTGAGAAACTTGATTTAATGTTTTAATCACTTTTTACTTAACAGTGTGCAACGTTAGCTCACAGGTGCTAGGTGCTAACACCTACAAACAGAGTCTAAAATCAAAAAAGCTAAAATTACTGCCCAGCATGTAAAAATATTGTGATATTGTAGTTTGAACTGGCTTACATGAACTTGCTAACACAAACGATCTTCTAGCTAGCTAACGTAGCACAATACTGCCTTTGGGTACATGCAGGGGCCAGCTAGCTAACTGTGAACGAAGCTAAGCGGCAAGCTAGTTAGCATCATGGAGCCGGTTGTCCAAATAAGCTATAGGAATGTTACAGATAGTAACATCATTCATTACCAAGACTGTAATTAAATATTTTTAATATTTAACATTGCGCTGACGTCTACAAACACCAACACCAAGTCTAAAATCAAAGCAAAAATTAGAGGTCATAGCTGGCTTACGTTAGCTGGCCTGCTAACCCCAGATCACTATCTAGCTTGCCGTTAGCGGGTTAGTTTGGGTACGTGTGGCATAATTGGGTTGCAGCTAGCTGGTTAAGCTATCCACAATGCATTGAGTTAATGATTTTAGCCACAGTACATGATGTATTGGGGCAAAATCACTTTCTACTAGCCAAGAGCGATGCGAGGCAGGGGCCAACTAGCTAACTGTAACCGAAGCTAGTTAGCATCATGGAGCCAGTGGTCCAAACTCATATGTACATTTCAGGGCTCGCTAGCGTCCCTTTCCAGGCGTGTAGGACAAAGTATGATGGCCGTGAAAACTGCTAAAGTCTCTATTTAGAGTTTGTCCGTTGAGGGCTACTGTAGAAACAGTGGCTCTGTTAGCAATGGTTAGCGCTGGTTCAATCCTCTGCGTGGAGTTTGCGTCTGTGATGTACTGGCGGCTTCACCCTAATGTCAGCTTGGATCAGCTGATGAAGACAGACCGGTTATGGAAGACGGATGGAGACAATATAGACAACACAGTTCATGAGCGCCAACAAACCACAGCAACTAAAAAGGAACCAAGAAGTCGAATCAGTGCTGAACATTTTATTGGATTTTATTGCAGGACTGTTGAATTAGTCTGCATTAGCTTTAGCTGGAGGAGCTGAATAAACCAACAGCTCAGTATATTTCTTGTGCGGTGTATCCAGGAGCAAAGAAAAGCGGATGAAGGAAGAAGTAAGCTACAAGTTTTAGATGATTAAAACAGTGAATCAGCCACTGCTGCTGCAGAGCAGTGAGTGAGACAATCTGATAATGTTGCAGCAGTTAAATAAACTCCATGTCAGACTTTCAGGGTGTTTATTCATAACTCGCCCTCCTCGCGGCGCCGCCACCATCGCTGCTAATTGTGCTCCCGCTGCCTCCACGGTGAGAGCTTCAGCCGCACACGGTTGAAGACGCAGAGGAAACGGCGCCTATTTATATCCGCGCTGCTGCACGTGTGCGGCGATGGCAGCTCCCAGGAAATCACACCACAGATGGCCGAGCAGGGCGACCAGCGGATCCGCTCGTTGTCCATGACGACCGAGGATGACCTGTTACTCACCTCCTCACGAGCTCGCACACACCTCGTCTCCGAGGCTGAAAAACTTCATCCCGCTGTGACTGATGGGAAGTTTTCAGAGGCTGTGTAATGTCTCGGAGAAAACATCTCGCTGGTCAAGCAGAACGTGTCGCACTGATCCGAAGCTAAAGGATTTCTGTTCGGTTTGGCTGTTTGGTTGGAAACTCTTCACCTCATTTTCCGGTAAATCGATGACAGCCTTACAGGACGTGACGGAGTGAAACTAACCGGAGACACCTGGAAGAATCATCAGACTCCGAAATTAACATTTTCAGGTCTGGTTCCCCTCAGAGGGACGAGGGATGGATGGCTTCTTCTTCTGGTAATAAGACTCATGATAACACAAATAATCAAACGGCAACATCCGACTTTGTGTGTCAAAACCTGCAGTTCCTCTAACGTCCACTTGAGGCTGGCTGCAGAAGTGAGTCAGTCTCCATAAGTCCCCATGTTAGACAGCAGAAATAAACATGTTTACAGCCTGGTACAAAGAACAGTTTCCCCTTTAATGACAACTGTACTTTGACACCAGCTAATCAGAATTAACCAATAATTTCACATTCTACATATCAGCTAATTAAACTGTTGTTTACTGTGTCCTTCTATTGTCACTGATCAGCTCTCTCTCATCATTTAATCAGAGTATTTTTTATTTCATCCTAGAAAAAAATTAACTATTTAACCTTTCTGTTGATCACATCGGATGATCTTCATCAGCAGATGAAGGTCAAGATCAACATGGATGAGAAGAAGTCCTTTAAAGTGCTCAGAGAAAATGCTAATTTTGACATCTGTTCCATGAAGGGTAACTCCATCTGTGAAGTGAACTGTGCGGCGGCTCAAGGTCAAGAATGATTCTTCGTTTTAATACTAAGACTTCAAAAAATGCAGATGGACTCTGGACTGAGTGAAGTGAAGCCGTGCTCCTCAATCTGCTTCAGATTCACAGGTCAGAGTTTTAAATCGACACGACGCTGAACGTGCGACGGACCTTTTACTAACTGTGAACATGTTCTTCAGTCCGTGTCCAGAGAAGCATGAAGACTGGCAGCATTAACCAGAATGTCTAAAAACAGTTCAAGTAATTCTGCTGCCGTTACGTGAATATGAGGAGTTGGTTCACGAGATAAGCAGTCGTCATCCCTTCATCTTTCTTTCTCATCCTTCGACCGCTTCATCCCTTCATCCTTCAACCTTTCATACATCATCCCCTCAACTCTTCACCCCTTCATGCCTCGACCCTCAGCCTTTCTTTCTCATCCTTCGACCCTGATCACTTGACGTTCATTCCTTCATCCCTTGCCTCGTATCCCTCAACACTTCATCCCTCACTCACTATCTGCATTAAACTTAATCTCTAAATCCGCACCTGTAATAAATATTCTCCACGACTGTCTGAACTTACTCAGGAAAAGTGTTTCCATCTCCACGAAGAGCGGAAAAAGTAAACATAACACCTTTTCTGCAAAACTGAAGAAGTTTTTTCGAGCGTTGCCCTTTTCATCAAACTCTTCTAACGCGACACTTCGCAGCACACATTAAAATACATCCACAGGAACATGCCTCGCGTCGGCGCCGGCTCGCTCTTGTGGGGCTTTGTTGACAGGAAGAAAAGTAAAAAGGAATATCAGCAGACTTCTCTTTTAAAAAAAGGTCAGGACTTTAACGTCTACACAAAAACATTCATCTGCAGGCTGCAGACTAATGCATACTGTATGTTGACACCATATATACTTCCATTTCATCAAAGTTGAGGCTCTGGTGCTCCGATAATGTGTTTTCTCTGTCTCAATTTTGTGTGTTGTGTGCGAAGTAAATGTGCTGGGTGTGAGAATGTATTTCCTCTGCTGAATTTAATCATTCTCTCTCCTCTCCAAAGGCCAACAGAGACGCAGACCTGAATCACTTATCTGCCTTTGACTTCTGCATGTTTTCCTTGATTCTCGTCATTTCAGAGCTGAAGAGGGCCAGAACAAAAATACAGAGCGCTAATGAAAAGACGAAGTGAATGCGAAGAAAGCTTTTTTTTAAAAGCTCTGAGAGGGAGTCTGGAGGTGTGAATCAGGGTCACGTTCTCGGCTCTCCTTCCTGCTCGGTTTTGAAAGAATTTGTTGTGCTGACGGCAGCTTTGTGGTTTTTCCGCGGAGAGTGAAGAGAGGTGGAAGTGTTGGTGAGACGGCCGGAGCTCGGTGAACTCCTGACCTTTATCTGGCTGAAGCCGATCAATGGAGAGCTGCAGAGGAAGTCAAATGGTCACATGGTATATGCTTGACGGTTTTATGGATTCTGGAAGAATGTACCTTCATCCTCGGCGCGTCTTTGTGTTTTCTCAAGCTGTTAGTTTGCTGGAAAATGAAGCATTAACTTCTTAAAGGTTCAGTCGTGGTGTGTTTAAAAGGGGCAAGAGGGCAACGCCGCTGTTTTATTTTCCTGCGCTGAGACTTTTAGATGTTAGATGTGAGAATATCGGGAGGTCGAGCATCAGAAACTGTGCAGAGCCAGAATATTTTCACATCGAACTGTGAGAATTCAGAGTTTCTTTAACCAAACCAGGGTTGGTGGTTGTTGGAACACTTTTATGAGTTGTGAGTCATGAGTTTATGAGTCACCTGCCTGATCACCTCACCACCTGCTGCTCATCATCCAATCAACCTGTGTGCTACAAAAGACCAACTCCACCAGATCGTTCAGTCGCCATGCTTGGGCCAACGCAGATCTCCACCTGTCCTGCACCGTCTACCTCTGTTTGCATTTGGCCAAACGTCCATCTTAATGTTTTTTTAGTGAACATACTTTGATAGCGTGCAACCATCCTGATCTGAACTGGTCACATGGGCAATGCAACAAACTGAACACGCGCTATCACCTTCTCCGTCAGTAAACAGTTTCCTTTTTTCACGGCAGCCGTTTTGATTTGTTATTACAGGGAAAGCTCAGGTGAAACAAATTTCATTACGGACGGCTCAGTTCCATCAAGCGTCCGAGGAAACCGTGACACGGCGAGCGTGCGTGGAAAATTCCAGGACCCTGGAACTCTTTGACTGGAATTCAGTTGTTTTTAATGTTGATGAAGTCTGCTGTGAACAATGATGACTCATGTTTGTGTCCGTCTAATGAAGATGGAAAGGCAAATAGTGCTTGTTGTGGAACGTCTACCTTTCACTGAATGCAGTTGGACCCGGGACCGAACAGAACCTCTGAACCAGCAGTGGGCTGAGTCACGGCTGACCGAGCTAAAGACTCGGTACTCAGCAACCTTTCCATCATAAAGTCTGTAAATCACCTCGGCAGTGTGGCGTTAGCCTCCGCTGTTGGTGTCTCCAACCCGGTTCTGTTCGGCTGCAGGGCCCGGTTCAGTTACTTTAACAGGCCTCACAGGTGGAGTTGGTGGTTGGTAGTTTGTTTTTATCCGTCTGCTGCTGGATGAAGCTGATGAGAATTATCCATTCGATCCTTTTGTTGATGTAAAGTTCTGAAATCTTGTATGAACTGAGCAGCTCTCGGGTTCTTAGTTTGTTGAAATGTCTGCAGGATGTAAGACTTCCATTCACGGCAGGAACCTTGAGTCATTATGCTACATCCTACCATACGTCTCCGCTGGCCTTGACATGCATGCTCGCTCCTCCGACGGAGACAAAACCTTGAGCTCTTCAAAGACGCTCTTCATCGTACTGAGGCACCTTTCAGATCCGCGGATCGTCTGTAAACGTTTGCATAAAGAGCTTTTTGATGATAAAATATAAAGTTTCTCAAGTTTCCGGAGGCATCGCGATCGCCGTAGACGACGTCTTCACTAGCGAACCCGACGCTTCGATCTTTGTGTCAGCTTGTAGCCGTCGGCGCTCACCTCCTCACTCTCATTTTAAAAAGTTGACCCAGCTTGTCGTTTCATTGCCCCCCTGCAGACACGCAGCATATTAATATCCTCACTCTGCATTTGCCTGAGGATGATTACGAAGCTTACCTCTCAATCACGGGACGCTAATGACGGCGGCCAGGCATGATCGGGTGATTGATAGGTGGCATTTAGCCGTGATGGAGCCCAATATACTCTGTCCTCTCACCGGAGGCCCGCGGGGAGGAGAGCGAGCCACAACCTTTCAATAATCGAAAGCCTCTCGCCCGGTGAAAAGGCTGATCCTTTTGTTCTAATTAACCCGTGAAATGAGTTCAGCGGCTCCCTCTCTACCTGCGGCGGTAAACGGTCTAATAGTCTGTGAACGGCCGGAGCGAGGAGAAGAAGAATGCCAAGAGGTGGAAGGTCCGCCGGGTGATTTTCAACAGATGCTCTCTGTCTCTGATAGCATTAGCATCAAGATGGAGGAAGATCAACTACAGTGCGAGGCCGGAGGCCTGCAGGAACGAGACTTCTTAGAAGGCGACATGACTGACGGCTGCTGAGGAACGTAGTCGAGATCACTGACCCCGCCTTTAGTTAGAGTACGTCGATGTTAGCTCGTGAAATGTGATTTAACCCTTAACCCTCCACAAAAACAGACTAATGAAAATGTGGTGCAGATCACTTCAGTCCGCCTGCTTTCAGGTTCTCTCCTTTTATTGTACAGACTGAAGGCTGACAGCAGCAACAGGATCTCACTAAACCATAAAAACCGCACTCATCCTTGATGGTTTTGATATTCTGCCGTTTTTTCTCTGCAGCCGCAGCGAGCCGGCATCTATTTCTGCAGACGGGAGGCAGCAGGAGGAAAAAAAAAACAGATAGAAGAGGAGCGAGGTGGAAAAAACAAAACAAATTCTCCGACATGATGCCTGAGGCGCAGAGAGGCTCTGCAAGGCAGACCGACTCTCCTTCATCTTCCTGCCGAGCTGAGGAGAGGATTTTCAACGCCGCCGGAAGCAGAGGGCATCCCCGCTAACGGGAGGAGGGCCGGCGGCGACGCTGTCAGTCAAAATGCATGTACAGCTTTATGTGTGTGTGTGTGTGTGTGTGTGTGTGTGTGTGTGTGTGTGTGTGTGTGCCTCCAGCCTGCTCCACACCTTAAAAGTCTCATTAATCACCTTTTTTAATTTACCGATTATCTGGAGATTCATCGTTTGCTCGTGCCCTCCAGAATAAAGTTCATGTTTAGAAGAAATCAGCTGCTGGAAACAGGAAACGTTCTTCATGTTTTGGTGATCCGTCCGTCCGACCCAGCCTCTTCCTCCTCCTCCTCCTCCTCCTCCTCCTCTGTGGACTTGTCGCTCTGACAACATTTGAACACTCCTTCCTGTTCTGCTGCTGACAGAAACGAGTCAGACTTCTGCAAGTCTTTGTTACTGAACTCAAACGTGTCATTTCGGGGCATCCGCTGAAAGTGCTGCTCGTGTTTTTCTGTGAGTTTGTGGGAGGACAGACTGACTGACTGAGCCTGCAAAGGACGAGACATGCAGAGCCGCAGAGTTCTGCAGAGGGACGAGGTCGAGGTGGACCGCGACGACGCGCTACGCTACAGACCAGGAAACTTTGTTTGAGTGTGTATGTACAAGTATGAGTGCAAGCTTCAGTGTGTATTTGTGTGTGTGTGTCACCTCCAGTTCCTCTCTCACCTGCCTGATTACCTCACCACCTGCGCCTCATCAACCAATCAGCCCACGGCACATAAAGCCCTCCCACACACATCCGCTCTTCCTCGTGGTAACAGACGTGCGCCGTTTGCTTCGCCTCCATCTTTCTCCTCCATCTTCCTCCTCCTCATCCTCCTCCATCTTCCTCCTCCAGCCACATCCAGCTCTGTTTGTTCCCATCGCTGCAGTCTTACAGGTGAAAACGCACCGAGCACGTCTGTCACGTGACATTTCTGTGTGTCACTTCCGGCCAGCTCGAGCTGCTCTGTGCAGACTAGAACGTTGCATCCACGCCTCATGGAGTTCATCCTCCAGACTCCTGCTCGACCCCCGAAAATCCAATACCAGCCGCGCGTTGAACATGAACAGGATCGATAAAGTAAACCGTTCATTAAAATGATTTTTATAAGAGCAGCTCGCTCTGTTCTCTGTGAATCTGATTCATCAACGGAATAAAACAATTATCTTCAGTCACACGACGGTTAATTCGCTGCCACCTCGCTCATTCATCCCCTCTGTTCACAGGTGTCAACCTGTCAGCTGCCTGGTTGCCTTGGCAACAGTCAAGTAGCAGCCGCTAATCAGCTGGCTCCAAGCGTCCGCTTTCCATTTAGCCGTTAACCTTTTTTAAGAGACGACAAATAAACGACAGACTGAAATAAAACTACAAAACACACATGAAGATGGAAGAGCAGCTCCATACGTAGACATAAAAGTCTTTTTTAAGGTGATTATATATTAGTGAAAACAGTTTTGTGTGTTACGTTCCCTCTCTGCTCGTACGTCACCCTAAAAGTCTCACACTGAACCTTCACCTGAACCTGCAGTACGTCTGACTCAAGGTCCTGGATGAACATCAGGCCTGTCGGCTTGGAGATGGAGAGCTACCATTGTGCTCTGTGAGTACAGAGATGCTATATACAACCGCACTCGTCTCTTCTCAATGCCGACTGGTTACCATGGAGCTCAGAGGTTCACCGCTACCTGCACTGCCTCAGCCTTTATTCTGTCCTGCGTGAGAGGCTTGGCTGACCTTCAGGTCTGTAACATGAATGCCGGGGCGCGTTCCGTGACCGAGACAGATGAAGCTTTTCACGATAATGCAAATCGCGTTACGTACGACTCGTGACGACCTGTGCGATGCTTTCGGGAAGAGAAGAGAACAAACGAGAGGACTTGGTGTCTGAGTTTGACTGTCTCTGATTTGTAGAAGTAAAATGTCAGTTCATTAAGTCCAAATATCAAACACAGCAAACTCTCTGAGCGTACGTGTTCCAAACACACTGCAGGCAGCCTGCTAATCTGCTCGGTAGCGAGTTCATCCAAGCAACAGTGTACAAATATAAATGACACTGGCAGAGAATGTAAAGCTCGATGAGTAAAATGACACTTTTACCTGCCGTAGCTGTGAAGGCGACTCAGCGCCGGGAGAACTGCTGAGTCACGCAGGGAACGAAGGCGAACACGCGAAATCTCGTCCGGCTCCGTGGATGTAACCAAGGCGTACACGCTGTTCCTCTTTATACGAGCGGCTGCTTTACATGTATTTAAAGTTCGCTGAGGTGACACCAGGTTGTAGCTGTACGTCTGACTCGACAGGTGTGTGTGTGTGTGTGTGTGTGTGTTTGTTAATCCAGCTGCTTTCTGGTAATTAAACAAAATGATACAAACCATTATTATGATAAAATACTCAGGTTACAGTGGGATGACACACAGTGCAATGTTGCATCACTGAGCCAAACTCTCAAACACACACGTAAAAAATTACGTTTCATATTAAATAATGCAACAAAATACACACAGAGACTCAGAGAGCGGACGCAGTTTGTTAACATTAGACTTCACATAGATCTCTGCATCTATCTGGATTCTGTAAACACACACACACACACACACACACGTATAATCGGGTCTTTTCCAATCACTAATACCCGGGGCCGCCTCGTTAACATGCAGCTCTGCAGCGGGTTTGTTTTGAGTCCAGATGCGACTGACGATCCGACGAGTTCTGGCATCAATCTGCTGCTGCTGGCAGCTCGACCAGCCAAACAGAAATATAGATTTCACCCCAAACACACACACACACACACACACACACACACACACACACTTTAACATTTACACTTGCATGCACATTACCTTTGGCTGTTATTATCACATCGCACCCACTCAGTGATTCGGTGTATTGGTTGAGTGGCCAGAGGCTTGAAGTATTGAGTCCTATTACAGCGGTCCGAGCGGAGCGGGGATAGCAATCAATGTAAACTTGGTAAACAGCGGGCGGGCCTCTGGCTGTTTCTGCTACTCTCAGGCAGGAAAATGAGCACAGACTTCAAAATGTCATTTGTGGTTGCTGGGCAGATTTAAATGGACTTGTATACATTTGAGGAGGGAAAAAACAAATCTGATAGAAGTCAGAGCAGCTCGCGGCTGTTTGGCTGCCGTTAATTAAAACAGCCTGTGTCTCTGTCTGGTTTGTTGAATGGAGAAAATAAAGAAGCACAAACACCTTTTTTAACCTGCACGTAAACTTTCATCTTTCAGCCAAAACTTTTAACCAAATTTCAAAACTTTGCAGACGTTCTTTCAAAGCTCCACCTTTGTCCAAACCTCTGCTATGCTTTAAATTTTTTGCTAAACCTTCAACGCAAACCTCATTCAGACGTCCACCAACCACATTTCCATCTAGAACCAAACGTCTTCCAAAGCTTGGTTCAAATCTTCTTCCAGAGCCCAAACTTTGAATTTATCTAATTAAAACCTCAACCTTCATCTCAAAGCTCAGTCAGACTTTCACCATCCATCCAAATTCCCTTCAAAACCTTCCAGACTTGAACCCCAACATGCTTTGGCCAACTTCGACTCGATCCAAAGCCCGTTTTAAATGAGTCTCACTCAAACCCTAACCTTTATCTAGACCTCCATTTTCTGAGGCTTCTTCCAAACATCAGCCACAACCTATTTATTAAAACCTTCATATCAAAGCTCATCCAAACTTTATCTTCAAAACTTGAACCCCGACCTTTTAAAGCTTTGTCTAATTAAGGAAGAACCTTCCTTCTCGAGTTCCACCTCAGTCCAAATCTTCTCCCAAAGCCCAACTTTTAAACTTTGAACTAATCTCTTTCAAACAGAAAGCGCCATCTAAACCTCCGAGGCATAATCCGTTTGGTGTCATCCAGATCTTCCAGACTTTACCAATAATTCTCCATCAAAGCCTTCAGTTTGTTCAAGGTTTTATCTTCATCAAGATGAACTATCGGGGACTCTCGTTGCATCCAAACTACCTGCTGAACCTTCAACTTTAAACATTTTCTTCCAAATATTCACTTTCATCCAAATCTTCATATTCCTCCTAATCTCCGAGCCTTCATCTTATTGTTTATTCACTTTGAACTGTGTTTCTTTGAAGTCGTGTGCTTCACACATAAATTCAGACTTCACATCATCTTTGTTTTTTGGCATTGAAATCTTCACCTTGAAATTTGATTCCAAAACATGAAAATAATCAGACTCCCAGCGCCCTCCAAACTTTATCTTAAACCTTTTCAAACCTCCTTCCAAACTTTCCATATCATCCAGATTTTGGTCTTCACCACCTAACTGTGCAGCCAGTCTCTAGCTGTGACTGTCATTTATCACAGTGTGAAACACAGCAGTAATAGACCCGCAGCTGTAGGCTACATCACACCGCACCCCATATTCCTCCTCAGTTTATTCTCCCTCCCAGAGGTTTAACACTTTGACAAATGTTCGAAATGTCCTCCATTGACTGACAACAGCTAAGGCATCGACTGATGGTCTCCAGGGATCCGCTGGGTTCGGATGTCGACTGTTTAGCAGCATAAAGCAAACCTCGTTAATGGGGTCCTGGAAAAAAAAGCTCAATTAAATCCAGGAAGAGAAGAGCTGAGGGAGGAAGAAAATAAGAGACAGATGGAGAGAAGTAATAATTGAAATGAACAAGACCAGGTGAGGGAAGGTGGAAAGCGAGGCAGAAAGAAATAATGATGAGGAGGATAATCCCAGGTAGAGTCGGGGAGGAAGGCGAAATGAGAGAGGAAAATAAAGAAAGGTGGAGTGAAGGAGGAAGGTAAAGCAGGCCAGTTAAGCACTCGCTGTTTGCATCAGGGAGCTGCAGGCCTGAATGACAAAGTCCCCATTAAACCAAGATGGAGTCTCCCGCCTGCAGCAAAGCGCAAGCTAGCGCTGAACTCGCTCAGGTGGATCCATTACAGAGGCGTAATTAGAGAGAGAACACAGCGATTTCCACAGCCGGGTCACCGCTGCAGTTTACAGGAGAGCTGCAAACATTCGCAGGACGCCAAATGATTTGTGACGAGAGCTCAGCCGCCGGACGAGCGGCCTGAAGCTCTCGTGATCTTCATTAGTTTGATGTTTGTCAGGATGCTGGTGGATGAACGGACCAGCAGGCCTGGATGTCGTTAAAAAGAGACATACCGGGGAATTTTCCGTTGTAGCGTGCCACATATGGAGGTTACACAAGGTCACACAAATGTCTGAAGGTCACTGGAGAATTAATTAACCGACTGTGGTGATGCTACAAACAAAACCACACAAATACCTGACGGTGTGACGCCCGGTCAGCGTTTGGCAGAAACCAATTAATTTCATTAATCAGTCAGATTCAAGTGAATCAAAATAAATCTGTGCTTGTCTTGTTTCATCCCAGATATCGTGACAACGTCGATTCAATGTTGACTCATTGATTTTGTTGACGTTGAATGTTCAAGGTTAGCTGACGTCCAATCAGTGCTGATTATTATCGTCAATGTTAGAAGAGAAACGTTGATTCAGTGTCGGTCGGCTCTCCGGGGATCGGTTTAATTAATGTTCTTTCAATGTTGGTTCAATGATAAAACAGCAGTTTTATGTCTTGATCCATTTTTCATCATTGAAATAACTTTCTCCACGCTAGCTGTGTGCGCTAACGGTGACTGGAACAAAAACAGCCAAATAAAGAATCTGGACACGGTGGAAATATTTCCAACCAGGCCTGGAGGAAGATTTTAAAAAGAACATGAGTCTTAGTGAATTCTGTCCAAGAGTATCAGACCTTACACACACACACACACACACACACACACACACACACATTGTTAGCTTGCTAATATTTAGCCAAGCTGTCTCATTTACATGATGCATCCATAAACAGCCAGTTTATGACAATAATACAGTAACAATAACATCAGCGCAGCTTCAGAGACAGACAGAAGTCGAGGTACATGGATGGAAACAGAATGTAAACAAACAGAAACACAAACATGTTGAGACAAAGGAATAAATGAAAAATAGAAACAATAATCTCGTCCTCCAGGCCTCCTTCTCTCCCTTTTTGCCTTCCGTTAGCTCTTTCATATACGTGCAAATCTCTCCATCTATCTGTCTCTGTCAGCCACTTTCATTTTCCTGCATCTCCTCCACCATCTTTCATTATTTCTCCTTCTCTCTCTGTCTCTCTCTCAGCCTCTCAGGCTTAATTGAAGCTGTAGCAGCAGGGCGAGTGAAGCGATACCTGATTAGGAGGTTAAACCAATGGTGCGGCCCGATGGCAAATCCATCTGCTAATAAAAAAAAAACAGGGAGACGATTATATCTGCGCGACGCTCTCGCCCTCGCGCTCTCATCTGATTTTCAATTCAAAGGTGTTTTATTGGCAGGAAAAAAAAATCTAAAGCCTCTCATCAAAGCGCGAAACATCTTCTACATCTCTCAGTTCATTCATCAGAGCCAATATCAAATCAATCAAGTGATAAAGATGAGACTTGCGTAATGCGGCTGGAGCTCAGCGGCCTCTGCTGGATGCATTTTTTATTAGAACGTCAGAAAGTAAAAAGAGTTGGGAAGTCAGAACTTCAAGACTCGGACGGACACGAAACCGGACATAAAAACTGCAGTTCCTCTAACATCCACTTGAGGCTGGCTGCAGAAGTGAGTCAGTCTCCATAAGTCCCCATGTTAGACAGCAGAAATAAACATGTTTACAGCCTGGTACAAAAAACAGTTTTGGTCTCTGTAGCTAATTTCCCCGTTCATGACAACTGTACTGAGGGTGAATTTATATACAACTCACCTGTTCACATTATATTAAGGCTTAAAGTTATGCAGGATTCAGAGCGTGGACGCTTTGATTGACAGGTCTTATCCTTTACCGTCATTACCAAGACGGCGATGGCCATAACGGGCGTCCACACAGCAATGGGCGACGTCATGGTGAGTTTACAATCAGTTTCTATGTCAGGGAACATTATGGAAGTCAAAGACTGATTATTTAAATACAAACATCACTGTGAATCTGCTGGGGACCATGAACATCCGTCCTGTACGCTTCTCGTCTTGATCTGCTCTTCCTCACTGTCAGCACACAGTTTGGACGACAGCGTCCTCGCACCAGCAAGCTTTGTTTTGTTTGTTTCTCTCTCGGAGAGAGTCCATAAGATCTCTCCTCAACCGGTGTAGAAAAAACTGGACCGGCCCGCGTCTCAACTCCATCCAACATGCTGGAAACATCGACCGCGAGCCAGACCTCATCCACCCAGCATCAGTGCTTGGACTCCACTGTCCGAATGGAAGCGATCCCTGCAGCAGGTTCAACATCTGGTGCGAAAGCCTGAAAGCGGAGGAGTGGAGTCTGCGTTAGCGGCAGATTAATGAACACAGTTTTAGAAAGACGTGCTCAGACATCACATATGGATATAATATTCCTGTGTTCCCACTCGTTTTGGCTACGCCGCATATCACCACTTACTTTGGACCAAAACCCGACACCAACTGTTCGCTCCAGCTTTTGGCGTCGCCACTGGGATTTTTTTTTTTTTTTTTTTTAAATCGAAGCTTCCTGGTTTGTCCAAATTAAATTGTGGTGTCAGTCTGGGCTCTGGTGGGAAATCTGCTCGTCCACACAGGAAGGCGCCTGATCCAAACCGAAGAGTCAAATCCAAATATTTTTCCCAAAACAGCCGTACAGTCCAACTGTTTCCTCTCGCTGCCATATGGGACCAACAAACAAGTTACACTTAGTTAAATGAATGAGAGAATATGGTCACCTCACTGTAATATGTTGGTGCTCAGGTTTTGCTGCATTGTGTTTTCTCTCGTAATATAATATGCGTTTTCATTTGGGAAGGATTTTTCAAAATAAGTGCATGCTATTTCAACTTTGGGATTTGGGGGTTTTCTTTTGTTTCATCAGTTACTGGAGAGCTTCTCGCTCTCCCTCTGGTTATACTGTTGTATTAATGTGTTTTCTGACAGCACGCATGCAGCTTCACACACACACACACACACACACTTCTTAGTGCAACCGCTGAGCTTGTGGTTCTTCCCCAGGTGATGCAGAGCTGCTCGTAAAGCTATATGAGGTGTGGGATTAAACCTCTGTGTGTGTGTGTGTGTATCATAAGAGTGTGTACGATGAGAAACTTTCTAATATGAAACTTTACGTGCACGGCGCTCAAAACATTTTACAAAGACTCACAACCGGCTCCAGATCCTGACCTCTGACCTCCTGTCAGGTCGGACGTGGGCCGGTTGCTCGGTAGGAGAAGCTCGTCAACAAACACGCTGTGAAGCTCAGTGGTGGTGCCGTCTTGGCGTCCTGCCTCCACCAGCCTGCCCCAAAAACTGCAGTTCCTCTAACGTCCACTTGAGGCTGGCTCCAGAAGTGAGTCAGTCTCCATAAGTCCCCATGTTAGACAGCAGAAATAAACATGTTTACAGCCTGGTACAAAAAACAGTTTTGGTCTCTGTAGCTAATTTCCCCGTTCATGACAACTGTACTGAGGGTGAATTTATATACAACTCACCTGTTCACATTATATTAAGGCTTAAAGTTATGCAGGATTCAGAGCGTGGGCGTTGTTTAGTTTCGGGTGTCTGGTTTAGCCAGAGAGGCGGGACTGATGTCGACGGGACGTCTGTGTCCGACATCAAACATGTTAAACATTTTGTATAAAAAGTCAGTGATGTTGTAAATGAGGGCAGAAGGATGAAGAGAGACAAAAAAAGGAGAAAAAGGACTGAAGAGAGGATCAGAGAGAGAGAGAGAGAGAGAAGTGAACCTGCAAGATAAACCTCCATCAGCCGCAGCAGCTTAGACTCTAATAAATGTTTGGTGTGGAGTAAATTGCCTGCTAGCCGCTGGTGTTTGACCACAGTCTGCTCTGTCACTGAGCTTTACAGCCTCTGAACTCACATCAGAAAAAACCCCATCTGGGCCTCTCACACTGGCTCTCCACTGCGGAGGTCTGGAGAGCAAATAAACATTTATCTGCTCCGTGGAAGCAGGAATATAGATAAAAACATGCTAATTCTGCGAGCGAGACGTCGTTTTCTGGCGAGGATTTCTTCACCGCGTTGTTTTTCATCCTCTTATTCCTTCAAGGTTTTGAATTTTATTCCATTTAATTCACAAGTTCGACTCTTTCCTGTGACTCCACGCGCTCTCAGACAGACATAAAGAGCCGTTTTGTGGCTGGTTTATCTGCAGCTTCAGGTTCTTTGTGTCCGACCACCAAAAAAAAAAGAGACCACAACAGAGTCCTGAAGCCAGCACAAAGCTCTCTGTGTTTGAGTGAAAGGAGCATTTCAAACCGAAGTAAGTCGGATTGGTTCGTCCTCTGAGGCTGCACGCGTGTTTATCAGTGAAATCACCTGGAGGATTTTGGCAGCGGTAAAAAGCTGCAGACTTTTTGGCTCCATATGGCACATAAAGGCCCGGGAAGGTGTGAAGGAGTTTCACGAGGAACGCGCGCAACAAAAACACAAAAACAATACAAATGTGCTGCCACGTTTGTAGCTGGAGGTGCGTTCAGTGTACAAACCTGCAGTATTTCTGAGTTTCCTCTTAAGGGCTGTGGCGCCAACATGAGTTTTGAAGTGTCGGGGGCATCCAGGTTTGGATGACATAAGAGGAACTTTGTCTGTGACTTTCTTGAACTTCTCTCACTCTCGGGCCAGCTGCTGTTTGTTTCTTGGCTAAACTACGGTGAGGCTAATCCGTACAGTGACAGCGACAGCCGAAGAGTCGGACTGACCGAGCCGGGCCAACTCTTCAATTCAAAGAACTTTTCTCATATACATTGCCGAAGACCTGCTGCCACATTACTGCTTGTTATAACACACCAAATTTCACATATTTGGTATCAAAGTAAAGATGAAGTTTCTTTCTGTTTTTAGAGGATTAAAAAGTTTCAGATACTTGTGCGAGTTTTGGTACCAATACCAAAGAAATACTACTTTATAGAACATGTTTTCCACAAAGCTCAAACAGATCGAGCGAACGTCGAGGTTCTCCTTCAGCTTTCAGATATTTCCAGTGTGTAGAAAAACTTTCAGAGAAACTTACTGATTTGGTACGACCAAATAAAAAGTTTGCGACCTTCACCATCGAGGAAGAAGGACGAGGCACGGACCCGTGTCGGCTCGGCCAGCGGCGTCGCTCACCGCCAGGTAAAATCACTGCGTGTGACAGGTGGCTGAGAGACAGAACAGACAAACAAACAACCAAACAGCCAAACACACACACACACACACACACAGCTGAGGAAAAATGTCCAACTGCAGCGACAGATGTAAACGGCTCGCTGCCTGGAACGGCGTGGACGCTAACGGCTGCAACGCTCCACAGATCCGCTGTTAGCTCAGAGCGGCTGCAGAGAGATCAGCTTGTAACATTAACTCCAGCCGCAGGCGGAGACGCCGCCTTTCACATTTCCTTCCATCCATCTCTAAACCACTTATTCTGCTCGTGGTTGAGATATGTCAGATTTATCTGGCTGAGATTTAACCTCTCCAGCTTTGACTCCACATTAAATCTCCGCGATGACAGTTTCATATAGTCTGTACCTTCTTTTGTTTGACGTCTTCCTCTGGCCGACAAAACCAGCCCGTGCACCGATACGTACACACTTTTATTCAAACGCGACGTTGTTTCAAATTAAATGTCCTCTTTTATCAGGCCTTGATAAACACATAATACTTGTTAGCTGGATTAATTCACTCAGACTTTAATGGGATTTGGCGACAATGAGGAGAACGTGTAGAATAATGCCAGCGTTCTCCTTTGAAGGCTCAGAGATGGAGGAAGTGTTACAGTACATTAACACCAAACAGCAGCAACACAAAATATTAACGTGATGAATGAGAGACGATCATTAATACGGGAAAACAAAACACTTTCATTCAAATTCATGTCCGGAGTCTCTGATGAACTGACAATTAATACGTCTCGTTCATCTCCCGTCACTCAAATGAGCATTTGCACTCACTAATCAACAAACAGTTCATTAGTTAACCACGAAGGTCACTTCCTCTTTACTTTGATACCGAATATGAAGTCACAGGAAGGAGTCAGTCCTGCCTGACGACTCTTCGGCGAACTCTCCAGAAAACAGCCTCGGTCTGCGTCCCTCTGCTTCCTGATGATGTGAAATCAGTTATAACGAGCAGTAATGTGGCAGTCGGGAGTGTCTTTGGCAACATGAGGAAAATTTGAATTCATGTGGAAGAGTTGGTGCGAGTCCGTCAGTCCTGCCTGACGACTCTTCGGCGAACACTCCCCCAGAAAACAGCCTCCGCCTGGGCAGCGAGAGGCGGGCGGGTCCCTCTGTTTGCTGATGGTGGTGATGTGATCGCAGGGACACAACACAGAGATCAGGACTGTATTTAACATGTCTACATGTGCTGGTAGCAAACCCAAGACATGCAGCAATGAACAAAGAACCTGCAGGTAAACGACCTTTTGTCCTGTAACTCTCTGAATTTTTGTATTGTAAGAAGAAGCTTTCTTCACTGCACGGAGCCTCGAGCTAAAAACATTCTTAGTACCATTTTAGCCCGAGGCTAGGAAAGACACATTTTACAACGGACTAACTCTTACTAACTTTAGTCTGCTCCAGAGCAGAGTTAGCCCCACACCACAAAATAAGACGTGAATCTGAGTCAGGTTTAAATAAAAAAAATCAAACACTAACAAAATCACTGTACAGTTTGTGTAAAAGTTGACAGCAGTTGGGGGAATAAAGGGTTAATTTATGGTCCTGATGGACAGTTTGTGTCCAGGATGAAAGAATCGGCCACCGACTGATCTGACCTGAAAGAACCTAAAAATAGTCCCTGAATACATAAAAGCTGCTCCTTACCTGGAGCTGTCAGATGCTGGGAAGCTCGCGTCCTCACACCTTCACACTGCTGTGATGCCCCACGCAGGCGGCTGTGGTGATCCTCCTTCTCTGAGCTTTTCTGCTCAGGCGACAGACCTCACTGTCTTTCTCTGCAGATTTTAGCACATGTGCAGGCACAACTCTATCAGTTTTTCACACCCTGCTGCCTTTGCGTGGAGTAGGATGGAGAAAAGTTGTCATTTTGGTGTTAGTTGTAACACTTCTATAAAAAAAAGAGGAGTTACACTCACCTCTGCTGCTGTCAGACTGATCTAAATATGAAATCAGCGTTTCGGCTTTAAAATCTGCAAACTTCTTCACACGGGTACGTGAAACGGCACGAGGCGTAGCAGACAGCTAATATTACTTCAGTCAGCCCAGCTCGGCGTCTGTCAGCCTTTTATTTCTCCAACCACTAAAAGTCAGTCCCAGATTTACTCTTGTCCGGCGGCTTCTTGCTCGCTCACTCTCTCCTTTTCTCTTCTTAGCTTCCTCCGTCAGCGTCCTCTTCACTCTCTGCTCCTCTGCCATCATGTCCATAGAAGCTGCTGAGCCCGGTTGCATTGTCTGCTCAACCAGCTCCTGTTCTGGCACGACACCGGCTCCACTCCTGGTCCTGTGGTACAAACACTAACACTCGCCCGGCTAACAGACTGAGCTAACATGAGCTAACAGCAGCTAACAGACTGAGCTAACAGCAGCTAACACACTGAGCTAACGACAGCTAACAGCAGCTAACAAACGGAGCTAACATCAGCTAACAAACTGAGCTAACATGGGCTAACAGCAGCTAACAAACTGAGCTAACAGCAGCTAACAAACTGAGCTAACATCAGCTAACAGCAGCTAACAGACTGAGCTAACAGCAGCTAACAAACTGAGCTAACAGCAGCTAACAGACTGAGCTAACATGAGCTAACAGCAGCTCCAGCTGTCAGCAGTTTACTTCACTGTCCATCATAAACTCTGTAAATCACAGAGAGTTGAGGCGGAGCAGCCGGAGGACATCAGAGGGAAAACCAGGAAACATTTTCCTCCATAAAATCTGATCCAGTTTCACCAGAATCAGTGAAATAGTTGGTGCTGTGTGACTTAGTGCCGTAAAGCGTTACGTACTTCTCCCGACCCGGAGCCCAAAGTTACATAGTGTGAGAACAGACGTACGACTGACAGAGACACCGTTCACCTGATCACAGGTCAGCTGATCACAGGTCAGCTGATCACAGGTCACCTGATCACAGGTCAGCTGATCACAGGTCAGCTGATCACAGGTCACCTGATCACAGCAGGAGCTAACAAACATTACTTTATCAGAGGAAAGTTACATCATGTTGCTTTAATCACCAGTTTCTCCTGTTTTACAGTACGCAGCTATTTTAGAGAAATCGTTGAGCCTTTTTTAAAAATGAAATCAATATATCTGTGAGGTGTTTGCAAAGATTTATGTCTCCAGTAGGAAGCAGTAGACTCGGAGCTTAATGCCACACACAGGCTGGGAAGTTGCAAAGCGCTGAGAGAGAGATAAAGACGAACACGAGCTGCATCCTTCGTGTGTCACACATGAATCAGACACTTGAGAGAGAGACAGAGAGCGATGACACATGCAGCCTTCTTCTGTCTGCACGTGGAGGCCACTGCGCCGCCTCTCCTTTGACAACATGCCAACATTATTTCCATCTCGTGTTCTGCTCAGAAATCAGGGACTTTGTCGTCATCACGGGAAGATTAACAAGTTGTTTTGCCCGGCCAACACCTCGCCAAAACATCCGAGGCCACATATTGGTTTTGTCCCATGCTGTTTCCACGGTTACGGCTGTAAACAGCCCCATCCCGACCTCGCGGTTCTCAGCGGGAGAGCTCGACGGTAACATCTGAGAACATCTCGCCATTAAAAAATATCATGTTTGGTGCAGAGCCGGAGCCGGACGCCTCGAGTTGATGACAGCTCTGCAGCTGCTGGGCCGAGCAGGCCGGCGTGTGTGCAGAAACAAAATGTTCTCACGTTTCTGGATGCGTTATTTCATGGTGTGATTGATTATTGATCAGTCATCTGTAAAGACGGCCTGTGAAATCCTTCAGTCAGGCTGTGGATTAAAACTCTGGACCTCACACGTCTTGATGTGAGTCTTTCATCCGCAGGCTGCTGCTGCCCTCCAGTGTCTCCTGCAGCTGCTGCAGCTCTCTGATGACGGACCGCCGTCGAGTCCACTGAGTCATCAGACCGGAGAGGTTACTGTGGCGTGGTGTGTGTGTGTGTGTGTGTGTGTGTGTGTGTGTGAACCTGTAGCACGACCAGATCTTACCTGTGCACACAGACTGATGCTGTAAGATGCACAGTGCACATGTAGACCGATCACAGCCGTCCTCGTGTTTGCAGAGACGTGACAGACGTTTCAAAGATAAAACAGTGAGCCGCTAATTATCTTTTTTAAAAGTTTGAGCGCAGGCGGTGTGACGCACAGGTGTGTGTGTGTGTGTGTGTGTGTGTGTGTGTTGCTGCAGTGTGGTGTCATCTGCATGTGATTTAATGACGGCAAACTCAGCGGAAGAGACGAGCGTGATGACACTGAGCGCTCAGAGGCTGCAGATAAATCCACACGTGCGTCTGAGGCTCGTTGTGTGTCAGACTTCAGGGCGATGTGAGGAGACGCACTGCAGCGAATTACACCACAACATGCAGCGAAATTCTACAGACTGGACCTTTAAATTTGATGTACCAAACAAACTTTATCAGACGTCACGTTTGTTCTTACTAACTTGTGTCAGCGGGGCGCCTACAGAGTCCGTTTGAAGCTCACTGCTGTCCTGCTGTGCTCAGACTTCATTTGTTCCGCGCTGTAAGTTCAGATGAAGTTAAGACACAAAGTTCAGCTTCGTTATCCTCTCAAAATAAGTATTAAACACATGGTCAGAACATGGAGGCTGTAAACTTTCAGCTAAAGGCGGCAGCTCCACCTTAAAAGACTTTGTGTGCGGCCTCTCTCTCCGTCCACCTTTTGGCACGCACTTTGGCCAAAACAATCGATAAGTGCTGCCTGAGCTGGAAGAGAAGCAGCAGAGTGTGTGCAGCATAACACGAAGCTCAAAGAAGCAGCCTACGGCAAGCCCGGAGGCCAAAACCCAGCAGCAGTTTAACGCAGTGGAAGTTATGTGATACAAAACACAGTGTTATATAGTGCTGTCTATATGAGTTTGATATTAATGTACAGAGACAGAGATTGTTCGTGTTATTTTAATGCGGCTCGCAGCAGAAAAAAGGATATTTTGTTTTCCAAGCCTAAATATTTGACTTAAAGCAGAGTTAGCCTGACTTCCAAACATTCAGCATATTGTTTGACTTGTTTTTTGGAGGTCCAGGATGGAAACTGTAACCTCGAAACTTCACCGGACGCGTCTCGTCACGCAAGTTTTTGTCCTGCACAGGACTTCAAACCAGCAGGACGCTTCGTCCCTCCAGACTTTGACCAAATCTGAGCAAGATCTGAGCAAGTAAACATTTTCCTGGTTACATGTGTAAACATGCTGTGTAGTTCATTTGTTTCTCTTTTGTCTGTTTTTATGACCGGCAGAGAGGTATTTTATTTTGAAAATCCACTTCTCTATGCGGTCCGAGTGGAGGCCCGCTTCTGGGACGGTCGGGTTTGAAACTCTGCACGCCTCCTCCAGAGGTCGGGTGGAGTCAGCGCTGACCTACACGATGTTAGGCAGCTAAAGTTTGTTTCAGTCCCAGAGGACAATGACTCTGCCTCCATGAGGTTTTTCCCTTAAACTAAATGTTGGATAAAGACCTCATGACTTCGTGCTGCTGCATGAATCCTTATAAAACATAACGAACACCATCAGCGAGCAGGAAGCGCGCGTATCGCTGTAAATGAATCACAAACAAAAGATCTTTTTTCCTGTTTAATACAAACAACAGTTTATTTCCTCGGCCTGAGATATTCCAGCTCCTTCATCATCGGAGATGACTGGAGCAAAATTAAACACCTGTTGTTGGAGCGCTGTTTCACTGCGTCTGCTTCTATTTATTTCGTTTCTTTACATATTTCCATCGAGGCCCGGCTCGTGTTTTTTATTCTGCAGCAGGTGAATCTACTTTCCGTCCTCGTGGGATTTCAAACATCCTCAACACTTCAGCCAGAAATGAGTTCACGCCGGGCTCGTATTATAAGGCTTTACAAATAAAATACTGGTGTTGTTTTAATCGAGTTTTTATTGGATTCTCTCACATTCGGTAACTCACAGGTGGCACATTTAATAGCAAACTGTGCATTAGCAGCTTCCAGATCTATTTCCTGCCTCGGGGCTGCTGCTGCTACCTGTTTACTCTCCATCTGTGGAGGGAGAAAAGTGTTTGTTTGGCTCTTTTTGCTCCTCGCTAAATCTAAACTGGACTAGTTTGTCTTATAAATTAATATTTCCTCTGCAGGCCCGAGATCGTTATAAATGCTCAGAGCTCATCGGAAGCGTCCTGAGGAAAAAATCTCAACTGTGCTAAAGGAAGAAGTGCGCACACTCTCAGCACTAAGTTAACTGGAAAAGAAAGCGATGATGAATGTTTCTCAAGGTCCGCAGAATACAGCGGGAGGCTGAGATGGAAAGAATAGTTTAATAGAAGGAATATAAAAAGTTAAAACACAAGAACAGACCAAGGTTTCTGTGCGAGAAATAATTTAATTTAGACGAGACAGAAAGAAAAAGTTGAAGGTGAGCAATTATACGAACATCAAGGCGATAAGAAAGTCTGTAAAGAAGCACATTAAATTGTCGGAGAATAGTGTGAAAAGACTTTGAATGATGTTTAACTGACATGCGGCGTGACTCAAACTGTTTTCAGTCTCAGGATTTTGTGGGCGGTCCTTAAAGGGCGGCTCGATGACACGCTGAGGCCGAATGAATTCATCTCAGTGTTTCAAAGTTAGCTGCCGTGAAAAAGGTCTACCGTCTACCTGTCTGCTGTCAGCCTATCAGGGCGCGCCATGTATAAATATGGGCGGGGTTTCTGTTTTTTGACGGAGGTCCGAGAAGGAGCGAAACGTTGGCGTGGATGAAGCCTGCAGGGGTTAACATCACTCCTCACCTGGAGTCCTTAAACGCCACACGGGCAGGTTCACCTTCATGTCGTGTGTTTGACAGTCTGCTCTCTTCCCTTTAAACTGAAACTCATTTAATACATTATAATATAATTTTTCAGCAGCCGCTTAGGTTCACAGACGCTGGCGTCTAAATAAGTAACTGAAAGATTTAATAAAGAATTCAAGGAAAATGAAATAAACATAAAGATTAAAGACTCGACCTTCGTCAGCGTATAGGAAGACGTTTGTGTGGAGCGATGTTCTCTCAGTGGAATAAACATTTCTGATCAGCCTTCAGCCTCCTCGTCTCTCTCGTGAGCTTTGAGGTCGTCTTTTCTTCTCGCGCCGCGTCTTTACAGAATAAAACAACGTTTAATAAACGTTCTGAATGCATTAAAGGGACGTTCAAGGAAAGCGTCGCCTGATTCTCTGAATGAACGAACTGATTTTCACGCTTTGAGTCTTTAAACTGTTCAAGTGACTGGCTTTGTGTTCGCGCGTGTTTCTTATGTAACGTGTTTTAATTGTGGCGTCCACGCAGAGCTTCACTGGTGGACACTTTGCTTCAGCTGCAGACCCGAGCTGTTCTGAGATGAGAACATACATTTGAAGCTGCTCCAGCATCTTCATCGCTCTGCTCCTTCTTGTACATTCAGCGTTAAGTTTCTGTCTTTGTGTTGTTTGTTGCAGCATCTCTGTCCTGGTGGCTTCTCTGTGAACGCATCAAATTTTACAGCTGCCACAGTTACAGACGTTTCTGCTCTTTCTGTTTGGAGAGAGTGAGCTCCTGATTTTTGTCTGAGGATCTTTGCGGCTGCCCAAACCAAGCTGATGTCAATCAGCTGATTGTGAGGTCGATATAAGATCCTGGAGTTTGGAGTTTTCCTGCTTTGGTGCAGAGTGCTGCAGCACCTGACAAAAAGGGGACAGAGGGTTTTGATGTTGTGACGTCCGTGTGGCCCAAAATATTAATAATCTAGATCCACCCTCGGTTCTGTGGCCGTGTCCTGTAGCTAAGTGTTGCTAAGCTGCCAGAAACGTCACTGCTGGTCTAAAAACTGAAGCCGGAGGGAGGATTGAGTAAAAAAATGTGAAGTTTTACAGATCTGAATATCTCTGAAAGTCTTCCTGACACACACAGCTGTCGTTCACCTCAGCTCTCTGCTTGGATAGGTGGCCTGTCTGAGGAAAATGAGGCACAAACATGCGGGACCAAGATATTTGATCCACATTAGGGTGAAAAGCTGCGTATGTGTGTCAGGCAAAGGGACTGAAAAATAATATTTTCATTCAAACTCTTCACTAGAACTGTTGGAGGTGTGTCTTTGGTCGAAAGGTGAAGACGGCCGCTCACAAACATCCAAACAAACGTCGCCTTTTATTTCTCTTGCTGTCGTCTTCTCTCTCTGTGTTACCTGAAGCTGCCACTAGATGGTGCTGCTGTTGTTTTAGCTGAAGGTGTAATACACCTCCCCAACATCAGATGGCGCTCTGCACAAAGGAAACATCCGGGCGGTCATCATCCACACACACACTTTGTCACGTGAGTGTGTGTCGCCTTTTTTATTATTATTATTTATTATTTTGAGGTCACGCTTCATCCAAACGACCTTCACCAAAAAATAATCTGCATACCAAAATAAGCAGTTAACTTTGTGGAGGCCACACACACACACACACACACACACACACACAGTTTCTCGACATGAAACGTGACAGAGAAATTAAACGTGATACAGTTTATTGGAAAAGTTTTCTTGATACAAAAAAAGATTCTGTACAAAGTGCTGCTCGTCATCAATCAAACCACTCTGGGAAGTTAAACCAATAACTTAAGAGACAAATGGAGAGTCGATACTCCTGAAAAAGTGTCAGTGATTTTCAAGGCGTCGACTCTCCGGAGGTGGATTTCTGCGTTGGTGAACAGGTCTGGACCGAACTCTACAGTCAACAAACACTTTTTCTTCCCTGCATTCAGCGAGTGTCTGTTTAGTCTTTGAGGACAAACAAAAAGACAAAGCAACGTTTCCTTCTGGTCGCCGGCTCGCTTTCTGCCAGCCCAAGAAACAAAAACGAGAGCCAAGTTCACGCCATCCGACGCCGGAGCCGCTCCTGCTTCACGTGGGACGAGGACTCATTTCAGATTCACCATTAATGTTCATTTCCTGCCTTCACCTGCTGTTTTCCTTCATCATAATAAACCCGTCTCACTCCTCCTTCCAGTTAATCTTTCACTTTCCTCCTTCCACCACGCTTCCTTTTATTTACTGTTAATCAAACCTGATTCATTCAAAGTACTGTAGCACCATTTTCACACAGGATCTGTCATCTTCAGGCCTTCAGTCTTCCGTTATACTCAGCGTCTACAAAAAACACTTTATCGTGACATTATTTACACCTGAACTCGTCGCGTCAAACCGTATTTATCGTGTAATGCCTCTAAAATCCCAACAAACTCAGAAACTTAAACATTTTCTGTAACTTCTCGGTCTGAGCTGCGTCGCTCAGCGTCCAGCCTCTTCCAGTGTTCAGCGAACAGACTTATTGATAAAGTCCTGAGGGCGGAGCCAGACCCGACCTCTTCTCAGAGGAGCTCCCAGAGTTCCTTGGTGCGTTGCCGGCGGCAGCGGTCGTGGCGTTGCCGTCTAGTCCCAGCGAGCGGCGGTACGCGGCAGAGAGGCGGTACAGGACGTCGGGCCGCGGGCCGGGGTGGGTGTCGGCCTTCTGCGTCATCAACATCTCGAACAGAGTGCTGACCTCGGACAGGAGGGCGCCGCCCAGTGGGCCGTCCTTCTCTGGAGTTTTACCTGAGGAGAGAAAATGATTGGTTGATTAAGAAACATCCTTGAAGGCCCCATGAAGACTGAAAGGACAGAAAAGAGTTCTTACCGAAGGTGGAGAAGGACGAGGAGTCCAGCGGGTCTCTGGGAAGGAGCTCGCTTTCAGGCGACGGAGGCCCGTTGGGGACAAACATGTTATCGTGGTAATCGGCGGTGAGCGGGAGAGAGAGTCTGGCCATCCAGGCTGGATCATCGACCTCGGCGAAGACGTCATCTGCAGACGGAGATAAACTTTTAATCGTTTGACTCTTCACACGTTTTCTTTAGGTTGGCCAGTTCCTGCGATGTTTTGTACTTAAGGAACCTTTAGCTGACACACCAGGCTTATATTTACTCCAACGTGTGGATGGTTGGATCAACCAACAGATTCACGAGGTGACCAGAGTTGTTGGTACCCGACCTACGTGTTCACCTCAGAGTCGATGTTTGATCAGGTTTTCATGCAGTTTAGTGACGATGTTCACGCCACCTCAGAGGTTTGGATTTAACTTTAGTTATCATGCTGGCAGGAGTTTATGTGATCGCCTTATTGGCTGCGTGCTCAGGATGCAGATCAGTGTCAGGACAGTCAGAAAAACAATGTCGCTGTCAGAAGCTGCAGCACGTCGCCTCTGTTTTCCATGATACTCCCACACTGATGCACCTTTTTATAATCTTCCCTTTTGGCTTCTCTCTAACTTCTGGATGTGAGCGAGGCAGGAAGAGAAGAAGGAAACGACGCAGTGGATTCATCTGGCTGCTGTCAGCAGGCCTTTCCTGCCATCCGCGCTCCGAGCGCGCGGCTAAGCCTCACGTCCACACCGCCAATAACAAAATAAAAACCTCTCCCGGCCTCCAGTCTGACATTCCTGCTCCGTCAGAGGCGTAAACACCGGGTGTGCCCGAGCGAGGACACACAAACCGAGCCTGTGACTCACAAACGAGATGATTATGCGTCTCATTTCATTTATTCATTTACTGTAAAACAAGACGTGAAGAGCGCGGCGTCGGCTTCTTGTTTAACACCCTCATCTGGCTCTGATCTCCTCCTCATCACATCCTGTTTACGTCGCGCTCTTCCTGCTCGTGTTGTCGTGTTATCTGCTCGCATCGACACGTCGGAGCTATTTAAGTTTCATCTGATCTAATTTCATCTCCAGCAGAACATGAAAGAGGCTCTCAGCACGGAGCCGGTTCATGAATGTGGAAGATTATTTTAAGAATGACGAGCACAGACGCCGCTACGATCAAGAACCGTAGACATAAAATTCAAGGACTTTCCAGGCCTGTGAAATTCCCTTAAATTCAAGGACCCACCATGGCACAAATCAAGAGATAGATCAAACTGAGATACTCGTATTATGAGATAGATCTGTGCGAGCAGGCCCTTCAGATCTTCTGCAGCTGGACCTCCACAGAACCTTCAGGTCCTCTGTGGTCTCACCTTCTAGATCTGACTCCACATTTTACAGTTTATCTGCTCGAACAGGAGAACAGACGTCACGTCAGGTCCGAGCGTCACATGCTTCTCTGCAGGTTTGGTAACTCGTCTTCGATGATCGAGCTGACACGGTCAAACATGTTTAACGTGAAGCAGCAAAGAGCGACTCTGAGCTCAGACTGAAGAGCTGCGGTCTCCTTCATCTAACCACGGCCAGATGCAGAGAATTAACACACACACACACACACACACACACACACACACAGGCCGCCCCCGGAGTTAACCCTCCCCTCGCCTCCCGTCGTCTTTCCTCCTTTTGTTTTGGCAGCGTTTCACTGCAGATCCTCCCAAACACACAAAACAGCTCTTTACCCGACTTTCACAGAGAAAACCTTTAAACCTGGAGCTCAAACCTCAGCTCACCTCTGATTTCATCTGCAGGGTCCATTAGATTTTATCGTCTCATCGTAGAAACACGAGGACACTTTGTTAGAATATTACAGGACGACACTCACGTTCTATGTTTTCCCATGAAAACACCAAAATGAAGCCGCCTGTGGCTTTCAGCTCCGAGCCCACGGACTCTACCGGAGATTTTAATGGGATTTATTGACACTGAATAATCACTAGATTTGAGTCTCCGTACAGTCTACAGTCAGTGTTTGAGTTTAAAGCAGCAGTCTCTGAGACTGAGTGGCTTCAACGATGTCCTCGCTGATTGCAGCTGCCTCGCGTCACGCTGTGAACAAACGTCTAAAATAAAGCCGGCGTTTAATTTGTCAGTTTGGGCTGCTGTAGAAACACGGCGGTTCAAAACGACCCGCGATGTCTGTCGTTATAAACCGCTGAATCCAAAGTAATAAAAACATAAGTTATTAGTTTTAGTCATTAGTTATTAGAGTTATTAATATTATACAGCATATACTGCCATGTTCTGACGCACTGGACCTTTAATGAAACGCTTTCGTTCTGAGGGACGGTGTTGTGTCTCATCACAAACGGTTCTGGCGTCAGTTCTGCTGTTAGAGGGCAACACAAACGGGCCTAACACACACGTACTGATTCAACATTTACAAAGACGACTAGTCGAGCTCGACTCAGCTGCGTGTTTTCACAGTAAAGACGCTGCTCCTTTGAGTTTTTTACCAGTTTATAGTTTTGTTTTCTTCAGAAAAACTCACCGCAGACCACAGACGACTTCTCAAAGAAACCTCAGACCACACGAGAACCTGAGAACACACACACACACAGATCCACACACACACACACACACACACACACACACACACACACACACACACAGATCCACACACACACCCGTAACTTCATCTTCAGATGAAGGGGCAGGTTTGTGTTTGTGTGATTCATCATGACAGTCTCGAGGCAGCTACAGGTGAGAAAACTAAAGAATGTGTTTCAGCGACGGCCTCATCAAAGCTCACACACACACACACACACACTGAGCTGTCACAGCGCTGTGGTGTGAGTTACACTGATAATACAGCCTGCAGGGTGTGAGTCAGGCATCACACACACACACACACACACACACACACAGAACACAACACACTCCCACTCCCACTCGCTCTTTGTTTCTCTGTCGTGAAGCTCGCTCTGTCATCGCCGGGCGGTAAACCTCTCTGCTCACCGCAGGGCTCCGACCACGACAATACCAGGAAGAAACACACACACACACACACACACAAACACACACACACACACACACACACACACACACACACACTCGGACATTGTACATACCGCTGTGGAATTTCCAGATAAATAATCGTGAAGTGTGTTTGATGTTGGGGAGTTAAAAAGATGGTTCAGTAATTAAAATGTTAACGAGGACACTCTGTGTCAGAGTCCGTCACATGTGACTCGGTGTGTTAATACTGACTCTGATACTCTGATACTCTGATACTTGCTTCTACACTACAAGCTGCCGTCAGTGTTACGTGCACGGAGGTCGGCTGCACGCGGCCGTCCTCCTCTTGTGACTCTGTAAACTTTACAGACGGTGTCAGTGAGTTTGGCCCGGCCGCCCGGTGAGAGTCCTGCAGAGCGGCCCGCTCGCTGACAATGGACACGTTCTGACAAACGAGGGAAAACAGGAAGAAAGCAGGAAATAACACAGTGGCAGCTTTTACATCCACATCCACCCACGCGCTCCGCTCGTCAGGGCCTCTGACTACAACCACAACTGTGTTTTTAAGACTGAAGCTACTGACGGAGCAGAGTGACCGTTTCTCTGTTTTCAAACTACGAGGCGATTAAAACGTCTCGTTAGAGTCACTTCAGGTTCACACACGGAAAGGAAAACACCGACAGCAGACCTCTGAGTGCTGAGGTTTGACTAACTAATGCCGTTAGCATCAGTGTGTGTGTGTGTGTGTGTGTGTGTGTGTGTACCGGCGTTGTTGAGCAGGTTGTTGAGCCCTTCTTCCAGCTGTGGGTCAATGGGCGAGTCTCTTCCCGGTTCCCAGTCCACGTCTCCGGCCTCGCTCTCACCGTGTCCGCTGTCTTTGGTGCTCTGCCAATCAGAACAGTCCTGGCCGCCGTATCTGCACACACACACACACACACACACACAGACACACACACTACTGTCAGATAACAGACAAAAGACACCTTCGTCCAACACACACATCCTCAGTGTCTCCATGAATCTTTGCTCTGTGTGTCTCCAGTGTTTTCACCCGTCAAGATTTTTTAAATATTACACAGACACACACACACACACACACACACACACACACACACACACACACACACACACACACACACAGAACTTCTATAATCTTGCTTGTCACAGTTTTATTTTAAATCCTGACAGACAGCCGACAGAATTCCAGAGTCAAATATCAAGATGAGACAGAGAGAGGTCTGCTGGAGTGAGATAAAATGCTGATAAAATGCCCCGAGAGTTTATGTGACAAATCCACTGATAACACACCCTCACACTCACACACACACACACACACACACACACACACACACACACACGCTATAGGTTTATAGGTGTGTGTGTAGCTGCAGGCAGGCTCAGGCAGGAAGTGCCGTCAGTCAGATAAAGGTGAGCTCGCAGACGAGTTAGTCACTCTGAAGTTTTATTCCGCTGCCGCAGATTAAAATCATCCAGCAGTGAGGCGAGGAGTGTTCAGTTACCTCATGATGCGTTTAAGAACAACTGCCGGTAACAAAACGTCAACACACACACACACACACACACACACACACACACACGAGCCTTTAAAAAAGGTGACTCCTGCGATGACACGGTACGCTTTATGTATCAAGGTGATCTGATCTCATCGCCACGGTGACGCGAGGAAGCTACTTCCTGTCAGAGACTGTGAATCATTCAGATAGAGCTGCTGTAACCTGCCTTTACACACACACACACACACACACACACACCCTCACACACACACACACACACACACACACACACACACACACTTTGGGGGTGATGAGACACACTTCCTGTGACACAGGAAGTGTTGGACTTTGTGTCCTGTTTGTCTGTTGCTGTTATTTCAGTCGCAGCAGGTCAGTCGGTCACAAACGAAGAGGAAGCCGTTCATCAGCTTCGACTTCTGACCGTCAGCGCGTCGACAGAGCGAGTGTGAACTTTAGAATCGACCAATCAGAAGGCTGCTCCCAGTTTTTAAACCTGAAGGCAGCAGACTTATGATTATACTCAAGAGTCAGTCTGAGGATAATCTCTGTTAAATCATGTTGACATTTGCTAATATTAGCTCAGTTTGTTAGCTGCTGTTAGCTAATGTTAGCTCAGTTTGTTAGCTGCTGTTAGCTCAGTTTGTTAGCTGCTGTTAGCTATTGTTAGCTCAGTTTGTTAGCTGCTGTTTGCTAATATTAGCTCAGTTTGTTAGCTGCTGTTAGCTCAGTTTGTTAGCTGTTGTTAGCTATTGTTAGCTCAGTTTGTTACTGCTGTTAGCTAATGTTAGCTCAGTTTGTTAGCTGCTGTTTGCTAATATTAGCTCAGTTTGTTAGCTGCTGTTAGCTATTGTTAGCTCAGTTTGTTAGCTGCTGTTAGCTATTGTTAGCACGACCGTTATGAGCTGGGACTGTAAGCTCAGAGCTCCAGGGTGTCGTGCCAGAACAGGAGCTGAGCAAGAAGACAATGTAACCATGCTCTGCGGCCTCTATGGATTTAATGGCAGAGGAGAAGAGAGCGAAGAGGACGCTGACGGAGGACGCTAAGAAGAGAAAAGGAGTAAATCTGGGACTGGTTCTCACGTGATTTGCCACTCAGGTCTTTAAAAATGAGTTCAACAACTGATTCTGTTTAAATCTGCGCCGCAGCCTCGAGCCGTCACGCTCCACTGGCTGCTTGGTTGATAAGATGACACGCAAGTGACAGCAACACACAACCGTCTGCAGAGATCCGACAAACTTTCCTGAACTCTCTGAAAAACATCTGTGAGTTCTTAAAATCGGTGGCATTCCCCCTTTAATGTGCATCAGCGGCAGCTCGGTTTGATCAGAGAGCGCAGCAGTGATCACAGTCTGCAACCTGCAGCCAGCTGGCTCTGAAACAAACCACCGCTGATGAAGAGAGCGACCGAGGAGAGGAGGGAAGGGAGCGACGTCAGGATCCTTCCTGCAGGACTTCACCGTTACCGTTACCGCCAAAACAGACTTTAAAATGTCGCAGTTTTGAGCATCATCTGTAAAAAGCTGATTCTTTGTGGCGTCACATCGACTAGAAAACATCACAAAGAGAAAAACCACAAACAGCCGCAAACTCAAGCCGGCGTCTCCGTCGTGTTAGACTGAAAACCACAGCGGCAGACACAGACGGTGTGAGGTCTGCTCGCCACATGAAGTCACAGCGAAATGAAAAATGACTTTTAACGGGACAGAAAATTACACATCATTTACTAAATTCATACTTTTCCCGCCCTGATGTCAACTTCATGCCTAAACATTCAAAGTGACGTTCTCACGCTGACTCTTCTGTCTGACAAACAAACCGAGTTTTTTGTTTTCACGTTAATAAAACTACAAATTCTGTCAGTTTGGGGTGAAGAAAGAAGAAGAAGAAGAAGAAGAAGAAGAAGGATGACGGGTGGAGGGGTGTATCGAGGATGGGGGATTATGGAGAAGGTGGAGGACTGACCTGCCGTTGCGATGAGAGTATTTGTTGCCTCTGAAGTTGGGCCTCGGCTGCAGCTGACCCTGCCGGAGGAGAGAGAGGAGCTGGGAGATCTGCTGCAGAGAGGAAGAGGAAGAGGAGACATGGTGAGAATCATCAGCTGATCTGAAACCACAAACATCCCCAGCCGGGCTGCCCTGACTCCTGAGCTCAGAGTTTTGTGTTCAGCTCGGGAATACAGGGAAGCAGAGCTGGTGTTGTGCTAGAACAGGAGCCGAGCAAGCAGGCAATAACAATGGCAGAGGAGAAGAGGTGGTCGTGTTGCTAACAGTTGCTACTCGCAGCGATTTTAGTCGTGTTTAACTTTAGTCAGCTGCGAATGTTCAACCTAAAGTCAGATTTGATGGATTGCTGTCGAAGCCCGGTGCTGTGTGTGTGTGTGTGTGTGTGTGTGTGTGTTGGTTTAGCTGCTGTGAACGCTGAGTGCAGCTGATTGCGGCGGCGCTCAGGTAGAGAGTGAATAAACATTTTTCTTTTGTCTCACTTTGTGAGAACCGAGCGGCCGCGTCCGTCTCACTGCTCACAGCTTTCTGCTGACAGCTCTGTTATACAGCGGATACACACTGCACACCAGGGAGGAAACACACACACACACACACACACACACACTGGTGAAGGTAATGTGTGTGTGCTCGCATGTTAATATATGACTTTGTTTTAGCCGTGACATTTGTGTGTTTTTGCACGTGTATGCTGCTGCAGCCTCAGGAAATGGCCTCTACGTAAAAGCCTATTCTTCTCTGGCCCGTTTCCTTCTAGGATGGGCCCCGCAATATGGACGAGTGTGTGTGTGTGTGTGTGTGTGCATATAAGTGTGTGTGTGTTGAGGTGGAGGTGAATGGTAAATCCCCTCCTCGTAGGCGTCCAGAAGAAGGCCTCTTCCTCTGCGACCTCGAGGGAGGAGAGAAACGTCTGAGGCCACAGGAGTGCCAACTGGGTCGGCTGGGCGAGTCGAGGCGAGGCGAGGGAGAGGGGGATGCTGGGTAAAAAGGCCTCTTCCTTTCTCTAATGGATTCACGTGAGGATGTCGGACCTGGACGAACTCTTTGTTCTCCGTCTGCTGGGCGTTGGCGGCAACTTTTGCCCTCAGTGACGCGGGTCTGTGTTTTAACCAGCGCAGCGATTCTACGGCTTAAAGCCGACGACGTTCTGAGATCCGCGAAGTGTCTGAATGTTGTTCGGATGATTTCATTTCACTCAGTGAACTTTGAAGTGTTTGTAACTGCAGAGCGACTTTCATGCTCGTCTTTCTTTGTTTTACCAATCCACCGTGACTTTAACGCTTCACCTGAACAGTGTCAGTAAAAGAAGCCTGATCGTGTCTGCACACCTTCAAACACTAACGATGTGTCTCATCAGTGCATTCACTGTCGTTTATGACCCGGGTGGTGAACTCATAACGGCCAGCGGTCGCCATTTTGGGGAGGGAGCACCGGCTGACAAAGCTGTGGCGAATACCTCGATATACAAATGAATGTACGTAATATTATCTTTTATATTTTTATAAGAAGAAGAAGAAGCGGTACAATTTGAATTTCAAACTTCTCTGCTACACTTCTGTGTAGTACACTGTGTACTCTGACAGAAGTATCTGAACACAGTGTAATACAAGATAAAATAGATATAAAATAAAATATAAAAATAAAAGAAATCGGTTACTCAAACTGAGTGAGCTCCATTTGTTGGGGACTATTTTCTGACGAGGGTTCAGTAATGAGTGAATCCATGTGAAATATGAAATATCACACAGACGACCACGTCTTTAACCACAAGCTCTCCTGCTCTGATGGTTAAATCTGTGTTCGCGGCTCACGGCCTCTTGCTTTCGCATCCCGCTCTGCGCTCTCTGAGTTGCTGTTTTTAGCCTGAGCTGTTTTTCTTTCCTCCGGCGGCTCGACGGCTCGGTAAAAGTGACAGAGCAAGCATGTCAGCGTGGTGTTAGTTTACACTACAAACACATCACAGCTTTCTTTAGCTAGCCTCACTCGCCTCCTCAGACCCCCCATCCTCCTCCTCCTCCACCTCCTCCACCTCCTCCACCTCCTCCTGTCCTGGTTTCAATATGAATCTGATACGTGATATTCAGTAAAAGGCCTGTCGGGGTTTCTCAGGGGGGATTACTGCCTGTGACACATGAGCACCTGAATAAACTCACTGCTTTTTGGCTTCACAGTCATCCGTCAGCTAGTTTTACCCCCCCCCCCACACACACACTCACACACACACACACACACACACACACGCCTCCACCCGACTCCAGCCTTCAGGCTGTCTGAGTAAGTCATCATACAGGAGGCTGAAAAAGCAGAGAGGCTGCTGGGAAAGTGTGTGTTGCTGGTGGGCTCTTACTCTCTAATGGACTTCACTTCAGATTAATCTCGAAGCCTGCGGGGGGGGGACACTTAATTACTCCAACACTAACTGTAAGCACATGTTGAAATGAATGTGTGATCACACGTTTAAGACGGAGCTAAATTACTTTTAAATGAGAGCCAGCAGCGGCGCACATTAGCCTTAATGTTTAAGATATAGTGGAGAATGTAAATAAGAAGACATTAAAAAACCATCACGGAGGTTCAGTTAAATAATTAATGCAATTATAAATGGAGATATTCGTCAAATCAACTTGCAGTGAAGTCGTTTTCTGCCTCCAGAATGACTTCAGAACTTGTTTGAAGCGTCGTGACATAAAACTGAGCAAAGGAAGCACTCGTTCCCAGCATGCTTTGCATCTGAAACCCTTCTTTAAGAAAGAAAGTAGCGACTCACCTGAACTTCTGGGGAAGCAGAGGAAAGCTCAATGGAGTCTCCAAACGCAGCCATGGACAGTCGAACCAGGTTTCGAAGCATCTGCCGATGTTCTGCGTCGCGCCCACCGCGGCCCTCCGAGGTTTTCGGCCTCCTGAGAGTCGCCTGCGATGCTGAACACAGCGGATCTGCTTCTTCCCCTTTGGTGCGCGAGCGGACGCTTCAAGGTGCTCGAGTGCGAGGCCGAAGAGGACGACGAAGGGTTCCTGGTTTTCCGAAGAGTCCGGTATGACGTGGCGGGCGTCAGAGGCAAAGCGCCGTCGAATTCGATGTTTCCGGGTTTCCGAAGCGTTCTGCTGTAGTTGGTGACGGGTTGAGGGGCGTCGACTTCTGTGTAGCCTTGGGAATGGAAGCTTGTATTCATGACTGATGGCGTTAAGGTGTACTGTCTCTCAGTTTGTTGCTCCTCTGACATCACTGGAGACGGAGCCAGTGGCTGTTCTTCGCTGTCATCCTCAGGAGGCTCCTCCTTTCGCCCTCTGATGACGGGAATCAGCTGGATATCAGATTTCCTGATGTTCTTCTGTGGGCGCCGTGGGTGGCGGGTGTAGGTGGATTCGGCCTGTCTGCAGTTGTAAGCCCGGTTGTCTCGTTTCTCCGGGCGGCAGAACGTCGTCACCAAAGCGACGGCCAACAGGAGCAGCAGGCACGTGGCGCCCAGGCAGATGGCCATCATCATGGTGAAGCTGAGCTGTCCACGGTTACCAGGTGACGAGTTCTTCAGATGGTCTTTGAGATTGATAAACGTCACCTCCAGAGTCGCCTCGGTGGTCAGGCTGGGACTGCCCATGTCGGACACAGCAATGTTCACCATGAAGGTTTTCCCGATCAGCTCAGTGGCGTTGGTGGTGTTGACAAACAACTGACCTGTAGCCTCGTCCAACCAGAACAATCCGCTGGGGTTGCCGTCAGTGATGAGGTAGCTGAGTTGTCCGCTCAGCCCAGAGTCTGGGTCTTCGGCCTTGATGGTGGATGCAAGGAATCCAACAAGTCCCTCTCTCGCTGAGTGATTGATCGGCAACAGTGGTGGATTCCTCTTCCATGTCATTCCCCAGTTCGGTCACAATCTCCCCTTTGTCTGCGTTGACAGGTACGCTCAGAGAAGCCACACCTTTTCTTGGTTTTGGCTCCTTGATGATCGGGCTGTTGTCGTTCACGTCCTGGATGTCAATTTGCACAGTGGCTGTGCTGGTGAGAGGCGGGTGACCCTGATCGACGGCCTCCACGATGAAAGAGAAGTTGTGGGACTCCTCGTAGTCCAGAGGACGCTGGACGCTTATGACGCCGCTGGTCGGGTGGATGGAGAAAGACTCTGGGTTCGTTTCCACTTCGTTTAAGTTGCGTATGAAGTAGGACACTCGTCCGCTGAGCTCCAGGTCGACGTCGTGGGCTTCAACTTTGAGAGCGTGGTAGCCTGCAACGTTATTTTCCTGAAAGGACGCCTTGTAGAGGGGGCTGGAGAACACCGGGGCGTTGTCGTTCTCGTCCAGGACGTGGACAGGCAGGTGTTTAACACAAGACAGGGGGGGATCTCCATAATCCTGGGCGACCAGCGTGATGTCATACTCCATTACCTTCTCTCGATCCAGGCTGCCATTGGTGACAATCATGTAATTGTCGCCGTGGATACGTTTAAGGCGGAAAGGGCCAGATCCTTCCTGAATGTGTGCTGTCACTTTGCCATTTTCTCCTGAATCCGCATCAGAGACCATCACCAGGGCGAGGAAGGTGTCTTCTGCCGCTCCTTCCAGCACAGTCGCCACAGGTGAGTTGGGCGGAGTCCAGGTCATGTGAATCCTCGGGGCATTGTCGTTTACATCTCTGAGCTTGACGTGCAGCTTGCAGTGCGTCGGGATCGCGTTGGGCCCGCGATCACGGGCCTGTACGATCACTTCATAAGAGGCTTGAAGCTCATAGTCCAGCGGTGCTTTCAGACTCACAGCTCCAGTTTGCGGATCCACAAAAAAAAGCTTCTGAACCTCCGACCGTGTGTGCTTACTGAGGGAATACTCCACCTCTCCATTGGCACCTTGGTCCGGGTCAGTGGCCTTGAGGTTGATGATGGTCGTCCCACGGGCTGTATCCTCGGGTAGCTCCACCGTGGGAGTGCTGTCCTCAAACGTTGGGCTGTTATCATTTGAGTCTTGGATATTGACACGGACTAATGTGCTCCCAGACCGGGGAGGGTTCCCTTTATCCCAGGCCACCAGGGTGAGGTCAAACGAGTCCTGAACCTCCCTGTCCAGTTCTTTAATCACCACCAGCTCCGCCTGTTTCGTCCCACCTGGAGCGACTGTCACATCCAGTGCAAAGTGTTGGTTGACGGACAGTGAGTAGGTCTGGAGGCCGTTGGGCCCTGCATCAGGATCCACCGCCCGGTCCAAAGGGATTCGCATCCTGAGGCCAGCTGTCTCTGAGATCTCCACTTCCTGGACTGAGCTGGGGAAGCTGGGACTGTGGTCGTTCTGGTCCATCACCTCGACACGAACCCGCAGACAGTTCACAACGCCACTCTTCCTGTAGAGGACGCTGAAGGCCACCTCACACAGGTCCGACCCGCGGCACAGCTCCTCCCTGTCCAACCTGCCCTGGGTGGAGACGACTCCATCTCGAGTGCTGACGGAGAAGGGAAGAGCTTTTTCGTGCTCCACCACCTGGAAATCCTCCAAAGGACCGCCTTCGTCCCTTTGCCGGAGGTCGTCCACCAGACGGCCGACCCGGGTTCCCGCAGGCTGCTCCTCCCAAACCCGGTACTGGATGGTGATTGATGACAGCTCGGAGGAGCGAGCCTCAGAGTGGAGGCTCAGAACCAGAAGCAGAGCCAGCAGCATGATGGAGTGAAGAAACAATCTGTCTAATGGCTAAACGGACATTTGTGAAAAATATCCTCCAAAAATTCTTAAAAAATGACGATCAAATCCGATTTTTCTTCAAAATATTTCACAGTCCTTCCTCAACAAAAACAAACAACCACAACCAAACCAGTGAAGAACAACTTCTGGTTTTTCTAAAGCAAATACCTCGAAAAGATTTAAACCTCCAGTCTGGTCGGGAGACAGTTATAGAAACCTGCAATTAAGATATCATCCTCTGTCTGTTCGTACGCGACCGGCCTCCGTCTGCCTGCTGCTGTTACTCACTCATGCAGCTGCTGCTCGCTCCATCCTCTCAGGAAAGTTTTCCTCCGACTGACAAAGTTTGGATGTGGGTTTTCCACATGCTGGTGAAGTGCCGGCCAATCCAAAGAGAGGAGGAGGAGGGTCGTATGCAAATTGTATATCCAGACTCGACACACACAAAAGAAAGGCCCTCCTGCCCTCAGAGGAAACTCACCACAACTCTGGAGTGCTTTTAAAGAAACATGACACCCGGACTCACCGTCACTTAAAGCTTTTCTCCCCCCTGCTTTCAGTCTGCGTAAACTCATCACAACCTGAAGTCTGAGGCCTTAAAATCATTTGGAAAATTGGTGGTGAGTTAAGTTCCAGCTCCACGAGTATATTTGTTCTCCATCGCAGTGATGAATGACAAAAATACAGATCCGCTGTCACGGTTTCAGAGCTGTCAGTCATCAGAAAACCTGTGTTGTATTAAAGTGGTTGGAGACAGGCTTTTAAGATGAAGAGTAATCTATTACTGTGCGTGTTTTAAATCCAAAGCTTGACGTCCGACGCAACGGCAGCTTTCTCTTCTCTGATCTAACATCTTGTTCACTGTCAAGGACGACAGAAACGACAGTTCTTTCTGCTCGGGGATAAACAATCCTTGAAGATTCACCCGGCTATGAAAGGAATGCCGAACATTCAGAAGCCCGTCCTTAACAAGCGCTCACATTCCAACGTTTTTCTCCCAAATATAATTATGTCGAGTTATGAAGTGTCCAACCGCGTGTAAATCGTGGCGAAGAAACTCATCTCAGTCATTCTTCGGAGAGAAGAAGTCATGATAGATTCTCAGAGAAATAATGACGCTGCCGTACGTACAGGACATGCAGAGAACTGAGATTTATTCACTTAAAAAATGTCAAATTACGAAGATTTACTGTAAATCTGAGGATGTTTTAAACGGCAAACACAGAGAGCTTACAATTCTGAAGATGTTCAGTGTTTCAGGTGTGTATATGAGATAAACTGTATATTTCTGTCTCCTCTCTTTGAGCTTCATTTGGATTAAAAACTTGAGAGAGACACTTTGAGTGAAAACCAGCTGCAAGCTGAATGTTTTCCCAGCATGCACGGCGCTTATTTTTCAGCGGGCCCCCAGAATATCCTGCAGGCTGAGAGAGGATCGAGGCCGGGGAAGGTTCAAGCGTATCACTTTCCTCTCGGCTCGGAGGGAGGGGGACTGTTTAAATCATAAAGACATCAGCGCTGTCATCGACCAATGAAAGACTTCCAGTGGACAGGAGAGACAGATGGCTGAGCGACGGAGCAAGGCACTGCGCGGGTCGGTGGTTCGATTCCTCCTGACTCGCCATGAATCATCAGATCTTTTCTGGCTTTGTTTAGTCGCGGAGGGGAAGGAAAGAAAAGATTGAAACTACATTAAAATAAATAACAGCCCGACCCGACCCGACCTTCAGCACCGTCTGTCAGAACCGTCCTCTCATTGGTGGAGCCCACATGACAACAGGTGATGACACGGTTCTGTTGACACCCAATCGGTGACCGAGCTGAACCCGTTCACCTCCACCTCCATTGTCCTGCTGAGCCGCTCATTTGTTTGTTTACACGTTGACCTCTGACCTCTCCCTCCTCCTCTTTCTCCACCTCCGTCACCTCTCCACCCTTCTTTCTCTTCCTTAAACATTTCTGCAGACTTCCCTCCTCCTTCTCACCTCCTCTTCATCCTAGCCTCCTCCGTCCTTACCTCCTCCTCTTCATCCTGTCTCCTCCATCCTCGCCTCCTCACTCTCCTGCATCTGTGAGCGAGTTTCCTGCGACAGGAAACAGCCCGATGGTGGAGGTCAGAAACAGGATGTCCTGCAGAGAGGAGGGGAGAGGAGAGGAGAGGAAGAGGAGAGGAAACAAGGAGAGGAGAGGAGAGGAGAGGAGAGGAGAGGGGAGGGGAGGAGAGGAGAGGAGAGGAGACGAGGAGAGGAGGAGAGGAGAGGAAACGAGGAGAGGAGAGGAGAGGAGAGGAGGAAACACCAGGAGGAAACAGGAGAGAAGAAGAGAGGAACCAAGGAGAGGAAGAGAAGAATCAAGGCCGTGACACATGGAGAGGAGAGGAGAGAAGGAAACAAGAAAGGAGAGGAGGAGGTGAGGAGACAAAACAAGAAGCTGAAATAGGGAGATGAGGTGAGAGGAAACAAGCAGATGAAAGTGAGGAGGAAAAGAAACAAGGAGAGGAGAGTAGGAAAGAAGAACACGTAGAGTAGAGCTCGGCTCTGCGTGTGATTGTTAACCTTCATTAAGGAGCTTCAGTCTGCAGGTCGACTCTCTCGTTTCTTTCTCTGTTCGAGCAGCACGTCGTCGTCCACATCTCGTGTTTGTAGTTTGAACTCCTGCAAATAAAGAAACGTCTCTTAACGAGCTCGTTACAGAAACTAATCATCAGAAACTTCAGAGTTTGTTTGATTCACACGAGCTGCTGCACGTCCAGCTTCTTCTGTGTGTGTGTGTGTGTGTGTGTGTGTGTAAGGCAGCATGCTGTGATGTGTCGCGTGCACACTGTTATCTTATCAGCTGTGTTGGATTAACCACACGCTGCTTACACTGTAAAAACACACACACACACACACACACACTTGTAGCTGCTGCAGATGTTCTCTTCACTTAGAGGAGACACACACACCTGAATGAACTTCATGCTGAACAATAAGAAGAGTTTTTATTTCAAGGTGTTCGACCCCGAAACTGTAACGTTTCATTCACACATTCCCCTCAACACATAGAGAGAAGGAGGGAAGGAGGGAAGGAGGGAAGGAGGGAAGAAGTGAAGGAAGGGAAGGAGTGAAGGAGGGAAGGAGGAAGAAGTGAAGGAGGGAAGGAGGGAAGGAGGGAAGGAAGTGAAGAAGGGAAGGAGGGAAGGAGGGAAGGAGTGAAGAAGTGAAGGAGTGAAGGAAGTGAAGGAGGGAAGGAGGAAGGAAGTGAAGGAGGAAGGAGTGAAGGAGGGAAGAAGTGAAGGAGGGAAGAAGTGAAGGAGGGAAGGAGTGAAGGAGGGAAGGAGGGAAGGAGGGAAGGAGGGAAGGAGGGAAGGAGTGAAGGAGGAAGAAGTGAAGGAGGGAAGAAGTGAAGGAGGGAAGGAGTGAAGGAAGGAGGAGGGAAGGAGGGAAGGAGGGAAGGAGGGAAGGAGTGAAGAAGTGAAGGAGGGAAGGAGGGAAGGAGTGAAGAAGTGAAGGAGTGAAGGAAGGAAGGAGGGAAGGAGTGAAGAAGTGAAGGAGGGAAGAAGTGAAGGAGGGAAGAAGTGAAGGAGGGAAGAAGTGAAGGAGGGAAGGAGTGAAGGAAGGAAGGAGGGAAGGAGGGAAGGAGTGAAGGAGGGAAGGAGTGAAGGAAAGTTGTTGGCGTACGTAGATTGATGGCGTGTAGCGTCCTGAGCACACAGGCCTTCATACAGGTGGTGAATTAATTGGAAACAGACGTGTTCCTGTGTGTGTGTGTACACACACAGAGCCTGTTGATTGGCTGCAGACAGCAGGCGGCTGGTGTTTGTTTTGCTGATAGTCTGATCTGATTGGCTGACCTCTGCTCTGCAGACGAGCGACAGAGTTAAAGGTCATTTAAAAGTTTCTGATGCTGTTTGAGGTTTTTATCATGAATAAACACCCAGCAGGTATTTTCCAGTAACGTCGGTCATGTGACACAGAACATTCAGCAGCAATTACACATTTTTAACTTCACGTGAAAAAAGACGACACGACACGAAAAGCCAACGTGGAAGAAGAACTGCAGTTCCTCAAACGTCCACCTGAGGCTGGCTGCAGAAGTGAGTCAGTCTCCATAAGTCCCCATGTTCAAATGTCCAACTTCACAGCAGACGTCGTGAATGGTGGCTTTATTTGGGGACTATTTTCAGACGCGGATGGATCCACGTTCGGTGCCGTGTTTGAGTGTTTGAGTGTTTGTGGCAGCAGGAAGTCAGAAAAATTCAGAATATCTGCAGATTCTTTGAAGTTCAGGCCTGAATCCTGCAAATTAGATTTGATGAAAACATTCATTCATCTCACAGAGCACACACACACACACACACACACACACACACACACACACACACACACACACACACACACACACACACACACAGTGTATCCTCTCACTACAGAGTGTGGTATTTGTCTCCTTCCACACTGATTCTTATCTGGCAACATGTGGGTCAGCAGATCAGCTACATCCTGCTTTTAACCACACACACACACACACACACACACACACACACACACACACACACACACACACAGGGCTGCTTTCAGCGCGGCTTCAGGCCAAACAAAAGGTGAATTTACTGTTGAGTGCAGCGCTAATGGGGTCATATATAATTGCACTTATACAAACACACACACACACATACACACAAACACACACACACACACAGGACACAGGTGAGGCCTGCTCACCTGGATGAAATCCTATCAGACTGTGCTCCAGTTTAGCGTTCACTTTATTACCACTGCAGTCGGTGCAGTGTTCCCTTCATGTCCATCATGACGGAGCCAATCACAGCTCACACTGGGCTTCGGGAGCGAGCCGGAGAACCCTGAAAGAACCCTGAAAGAACCCTGAAAGAACCCACGCAGATGCACGGAGAACACACGAGCTCCACGGCCGAGGTTCGATCCGGCCGTGAGGCGACATTTCAAACCGTGTAACTCCTCACAGAGGAGCATTCAGATCTGAAGCTGTGTGTTGGTGTGAGCGTATCTCTGACTCTCACTGGTTCATCTTCATAACACACACACACACACACACACACACACACACACACACTCTGACAGGAGATCTCGGTGGCGTCTTCCTTCCTCGACTTTGCGACATCCTCATCCGGATCAACTCTCTCATAGATTGTGTGTTTTATTTCCTGTTTGTTTGGAGTCAACAGAACCGAGACGGCGACACACACACACACACACACACACACACACACACACACACACACACACACACACACAGCTTCACCTGATCAACAACTAAAGTTTGACGGACATGAACACACACACTAATGTGACTGAGTAAACTGTGTGTGTGTGTGTGTGTGTGTGTACTGTGTACTATCAACTTATGCAGGCTATTGTTCTATTGATCTTCCTCCACCTCACCGAGACCTACTGACCTCCTCACACACACACACACACACACACACACACACACACACACACACACACACAAGGTCGGCCCTTTGACAGGGAATTTAAATATAGTTGGTAAAATATACTTCTGCATCATCTTGACTAAAACAACCAGATTTGATGCAGGTCCACTTGAGTATCTGCTATTCCTCAGTCACATGCTATTGAGGCCACGCCCCCTCTACCTGCACAGGTGATTTCTGTACCTGGAGACTACTGAAAGCTCTGCAGTCCGGCCTCCTTCCTTGGCAGCAGCGCAGCAGATGGTGATGGAGGAGCTGAGGATGGAACAGGTGTCCTCAGGTGTCGATGGTGAGCGATGAGTTTATCACCTGTGATGAAGCTCGGTGTCATGTGGCGGAGGCTTTAAGGTGGAGGGAGAGGCCTGCGTGTACAACACCACCGTAATCATGAACAGACAAAATTGTAGATGGTACGATGACACAACGCACAGCTTGTTTTCAGTTCTGACCTGAAGCTTATGTAACACTCGACAATTTAAATGTGAACCCTGAGGATCATGGGTAATGACAGCAGGCCGGACACTCCTGTGATAATAATGATCATTTCTTCTCGGTGAAGCTGCTGCAGCTCGGTTTCATCTCGGAGACTCGCTCATGATTTAATTCTGCTGTGTCTTAATGAATTACACACAGAGCATCCAGATGAAACCGGTTTAACGTCAGTCACGCTCTGACAGCATTACCGAACTCCGACACATTCGACTTTAATCCAATTCTGAAACTCCAAAGTCTAAAATGAGGCCGAGTAATAAAAAAAATATGTACTTTAATTTAATTTCCAGATAAAGTTACATTAAAGAGTCTGAGAGACGCTGCTGCTCATCCGGCTCTCTTCTCCTCTGTCGTTCTGTCCAGAGAGGCTGCACAGACTGCTGGGTGCATTGTCCACTTGCTCAGCTCCTGTTCTGGCACAACACCTTGTCCAAAACTCCTGTGGTACAACCCTCTAACAGCAGCTAACAAACTGAGCTAACAGCAGCTAACAAACAGAGCTAACAGCAGCTAACAAACTGAGCTAACAGCAGCTAACAAACAGAGCTAACAGCAGCTAACAGACTGAGCTAACAGTAGCTAACAAACTGAGCTAACAGCAGCTAACAAACTGAACTAACAGCAGCTAACAAACTGAACTAACAGCAGCTAACAAACTGAGCTAACAGCAGCTAACAAACTGAGCTAACATGAGTTAACAACAGCTAACAGACTGAGCTAACATGAGCTAACAGCAGCTAACAGACTGAGCTAATAGCAGCTAACAGACTGAGCTAACATGAGCTAACAGCAGCTAACAGACTGAGCTAACATGAGCTAACAGCAGCTAACAGACTGAGCTAACATGAGCTAACAGCAGCTCCAGCTGTCAGCAGTTTACTTCACTGTCCATCATAAACTCTGTAAAACTCTGCTACGACTGACAGAGACACCGTTCACCTGATCACAGGTCACCTGATCACAGGTTACCTGATCACAGGTCACCTGATCACAGGTCACCTGATCACAGGTCACCTGATCACAGGTCAGTGCGGATCAGCAGGTGGTAAAATCTGTTTTTCTGCCCTCTAGTGGCCACGGTCACACACCGCAGGCTCTGTATGGAAAACACAGATTATAAGTGTGTGTGGTTAACGAAGCTCGTGCACGTCTGGAGTCCACATGCTCTGCTTTCATTCTCTCACTAAACCTTTTCGCTGCGGCTTTCAAAGCGGTGCACTTCCTGCCTCAGATTAAGAGGAACAAGTGTTCAGCAGCTGCCTCTGGAAACTGAGGTTAAAGTGAGGCACACACACACACACACACACACACACACACACACACACACAGATCTATCAGTAAATGGATAAATGAAATGGACTGCGTGCAGCTGACATGTACAGGAGTTATACCAGGATGTGTCATCAAGGTCACGCCGTCTGTTCAAAGACACAAACAGAGCTGAACTCTTGATTGCACGTCGTGGTTTTCTCCTCTGGAGGTTCGGTCTGATCCGAACTCTTTCATCTGTGATGGAACCACAACAGAAGCGAGCGTTAATGAACGTTCCCAGACGCAGGAAGCTGATTTTCATCAGTTTCAAAGAACAAACACGTGCGACCATTCTGCGTTTTAGTCTCAGACCTCTGCACGCGCAGCTGTGCGGGTCGGGCACAGTGAGCAGAACTTCCCCGCCGGTGTCGTTAAAGCAGTACCTGCTGGTCCAGCTGCTTCACTGTGTTTGCTCATGCATGTGCAGTGCCTCACCTTCCTCCTTTTGTTGTCTGTTTTCTTTGCTGCTTCCCGTTAACACTCACCGCTGCAGCGCGGAGACAAAGACTCATTCTAACAGAAATCTGATGTTTTTAATATTTAGTTTGCTGCTTGATAAATTCAGCAACTTGCTGCTTTTCTTTGCTTCATGTCGCAGTAATAATACTTCTAGTTACAGCACTGTGAAGTGTTTCTGTGTGTTTCTGTGTGTTTCCGTGCAGAGTTTCAGAGGAAATGCTGCCACCTTGTGGTGAAACATCGAGCTGTGATTTTGAATGAACTCTATGATCAGCTGATTTCTTCTTGATCACAGGAAGTTTCAGGCACCTCCTGTTGACTCTTGTCCTCCATCAGGTGTAGCTGATCTGGACTGATTGAGGGAAACCAATAAAAGAGGAGCAGGCGTGTGTCTCTGTTTCACCTTCAGGCTTCTGCAGCAGCAGTTTGTCTGTCTTTGTGTTCCTGTTTTATTTTCTGTAGATTTAGTTGTTGAATCCAGATCCGACGACCCTCTGTTGGTCGGCCTCGGTCCCTTCTTTTTAACTTTGGCCCGTCAGCCTTATGTCTTGTCTTGGTGTGCAGGTTGTGGACGTATCGTTCAGTTTGAACTGATCTTTCAGGAGTAATGACTCGTCTCAGCGAGTGATTCGTTCCCTCGCACCGGCGCAGTCGGGACAGGAAACAGAAATGATTAGTTCACGACTCGACCACGCGCTCCGTGACAGGCAGCTCAGCTACAGGCCTGTGTGACGAGCAGCACACACAGTGCCATCATTCAAACGTCAGTCAGTAGAAAGAGTCATTAAAAGGGTTTATGAAATATTCGTCTAGCTGCTACTCGTACAAATTTTAGGAAAGGTCACCAAATTACTGAATTTTCCTGAGAGGTTCCTGATCTCGAGACGAAGGAGCTGCATCTTTCCTGTCCTGAGGACTGTCTGTCCTCATACACGCTCATTTTCTCTGGGTTGAAAACAGAAAGCAGAGAGACTCACGTTAGACTTTTAACGTTAATGAAGTATTAACGTACGTCTGGAGCCCGCATGCAACTTTATTTCTAACGCATGAAGAAAATCACAGCATCAAACTGCAGTGAAAACCTTTGTGAGGAGCTGTGACTCACCAAACTGTCCTGAAACGACGTGTGAAAAGTTTTAAAACTGAAATTTGGACGATCAGCTTCATATATTTAAATAAATCAGTGAAAGGAGACACATGTTCTGGGATCATCTTTATTAGAAACTGTACACTATGAAATCATCACAAGCATGACTCTGCATCAACACTGTAGAAAACAAAGTCAACATTCAGGCAAAGTAAAATCATAATTAACTAAAATAAAAGTTAATTTGTAGATCCAGTTCTTCCCTCTGATCAGGCACTTTAATCAAAATCAACAAATAAAAAAGACATTTCTGCTACGAGTCACACGAACGAACGAACAGTCCCTGTTTTTAAAGAAACGATTCAAAGAATAAAAAGTTACATTTTGAATGTTTGAAGGGAATTTAAAAAACATTTAGCACAAAAACAATAAATTCACTTTAACAACCAGATTTATCCAGAAGCTTTTCACTCAGTCTTCTGACGTCGGATAACGAGACGAGCTTCGTTAAGTTTTACGATGAAACATAAAAAATACCGTGAGAGTGAAAACAACGCGTCCGCGATCTAAAGGTCGGAGCGGATATGAAATATAATTTGGCGCGTCCTCTCCTCGTCCTGCCGTGACGTCAAACTCGCCTCAGACAAATGAATAAAATCAGAAAATAATTGAAACCATCTCCCTTTAATTTGAACTCCTGCAGAAAGAAGACTGTGACGAGGCGGAGCGACGATGAGCCGCGCGGCTGGAATAAAGAGAAAAACGTCACGATTCACACGTTACAGGAATTAAATCGGTTTGACCTCTGAAGTAAAAACATGTTCTCTGCGTAGCTGCCTGTCTGCTGCTCGTCGTTCTCTGAACAGCTTTCGAAGCTTCCTAACGGTTTCTAGCTTCATTAAACTTTTTATTTTAGAAACCTGGACCGACTATCGTATGTAACAATTCATCTAGACGGAACATGTTCCGGTCCAGCCAGGCTGCCGGGCCTCAGATCAGAAGCTTCTGTGACATAAAAAGTTATTTTGGCGTTTTTAGTCGTCAGTTGGAAAAACTACAAAGTCACGTCCGGATTCTGATAAATTCCGGGAAGTGAAATCAGCCTGAAGTCTGCACCCCACATGGACTCTCTGGAAGTCTGCAGGAAGTCCACGTCGGGTTCACTTCAGGCCACTTCAGAGTGGATGAACTGAGGTGAGGCTCAGCCGTCAGTACGCAGGCAACAGAGGAAAAGAGCGTCGCTGTGCTGGACATTTTAAATATCAGCAGTGACGCTCGCGGTTGAAAAGCTGAGCAGCTGCTTGCAGAGAAGACAGTGAAGGATGTTTCTTCAGGTTCTGAATGTTCTGTGTGTGAATCAGAACCTGCTGAGAGCAGCTCAGTGCTCTTCCTGTTTTCTCCGAGCGGTCACATGAAACTGAGGCACACACACACACACACACACACACACACACACACACACACCATCAATTGTCTCCACGGCTAATATCAGGCGACCTGCTGATGGTGAGAAGATCGGACGCCTCGGGTTTTAAAAATAACTCCTTGAATCGAGTCGTGCAGAAACAGACGTGAAGAAGACTTTACAGCTGAACGCGTGACGGAGGAGAGACGGATATCTGGACGAGGATTAAGTTTCTCTGATCAAATCTCAGTGCTTGAAGCTTCTTTGTCTCGTTATCTCATGATTCATCGACTTTCATCTCGTTTTTCTCGTCGAGTCGTCAGGTTTAATGTTTTTTGTGCAACTTCTGCTTTTGATCCCAAATTTCCAGTTTTACGTGCAAAGAAAAGAAAAACAACCTGAAACCTGTCGACTGATTTTTGGCTGTTGTCAGTCGGAGTGAAGCGACAGAGCGACTTTGAGGCAGCCCAGCTCTTTGCCCTGGCTGCCCAGGACGCCCTGCACACGGTAGTCGCCGTTAGTCAGCCACTCTGGCAGAGGCACGTAGGGCAGGTAGAAGTCCGACTGAGGCAGAGAGTACGAACCCTGAGGAGACAGAGACAGACGGGCGGGTCAGACAGAGGCATGCTGGGTCTTCTGTGGTTCGTGTTACAGACTGAAAGACGTCGCTGTGGAGGAAATAATGCTGCGTTTCAGAAACTCTTCAACCTTTATTAAACCAGGAAACTTTCAAGGACTTTCAAGGAAGTCCTCGCCAACACAGGCAGCAGCCAAACTAAGAACGAGTGAGTGAAAACAGATGATTCTGTCTCCAGGTCTTTAAAGTGGATTCATCATTCAGCTCTCCTTCCTGGGACGAACCCAACACTCGCTTTGCATATGAAAATCAGAACCTGCGGGTCGCTGAACCAAACCGTCCTGAGCTCAGAGAGGCTTTTTAAGAATCTAAGGGAAGCTGTGTAATGTAATGCCTGAGCAGTGTGTAGAAGTGTTAACTTGGAGTGCCGTGTTAAATGAAATCACTTCAAACCTCAGACTTCATTTTCAGGTGTTTTGTTCAGACATTCTTGCAGGTTTGTCCGGTCGGACTGAGCAGCCTTGGCAGAATGTGACAGTTTATATTTCCCAGTGCAGAAACGAGTTTCCTCTGGTGAAATCAGGTTATCAAACACTTCCTTTTGTGTAATCGTTGGCAAGGAGCAGGAAAGCAGACTCACGGCTTTGAAGGGGCAGCGGCAGGGCAGTCCGTATGTGTGCAGCGGCTCGGGACAGTCCTGACCCGGCGGGATCAGCTGGTTCAGGATGTCACAGGCGTCCTGTGTAGTGACAACTGCCCAACTCGTCCAAGCAGGGGAATCTTCACCCAGAAACCTGCCACCTCCTTCTCCAGGGTCACGTTCACCTGACGAGTCAAAGAGGAAGACACAGACTTAAAGTACGCTAAGACACACACCACCAGCTGCTTTCAGTGCTGCCTCCACCCCTGGAGCTGCTCTGAAACTTCGGGGTTGGTGTTGCAAAGCAGTCCGAAGGTGGAGGAGTCACACTCACGCTCATGTGGCGGCTGTCAGGCCTCGTTGAGTGGCCTGACATGACCTGCACGCGGCGCACAGGAGCGGAGAGGCTCGACAGTTTGTTTATCTCTGCCCCAAACACACACACACTGTCAATGGGAGTGTGTGTGTGTGTGTGTGTGTGTGACACACTGCAGATCATATCAGTCTTATCTTGTGTGCGGCTGATTCTCTGCTTGTTAAAAGGAAATGAAGTTTTTCACCACAGAAGCATCCGGACAGCTTCTGTCCTCATCGACAGCTCGCTGCTCGCACATCTGATCGTGATCCGTCATCATCTGCCTGGTTCGGCTCGTGACTGAAGCTTTACACGTCAGAGCTGCCTCATAAACTTTTTAATGCCGCGTTCAAACATAAATTTATGATTTATCGAAGTTCCTGAAACTGAATTAGAGACGTGTAGTGAAGAATAACTGAGCCGAGGCCGAGCCGTGACCACGAGCAGACAGTAGTGAACGCTCGCCAGGCGTCACTTTGCTGCTCTGCAGAAGCACTTTAACGTTCACGATGCTGCTGAACGGGTTTGCAGAGCCGGATCAGCTCGCAGGTTCAGCAGCTGATCCAAACACGCCTGCAGCAGCCTGCAGAGTTAAGTCATAGAGCTGTGAATACAGACTCGTCTGAGTATGGAGACACTGTTTCATGCTGCAACACGGCTCGCTGTTGGACGGGCGTGTCCGGATCTGCTGCTGATCCTGAGAGCTGCACGAGCTTCAGTCTGAATCCTTCAGTTGTGTTTTTAAAGCAGAAGCAGGAAACTCTCACTTCTTCTGGCTCTGGGCAGAAAGTTCACACGGCCGTAAAGTTTCGGTCATGTGTGGAAGCAGCAGACACCTCGTGTGTTCGATCACATGCCCGCTGCCTCCAAACTGACCTCAGCTCTGTTCGAGTGTAACAATGGACTCACGGACAGCGGAGCGCTCAGCTCCACGGACGTGGATCCAGAGGCGGACGCCGTCAGGTCTCCCGGGATGTTGATGGGATCTGGAGACAGGCTCAGAGACTTCATCGCAGCCGGGTCGTCGGGCTTCCCGCAGTTCTTCCAGTCGAAGCCGAGAATCTGTCCGCGACAGAGAAGCAGACAGATTTCACACACGTCCAAGGTTAACGTCTACAAACCACACATACGGCATGCACGAGGACAAAGTGTCTCACGGCACGAGGACAAAGTGTCTCACGGCACGAGGACAAAGTGTCTCACGGCACGAGGACAAAGTGTCTCACGGCCCGAGGACAAAGTGTCTCACGGCCCGAGGACAAAGTGTCTCACGGCCCGAGGACAAAGTGTCTCACGGCACGAGGACAAAGTGTCTCACGGCACGAGGACAAAGTGTCTCACGGCCCGAGGACAAAGTGTCTCACGGCACGAGGACAAAGTGTCTCACGGCGGACAAAGGTCTCACGTCACGAGAAACGTGTCTCACGGCACGAGGACAAAGTGTCTCACGGACGAGACAGGTCTCATGCCCGAGACAAAGTGGCACGAGACAAAGACGAACAAGTGTCTCACGGCACGAGGACAAAGTGTCTCACGGCACGAGGACAAAGGTCCACAGCACGAGGACTTTTCTTCAGCTGAAGATCCATTTGAAATGTAGAATATTCATTAAAGAACAACCAGAGCTTTCGACCACACGTCAAAGTTTCAAACAAACATTTTTTATTATAAAATAAAAATATATTTTTCTCTGATTTCATTTAAATCACTGAAGTCTGTTTACAGGTGACGTGACGTCAGTGTTGCAGGTCTTACCTGTGCATTGATGACTCTCCTCAGTCCGCACGAGCCGCAGCTCACCTGAGTCAGAAGAAGCACGAGACTCACGGTGACCGCTGCTGAAGACACTCTGTCCATCCTGTCTGTCTGTCTGTCTGTCTGTCTTACAGACCTGTCCTCTGCCGTTAAACTGACCGTTAGCTGACCGTTAGCGACCGTTAATGACCGTTACCGGAGCCGGACTGAAGCTGCTGAGCTGTGCACTTCCGTATTTACTTCCACTTCCAACCCCAGAGTGTCACGTGACCGGTGACCCGCCCCTCGATGTTTTTAAATGTTAGAATGAATAATTATATTAATTAATAACATTATATTATTATACATAGTAATATATATTTATACTGTGATGTGTCAGACTGTGTATTACAGTATACTGTGTACACATTTATAATTAAAGTTAATACAAATTAATTTATTAAACACAGAGACTCTTTAAACAAAGAGCTCGAATGAAATTAATGAAAATAGATTTTAAATTTATTTTCTTAACTTTGAAATATTTTTCTTTAATATTAATATTTATTAGTGATAAAGAGTTTAAAGGAGATTCTCTGTTGGCACGTTAGCGCCTGTAGATGGCGCTGCAGGACAACAGCGCGACAGACAGACAGACAGACAGATAGACAGACAGACAGACAGACAGATAGACAGACAGACAGATAGACAGACAGCAGTGGTATATTTCCGGTATATTTGAATACAGTAAAAACACTAGAATAAATTCTGAGGTAGAACAAGGACACTGCTGAGTTTTATTGCTCAGCTGTGTGAACACAGACGATGACTCTGACTCACAGGTACACACACACAGGTACAGGTAACAAGAGGCCTGACAGGTGAACATAAGACAAGATCAACATCATCAGCTGAGCTACAAACTGAACTTGAATGCACCACCGACTGAATCCTCCGCATGTCTGACTCTTCCGCCAGCACTTGAACGCACCCTCACTCCCTTAACGGGGTCCTTAAAGTGTCCACAAAAAAACTGACTCCAGTGTGAGTCAAATAAATTTCAGTCAGTAAAATTAAACATGTTTCCAACGTTACGCACGGACGGATCAGTCCGACTGTGCCCGCAGCACTGAGACAGGAGGACGAGCAGGACGGAGGCAGGGCGGGAGGAGGGGTTCAGGGGAGCAGATGATGCTGTCAGTGAAAGGAGGAGGAGGAGGAGGAGGAGGAGGAAGGAGGAGGATCCGCCGGCAGCAGCAGCAGCAGCAGCAGCAGCGAGCTCCTCTCCATCCCATGTGTTTGCACAAAAAGAAGAAAATGGGCTGTGATCCGGAGATGTGCTGCTAGAATAAACCCGCGCGTGGCTTCATCTTCATTAAGCGCTTAGAAAGAGACAGAGCTGGGACTATTTCATCAGTCTTCTTCCTGAAAATGCTTCCATGCTCATCATCATCCGCGCAGATGGAGGGATGCGAGGAGGAGGAGGCGGTGCGGGGGGACGCGCACATGCAAACAGAGGTAACCCGATGAAAAGACCTCAAACAGCGCAAATGTTTGAATCTAATCTGGTTCATTCTGCATGCAGGTCAGTCTGAGTGTGTCCACAAAGACCCGTGCATGTCTCCGGGGCTCCGATGGGACATTTCGCAGGCTGATTTCAGCCGGTTAGAATTCGCCGGCCGGCTTCTCCCGGAGGTTATTGTAGACATGAAAGAGCCGGACCCCTCCCTGAAATGTGCCTCCCTGCTCGCCATTTAAGCTCAGAGAGGAAATTACACTTTAAATTCACGGTACCGGTCGGTTCTGGTGATTTCATGGTGAAGTTGCAGCATTTCTAAACAGGTTTTTAGTCTTTTTAGAGAGAAATGTGCTGACAGTCTCATTAAATGTCGATGTAATTCCTCTGGAATAAAAAGCCTCGCCTCGGGTTTGATCTGATATTTAACAGAACTAGTTCACACGTGTCCATCTCAGATTCTCCATCACCCAGAACCTCCATCAATCCCTCAGCTGCCTCTAATCTGGCTATTTTGTGGAGGATCTCACTCTAAACACCCCAAAATAAGGAGTGAATACAAAGGGGATTAAACCAACAACCCCTTCTGTGGTGATGCCTCGGTTTACGCATTTAATTACACAAGGGATGGAACCTGTGTAGCGTTTGTTAGCGCCTATAGCTCCACCCTTTGACCTGCAAGGACAAGATCAATCCCATAAACCTGCAGTGGGGAGTCGAACCCTCCGCCATCATGGTGCCTTGTAGTCCACACTGACCTACAAACATGGAGTAAAGCTAGCGACCCCGCCTTGTTCCGCCGCTTAGTTTGTGTCAGTCTAAGTATCGTTCTAGTCTCTGGGAATTGAACCTCCTGTTTCATCCATTAGAGGAGCTGGAACCAGCCACCCTCTGTCATACATATTACAGAGTGACTTGGCCTGAGTGCCTTGCTCCCTGCACTGACTATCCTGTGGTTAGCTTTGCTCTACTAGCTACAGAGATGCTGGGAATTGAACCTCCAACTGTGAAAGTGTGCTGTTGCCCATTGACCTACATACAAAGAAATGGACTACAACTCCCATAATCCTCTGTGGCTGATACGTTTTTGTCTGATATCTCACTGAGCGTGGACGGTTCTTCTTCTCTGAGATTAAAGGTCCACTTACTCGCTTTCAGAGCTCTCAGACACATTTCATGGTCTTCGGCCAGTGAACGGAGTTTGCTCCGGTGTCACGTGACTTCACGTGAATGTACCGGTGGTGCGTCGTCATGTCAGCTGAGTGAAGAAGACCATGGAACGCAGTTGAAAGCTTGTAAATTGACCTTTGAAGCCAGATTAGACTTCAAGTTCAGCAGTGTAATTCATCTGGGGAATAGAGACAATCAACCGGTGCTGATCAACTTTCTGAAGCGATTAACGAAGATGAACACGTCAAGTTGTTGCTGCGTTCTCAGCTGTGACACGATGAGTTAGTTTACTGATAAAACAATCTGCAGATGAACCGAAATGAGAATATTTATTTGTTACAACATGTTTTATTGTTTTAAACTGACAGAAACCGTCTCCGTCTGTCCGCCTGATTGGACAGAATCTGTCTTGCCCTCTGTCCTGCCCTGATTGCTGCATAAATCAAACAATGTGCCCTGATCCAACGTTTTCAAATGCCAGCTGGTGTAATCACATAAAACATTTAGCGCACATTAAACAGGAGCAGCAAACCAAACTGATTAAAGTTTGGATTTGTGTGTTTTTATTTAAAGTGCATTCGTGCTTCCCCCCCTACTCACTGAGCAGCGCAGGGAATTGAACCGCTCACCCCCGGCAGTGACTTGCTGCCTTGCTGCCCTCTGTGCTTGGCTCCTCAGGGAAATCCGAGCTGACAGTGTGTGAGACTGCAGGTAGAGCTGGAGGGAGGAAAGTGGGCCAATAGCTGGAGAGCTGGAGAGAGGGAGAGGGAGAGAAGAGAGAGCTGGATGCTGAGCGTCCTTTTTGTCCTTTTTTATCTGTGAATATCGGCTTGGTTTTGTCGCAGTTACGCCCTTTCACAGACTCAAACCTACGTCCTCTTTTTTCTTTGAAACGTCGCTGGTTGCTCCACGTTCAGTCGAGATCAGACGATGGTGTGTGTGAGCTTCAATCACATTGTGTTCTGCTTTTAATGTTAAACAGATTTAATCAGATTAATCAGATCTTCAGGAAGGTTAGCATCGATGATACATCAGCCCGAGAAGCAGCTCTCTTAAGTGGGATCAGATAACCTCTTCACACCTGGTGTTAACATGCGATCTGTGTCTGGATAAGGACAAACACGTGTTAGTCCATCCATCCTTTTCCTTCCGTTTATCCGGGGTCAGGTCGCGGTGGCAGCAGGTTTAGCGGACGGCGTCCTGCTACCCATTAAAGTATTCCCAGTTCCCAGGCCAGATGGGCCATATTCCTTCCAGTGAATTCCTGGTCTGCCCCGTAGTCTCCACCCGGTTGGATGTACCTGGAACACCTCCAAAGAAAGGCGCCTAGTTGGCATCAGGTACCTGAACCACCTCAGCTGGCCCCTTTTAACGCAAAGGAGCCAGGGCTGTACTCCAAGATTCCTCCGGATGTGCGTGCACCTCACCACATCTCTGAGGCTGACACCAGACACCCTACGGAGGAAGCTCATTTCGGCTGCTTCGACCTTTACCTACCAACGGTCCAGTACAACATCTGCGATACTACCGAAGCCGCACCATTCGCCTGGTCACTCCACGCCACTCATAAACAAGACCCCGAGTCTTCACGTGGGGCAGCAACTCACTCCCAACCTAGAGTGAGCTTTCCACCGATTTCCAAGAGAGATCCATGGCCTCAGACTCACATGATAATGCAAGGTGTAAAGGAAGACTTTACAGTTCACCTGTATCAAACGTGAACAGGCTGCTAACAAGAACCGCAGTGACTTCTTCATTAGTCAGCGTGGCCTGATGTATTTAGTGCTGACTGATGACGGGTAAATACAGTTTGGTCACTCTGGGATTTTTCCCGGCTTTACAAGGGGACAAAGATTACCTGAATGCATCATTAAACACCTAAAGCGTCTGTACTGGGGATACGAAAGACCACAAAGGACACGCCAGCAGAGTGCTGATGTGGTTGGTTTGCTTATGGAGCACATTGTTACTTTAAATAACTTGCATTAAAAGTTGCATCACATCTCTTTGTCCAACCTTGAGCTGGGTTGTAAACACATGCAGGAGCTCTGCAACTATATTCAAGGAATTGTGTTTTAAATCTGGATCAGAGTCTTCGGTGTCTTCTCCTCTGCCATGTTCGAAGAGGCTGTAGAATTACATCGCCCGCTAACCCGGCTCCAGTTCTGGCACGACATCAGCTCTGATCCCTATCAGCATACCACGCCTCTTCTTCCTCAGTCAGTGTGGATCATTATTTTACATCTTTTTGCTTTAAGATTTTAGTCTTTGGGGAGTGAAGCATCTTGGACTGATGCCTGTCTGCATAGATGCATAGAGCTCATTACAGACAGTATACTGTCAGTAATGACTGTTTGCAGTCAGTCAGTTCTTTCTTCTCGAGGTCGTTGAAACATATTTCATCGTTTACTGATACTCTTGCTTCTCGGGAGGTCACTGAACGTTTCATGAGTTCCAATTACGGTTTTAAATGATGTTCGTGCAGCATTGCAGACACTCTGCCATTGACTGCGGTCATGCAGGCGGCCAACTGGACGTTTCTGTCCAATAATGAAAAGAGGCAGTGACTTCAGCTCTGATCAGTAATGAGATTATGTCGTTCCCTTGTTAACCTGAGATCAGACAGGAGAGGAATTCATTGATTATGACGTTAGACAAATTAACTTCGGGTTTTTCTTGTTTGGGCGTGGTTTGCTGTCCAAGAAAACTCCAGTTTGACCTTGAGCGTTAATTTCAGTGACGTCTGCAGATGCTGCTGCTGTCAACCAGGTTTCATCCCTCCGACATCCAAACCAGGCTCCGCCACAGCTGCTCATCCTAAATATAGCACAAAACATGGGATACTTAGATCAGATCATGTGGATGTGAAAATGAGCAGTTACGGGACGAGACGTCACGTCAGCGGGAACGAAGAAGTCTGTTATCAGAAGCGCTGAAGGCCGGGCAACATTTCGAGACGACGGCCTTCAACGGGGAGGACGATCAGACAGAATGAATATTTATGTCTAACACGGAGAGCTGGAAATCTTCTTGTACTGCACTTTCTTAGTCTCCTGAGACTGAAGTGTTTCCAAAAATCTATTCGCTTTCTGTCTCTGAAGATTTCAGAGGCGGCGAACCGTCAGAAAATCTCTGATGATGCCTCTGAAGCAGAGCAGTCTGCACACTGCAGGTCTTTAGTTCAGAGTTTCCAAACCACAAGTCAGTTTGTCACTAATGACAAATTTATTTAAAGCAAACATGACTTTTACTAATAAATGCAAAAAACAATAAATAGAATTTACAGTATTTTGCTGTATTTCTAACTACAAAGTTTGTTTGTTTATTTCAACCTTGACAAGTTAGACCTCGAAGTCTGCAGTTCTCGTGTAGATAAGGAGTACTATTACTCTGAATACTTCTGTATTTTTATCTGAGAGAGGTTTTGAGTACAGAACTCGTCATGGAGTGTTTTCTCACATTGTGGTACTGCTTCTTTGACTTCAATGCTTCTTCCACCACTGATCTTATGAGTGTCAGCGGTAGCAGAAAAGTCTCAGGTCAGAGGTCAGTTTGTGGTTGAATCATCAGATCTGTGTCATCGCCACAGTTCAGGGTCGTAGCTGGTGGTGGTGGGAAGGCATAGCTCAACCTTTCTGTCAGTTTCTACAATAACACACACTTCATTTCAGATGAAAGAGTGAATTAAACAACTTGAAGGTCCAATTTATTCATTTGACAAATTAAGTCATGTCATGAATTTTTAATTCAGGAGCAGTAATGGTTCTAAATTACACATTTGTCAGCAGCATTCTGTATTCTGTCGTACCTATCGGACTCCGCGGTGGAGTCATCTGTTGCTTTCCAACATTCAGGTGCCTGTTTGTCTTTTTCAAGTGTTTTAGGATGAAGCAGTAAGAGCTTAGTGTGTAGCCTGTGGTTGTCTGACTCACGTTGTGTGTGTGTGTGTGTGTGAGTAACTGTTGGTGTTCAGTGTGTTGTGGAACATGATCTAATGCGTTGACCCTGCTGTCTGTCCCTGCAGTGCAACAGACTGGCGGAGGAGCGAGACGAGGCCGAGAGACAACTCAAACACATCAAGAGAGGTGAGTCCGGCTTCCTGTAGCCTCCGTCAGTCTCCTCCATCATCACAGACGCCAGCGTGAAACTCACACCGCTTTATTAGACGCATTAACGCGCATCACACACACACACACGGATTTCCTATAGAGCAAGATGAGGGAATGATTCATGTATCATGTATTTACAGTTGTCATGAACAGGGTAGAGAAACTGTTTGTACCATCCAGACATCTTGTGCTGTAAAGCACACCGACACATCATCCCGCCTACGATCAGACAGGTGACACCTTCACTTCCTCCCTCTCTCCTCCTCCCCCCGTAAACCTTCACACCTTTTCACCTCACCTCTCCCGACGTGACATCACCGACACCTTGTTCTCTGAATGGGTGTGTTTTAAAGGAGGAGAGGGAGGGAGTCTCGGTTTCCATGGCGACTGTCAGGACATTTAGCCAGCTGGAGAGGAGAGCTTTTGTGTTTTGTGGAGTTTAACCTCTGAGGAGCTGAACCTCAATTATTAACTGCTAGGAGGAAGGAAGGCTGGTGACGCCGCAGCTCCGGCTTTAGCATGACGATTCACAGAGGTAAGAGAATCAGATATCGAGGTTCTGTTTGCTGCTGATGCTGACCTGTATGGCTGAATTAGTTCAGCTGAGGCTGCTTATATGTAGAAGTCCGACCTCTAAACATTCAGCATGTTTCGCTGCATGGGTTAAACGCGTTGGGGTCTTCTTTAGATGATGGCACATGATGTTTGATGTTGTTTTTGTCACCACTTTGCCCAAATGAATGACGCGTTTCTCCCTAACTGGATGAAATAAGTTAGTCACAGAGAAGAGGAGGCTGACGATCAGCCGAGTCACTTTGTCTGTCTGTTGCGGTTATTGTTCAGACGGTAACCGGAGAACCGGACAGCCTCCACCTGGCGTACACCTCGGTGTGACGTTTCAGTTTAACCAACCTCTCTGGATCTGACAGTCATTCACTCTTTATCACCACCGGCTAAAGATGTTTCTCACTGGTCATCTTATTATTAGCCTAGTCTGACTCACCAGATGTAGACAGTTGGTATAAGCCTGCCTTTGGCTTGTGGTAACGGTTTGGCTACAAGAAATGACAATCTGGGCAAAAATGTTGGCGACCGCACCATTACTGCATCCTCAGCTTGGAACCGCCAAGACGCTATAGCACAGTACTGTTTTTGTAGGCTTGATTAGGCAACACACTCGTCATATTCATGTACTGTTAGCTGAGCTGAGTGGTTAATCTACCATTTTGGTTCAGACTTAAATATCTCAACAGCAATTAGATGGATTGGCGCAGACGTTCATCGTCTAATGGTCACTTTTCTCCTGAGACAAATGTCATTCATGGTCCACAGAGGATGCGTCCCTTTAGTCATTTAGCTGATGCTTTTATCCAAAGCGACTTACAGGGAGTAATTTGAGGTTCAGTATCTGCAGACTGAAGGAGCCGGGGATCGAACCTCCAATCATCTGATTAGTGGACGACCCGCTCTACCTCATGAGCCACAGCCTCCTGAAATTTAGTCACTTCTTGACATATTGAATGAATTTCCATGAAATTTGGTCCAGCATGTCCCCCACTGGGTAACTATAACCAGCGTATTTTGTTTTATCCCTAACTTTTCATTTGGCGCCATAATCGGGTCAATGTTTTGGTTCATAAGAACATTCCCATTGGCCTCGAACACTCCACAGTCTTGTTTACTCTCTCTATGAGCCCAGGACGAGTGGCTGTGCTGGTTGACAGCTAATGGGGATCACAGTTGAGTCTTTAATTAATGAATATTGGATAACACTGCTGTGGTCGATAGGGAATTAGGTTTGGCAAAAGGGACAGCTCTGTTAGCACCTGAGACAAACGGTGGAGGAGCTGAACTGTCTCCGAGGACGGACAGGAAGATGAATGAACTGTGAGACAGACGGACGACGAGTCCTTTAGTTGGACTTGTTAAAAACTTTGTCTGCAACAGCAAAACCAACATTTTCTCAGAGTCAGCAGTTCAGTGCCGACTCTCAGGTCCCGTCAGACGTTCAGACGTTCACTTCTTCCATTCATTCACTCATTTATTCATTCACTACCTCTCCCGAGAGAAGACAGCAGTCGCTCTTGTCATGTTATTCCCATGAATTATTGAAACCTCCTGCCATGAATTATTCAGCAGCAGAAAATGGGGGAAGGACGAGTGTGTGTGTGTGTGTGTGTGTGTGTGTGTGTGTGTGTGTGTGTGTGGGAGGGGGTTACCACTCCTGCCTGACTCTTTATCCATTGTGGCCCTTCAAAAGGCTTTTCTACCTGCTACTCCATATTTGATGGCCACATCTGAATGAATTTAATGAAGGAGACTTTGCTCGCAGGCAGGTACTTGATTTCAGGCTCGTTTGAATCTCAAAGGCCAGACGGAGCGAGTTCAGATTAACTGACAATAAAAGGACGAAAACATAACCTGACCCCGGACTCACTGTTAGATAATACACTCGCCCCGATGATGGATGAGCACGCTCACGATGGCGCGGCTTTGGGTTGCTGAAAGATCTCGTGGACGACTTTCTTGTGGATGAAAGTCGGATTGTTTTCTATGGAATGTGGTGCAGTTGTTGGTCCCCAGAGGATGAATCCTGATTTCTTTGGTGGATCTCTGACTTTTTGTTCCGCACCACCAACAGCTCAAAGTTTCCAACATTCAAAAACTCACAAACCGTCGGTGACCGTCGTGTTTCAGTGCAAGCTGATCAATCAGTAGTTGATCAATATAGCAACAGCAGCAAATACGAGCAGCTATTAAAGTTCAAATGGGCAAAAATCTGAATCCGAAGCTTTCTTTGCTTTGTGTGCTCTAATTCCTCCAAAGTAGAGAACTGTTTCTTTCTTCATGAGTCTTTCAGCTGGTGGTAGGAAGCAGGCGGAGCTGATCTGTCTCACAGTCTGTAATTTTATGCTTTGTATTAAGCCGGAGCTGCAGAACGAGACGTTTACGAGGGAGCCGAGTGTCAAACCTTTTAATAGCAGCCAAAATCTCAGAGTTTCAAATCAGACGCAGAGAGAGAAATGAGTCAGGGTGACTTACGATGCACAGAAACCCTCCGGGGAATACCGTGCCTCAGAAACAAAAGAGTGCATGAAACAAGATGACAAAAGGAGCACTGTTTGTTACCCAGAGCCAAACCGACTGGATCAACATCATCTAATGCTGCTATAAGTGAACACGTAGCTGGAAGCTAACGCCACTCAGCTTTACAGACGGTCTGCAGCGCTGCTGTTAGTTTCTGCAGCTTCAGATAAAAAGCCGGTGGCTGCACTTTCCCTGAGTGCTTTTGGAAAAACACTGTAATTAAACTCTGAGAGCGCATGAAGGACAAACACGGCGGTGACCAGGAGACTGTCATTCACCCTCACTGTCGCGTGTTCTGGGTTCATAGGGACAAGAAGAAGGCACGTCGGTGATGACTTATTGAGATATCTGTTTGTTCATTTCTGATGCTGTGGCTTTCAGGTGTCTCTCTCTCAGACACACACAGGTGGATTATCAGAGTTTAGTCCATGAATCCACCTGGATAGTCTCAGTTTCAGAGACATTTCAGGCTGTCTGTGGAGGTTTGACCGATCTGAGTGTCTGATTGGCTTGCAGAGCGTGACGTTGGGCTCTGTTTTTCTTCCACAAGTTGGGCGCCGACCACCGGAGACGGACGGAGACGGACGGAAACGGATGACCCTCCACTGAAATGAATGAAAAAACCTCTGTTCTCTCCACAGTGCTGGATCCTGTCTGAACCTTATTTTATCCACCAACATTAATATATATATATATATATATAATATATATAACGAGTATTTTACAAATGAGAGAGAAAAGAAGTATGACAGGTGTGGACAGGCGTGTTTGATAAACTGGGCTGAAGGTTTCATTTGAGTTTTTCCATCCAAAAACCGTCAAACACACGACAAATCACATTTACAACTGCGAATCTGTGAAGTCGAAGCTTAAGAGAAGCTCTCGAAGGCAGGATTAGTCCGTCTATTGTTCACAGCTCAGCTCGGTTTAAATGCTACAGCTTAATCGTCGCTGGCACTAATGCTGCTCTTTTTATTGTAAATCCTTTTTTTAGAAAAGAACGTGACTTTTTCTGTCACTGATGCGTCCCACAATCACAACATATCGCATCATCTCTTGAACATGAGCATGCGACGAGGTTTGGTCCTGCTTTCATGTGCCTGTTGAAAACTGCCCAGTTTGAACACTTTTCGCCGTCACTCCCGGATGAACGCGCTTACCGTTAGCTAATCCTCCGAATCATCTGTTAATAACACGCATCGTCACCAAAGAGGCTTTCTGCCGGAGCTGCAGCTCGCTGGTGGAAAACAAAAGCGGCGTTTCTGTTTTTAGTCTGAGGAGAAATGACATGCCCTTAAAGCCCGTCATGATCCGACAGACGAGTTAGTGACCCGGAACAGGTTCTGACAGCAGACAGAGCGCTGTAGGACAAACTCTGCGTCTCAATGAGAGGAGACCCGACTGCCAGGTCAAAGATTTCAGCTCTCACTTCTGTTCTTCTCCTCAGCTCAGGAGTCGAAGGTTTGATGACTCAACAGAACGTCAATTAATTATGAAATTCCAGCCTCTAAAATGTGAGAATTTGTTGGTTATGTCATAATTTAACAACTTAAATTAAACACCTTGTTGGTCAAACAAAGCGAGCGACCTGAACCTGTCAGCTTTGGCTTTGTGAAGTTCTGGAAGGTTGTTTTGTTCTTGTTTTCTAATATTTCTATTCCTCTGATCATGATCATCTCTTGAAAATGAGATAAATAAATCTTCATACAACACTGAGGTGACATCATAAATATTCAATAAGGAAAAGAAAAGCTTATGTCAAGATCAGTCACACATAAAGGAAGCTGGTCTTAATCAAGAGCACTGAAAGATTCTGACATGGTGTTGGCGCTCAATGGAAACAGGTACGGAGATAAAACAAAGTCCTGTCCTGCAAAAACCCAAAGAAATGGCGCTGATCCAACAAACTGCAGCGTGCAGGACGTTCCTTCAGCGTCAGAGCTCTCCAGCCCAAAACCTCAAGTCTTTGATATCTTTGACACATTCATACGTGATGTTAGTTCGGGTCTACATGGAAGATGTCGTGCTACTGACAGCAGACGTATTGAAAGTGAAGTCAAAAGCGATGAGCTAATTAGTGTTTATGTTTGTGACATCCCAAATATTTGTTGATTTGCTGCATATCTAACATCAGGACATCTTCATTCATGCAGCAGCAGTCAGTCACACTGCACCGACTGCCAGAACACGGAGAGAACCCGTGCGTACTCTCAGCAGAAATCAACGAGCTTGAAATCTCACACTGCACATCATTAGCTTACAGACAATCCTCCAGTATTCCCCAGTGACGGCGCCAGCTGTTGGTTTCTCGGAGTAGAATACAAACAGAACCAGAAATCACGGAGTATATGACCGGTTCTCCACCGCCTCTGCCTCACGTGTCGGGTCTGACCCGCAGAGCTGAGGCTGGACCGCGGTGCAGCCGAGCGGAGGCGATGCGGCGTGGCGTGCGGGGTGTGAAACGGTGGTGAAAGCGACTGAATGCAGCGGAGGGTTTAAATGAGTCTCAGGCTGGCTGGGAGGGAACCACACACTCCGACCGAAGCCCGTCTGGAAGCGTTAAACATTGAATGAGGGCTTTAAAAATAGATCCAGAAGCCTTCCCCGTCCTCCTCCTCTTATATCATCCTCGCTCTCCTCACCCAAACCAAGAGCCTCATTGGCCCTGACAGATGAACATCATCGCAGGGTTCAAAGGTCACTGCTGTTACAGTAAAGCTGTTCTCAGGTCCAGAGTTTAGTTTGTGTAGGTACTGCGGAGAAATATGGGGTATGAATAACACGGCAATGCGTCAAGTCACAGGAGTTTTTATTTTTATTTGTTCCCAAGCAAGTGAACTACATCGATCACCAAACTGTGCGACCGCAGATGCTCATCAGTCCAGTAAAACGCATCACAGCAGATGTTAGAGTCGAACCTCCTCAGGGAGCATCTGCATGGAGGTCAAGAGGTGACGCACTGTGAAGGTCCTGAAACTGGTTTGGAGGATTGGAGTCTCATTTTTTGTGTCATTTTCCCATCAAAGGTCTGTAAAAAGTCGGCTAATGTTTGTTGAAAATGAAATACTGGACTTGGATCCGCGTTCTGCAAACACGTACACACTAAAGCTCCAAACAAAGTCTGTGCTTCAGAGATCAATATACAAGCTGCTGTAGTTGCAGTGTGACGTCCTGGAGATAGTCTGTTCCCTAAAAGCATCGCTGCACAAACCTGACACACACACAAACCTGAGCTATAACCAGCTTGCGGCGTGTTGGTGTGTGTGTGTGGTGTGTGTGTGTGTGTGTGTATAATTGTGTTGCATCCAGGCTATGAAAGCAGACGGAGAAGCATTAGTCATGTAGCCTGCGAGCAGCGTTTCCTGAGAGATCCTGAGAGGTGGAATCAGGGTGAAGTGAGCCTGAAGGCCTCACTGACACAGATACAGGTATTGGTCGTGGTGATTGTTGTCATGGCGACGGGTGACTTTCTTTTTATTTTAAACATACCATGATACAAATTTTACAATACTGCAAATGTATATTTTCAATAAAGTTGAAGACGAGTAAATGTGACGGAGTGACGGAGGTCGTTTTCATCTAACGGCAGCTAACAAACTGAGCTAACGGCAGCTAACAAACTGAGCTAACGGCAGCTAACAAACTGAGCTAACAGCAGCTAACAAACTGAGCTAACGGCAGCTAACAAACTGAGCTAACAGCAGCTAACAAACTGAGCTAACGGCAGATAACAAACTGAGCTAACGGCAGCTAACAAACTGAGCTAACGGCAGCTAACAAACTGAGCTACGTACAGGCTGTTTTATTTCATTCATACAAAATCTGAGCCTCAGTTGACGCTGTGACTGTTGTTGTTGTGTGCCGTGTAACAACGCCTGTTTCCTGGCAGAAGCGTTGAGTTTGCTGTGAACATAAATCAGCGTTTCTCTTTGAATCCGTCGCTGTCAGTGTAAAATAACTTTGAGGTTTGGCTTGTAGCGGCGTTCCAGTCGTCAGTGTGACGGGTCTTTTCTTATCTGGATGACACCTGAGCGAGTGCTGAGCAGGCAGGAGGGTTTCGCTTACAGCAGCCTAACAACCGGTCTGCATGTGGAAAATGACAGACGGGCAGCCCGTCATTAGCTGCTGAACCTGATGTTTGTGACGAACGGTACGAGCCGGGGTTGAGCTGTACGTGCTGAATGTTGAGATCCGATTGTTGCCGACACAGCGGCGGTTCAGTGTTGAATGTTGGTTGGTTTGTCCGTTCTGGACTGCTGTAAAAGATGGCGGTTCAACATGGTGGACTGTGGACCTACAGCAAGGTTGAATAGCAAGTTGACCTCTGACCCTAACCCTTTAGATGGACTGTCGATTGGTGCTGCGCCCTCATCTTTAGTCAAGACAATAATGTGGATACAATCCATCAAAATGAGCGTCCTCCACTGGGTGCTTGCAGGAGCTTGGACATGCCAGAGGCTGCTCCTTCATGTTCGCCAGCCAGCTGGGGTGGTTTTGAATCTTTGGAGGTTTTCTGGTACATCCAACTGGCAGGAGAAAGCTGCTGTATGTTCCTATTGAACCTGTTTCCTCCACGACCCGACCTCAGAGAAGTGGAGGAAACCTTGAAAACCAAAGATGACATTTATCCAAGTAGTTAGAGTCTCTCTGGCAGTGTGTGAGGACAGACAGGAACACCGTCCTCTTGACCTGAGCTGTGTATGTGAGCAGTATAATCAGATTTGAGGCTTGTACATCGACCAGGAAAGAGTCTTTTAATGGATCAGGGATGTTAGCAGGAGCTTCCTGTTGGCTGTAATACAATCCAGCCGCAGCAGACTGAGGGAGTCCAAGACCCGAGTCTGTCACCACAACCAGACTGAGACCATCAATGACGGGAGGTGCAGAGAAGCAGTGCTGGAGTCTTATTCCGAGGTCGTTTGAATGCTTACGTGGAGAGGATTTAAATTATTTGAATCAGTCTGTCACTTGCTGGCAAAGCTGCTTCATCATGTCGGGTTTCGTCTGTCTAGATTTCACCAAAGTCTCCAGAACTGGGTCATTTTAAAATAACCGGTGACACGTTTGACAGCTGCGAGCGTCGAACAACCTCAGGCTCAGCGTTTACGGTGGTTTTTACAGTGAAACTCACCGACCATCGCCGTGACAGAACATCGGCATGAAACGAAACACGACAAATGATTTTGTGGTTTCAACGTGTGACGTTTAAGATGTCTCCGTTCAGTTAGACGAACGTGGCTTGTGCAGTCGCTCTCTTTTAAAAACTATGATTGAATTTTACATCTGAGCTCGAGACCAAGAAGTCTGAAGCGATTGCTTTGTTCTAATGAGTTAATTAATACAGTACATTGTGTAAGACTAAAACTGTGTGTGTGTGTGTGTGTGTGTGTGTGTGTGTGTGTGTGCGTCTGTCCTCCCTCAGTGTCCCAGATGGTGATTGAGGAGGTGAGCGTCCTGCAGACTCAGCTGGAGATCGAGAAGTCGTGTCGGGAGAATGCAGAGGCCCTGGCCACAAAGGTCACACTACATACACACACCTACACACACACTCAATAATCAATACTATACGATTAGCATTATCAGGGTCCAGCTGGCATGAGCAGGAGAATGGAGTGAAGAGCTGAGTCAGGATGACTCTGCACAGAGTTGACTACATTATCTCTGTCTGTTAGTGCCTCAGCAGCGAACACACTGTGCCTGTATTAAAATGTAATAATGTTTAGATAGATACATGCCCGCTCACTCTTTTCTTAGCTTCCTCTGTCATGATGTCAGAGGCTGCTGAGCCTGGTTGTAATACCCCATTTGCCCAGCTCCGGTTCTGGCACAACACTGGGCCTAAAAACCTCAAACAGCTGCGGTTCAAACACTAACACTCCCCCGGTGCTCCGAGCTCACAGTCCGGCAGCCCGGTTAACACACTGAGCTAACATGAGCTAACAGCTAGCTACAGCTGTCAGCAGTTTACTTCACTGTCCATCAGGAAACTCTGTAAATCACAGAGCTGAGGCGTCGTTCACCTGATTGGTCATGATTGATGATTCTGTGTCGTTTTAATCACTGTGTGCTTCGACCTCCAGCTGAACTGTGAGAACAGGAAGTTGAAGTACCTGAGCCTGTCGTCTCGTCCGTGTTTGGACGAGCTGCTTCCGAGCATCTCGGACTGCATCGCGCTGGAGGCCGACTCGGAGGCGGACACAGCCGACGGGAGCCCCGACACCTTCACACAGTACCAGCAGCAGGTTAAAGGTACAAATACATAGAATTATATATATATATATACTGCAGACAATACACACTAATGTTCCATAATTTACTGTTCTTCTGTGTGTCAGAGCTGAGGGAGACGGTGAACAGCCTGTTGGAGGAGAAGAAGAATTTCGTCTGTCAGATTCATGAACAGCAGAGACGGATAGAAGAGCTGACTTCACAGGTGAGGAGACGCCAACGTTAACGTCAAGTAACCTAAAGTACAAAAAGTAACTAAGTACATTACTAAGGCACAAATTAAAGGGACTTTTACTTCAGTTTTTCCTTTTTACCAGCTAAACACACTGACTCCAGTACAGCTCAGAGGTGTTGTATTGTGTCATTCTGTCTGACTCTTCTTTCACTCCTCTCAGTCAGAGAAAGATCAGGCCGAGATGAAGGAGCTCCGTGAAACTGTTGAGCAACAAAGTAAATCCATCAAGAGATTCAACCGAGGTGAGCCACGACACACGGCGGGAGCGCGGTGAGGTTTTCAAGCGTTTTATCTTCTTTGGTTTATCTTGACGCGCTCGATGTCTCCGTAGTCTCCACGATGGCGGCTCAGGAGTTCGACGGCATGAAGGAGCAGCTCGACCTGGAGCAGAGCCTGAGAGTCAAAGCTGAGACTTACGCACACGAGGTAGAGAAACATCGAAACACGATGACAGACTTGCGGCTACATTATCTCAAGTTGTTGGCAAACTGTATATGCAGCGCACTCAGACAACGTAATCAGCTTATTCCAGTCACATTGACGCCAAAGACTCATGCTCATATTACCTTCCCATGAGAAACGTCTGGCTCTGGCTTACATGTGTTAGTTTTCCAGTTTTGGATGCAGCTATGCTTAAAGAATAATTTGCTCTGGATCTTTTGATGGCACCAAGAAAAGGTCTGCATCGTCTTTGCAGAGTTTTACTGATGGCAAAGATGTGAAACTATCAGAGGAACATCTTCTTCTCAGGGACAGTCTGAGGACGACAGAGCTGATTGCTTTCCATGAATTCAAAGCTGTGCAGCGATGCTGCCGTCAGCCTCAGTGATAACACTGACCTGCACTGCTGTGTCGGTAAACTGATGTGTGTGTTAATAAGCTTGTTCCTGATTAATGAAACGTCCTCAATCTGCTGTTTACTGACCTGAAAGTGAAGAGCCTGCAGGATTTAGACAGACTGTGTGTGATGGACAAACTCGGATGACGTGTTGAACGATGAAGAATCATCATCATCTTCCTCCTCCTCTGCTCCCTCCTGCAGATGCTGGTGAAGCAGAAGGAGGCCAACAGGCAGAGCATGCTCCTGCTGCAGAGCGCTGAGCCCAGCATTCAGCTCCTGAAAGCTCTGGAGGACGTCACTGCCGTCACCAAAACCCTGGAGGAGGAGCGCCTGCAGCATCAGCAGAAGGTAAACCCCCCAAATCAGTTTCTCCTAAGAGGCTTCTTCTTGGATCTTCATGGATCTACAACCAAGTCCCAGCCTCAGATTTAACGCCTGCTCTTAAACGGAGGGGGTGAGGCGAGGGGTATTCAGTTTAACTAAACCATAACTGTGTAGCCAACGTGTAAATCACACAGTACGTGTGTGTGTGTGTTTAGGTGGAGAGCCTGGAGGTCCAGCTGGAGCAGAGCTGTGTGAAGAAACAGCTGGAGGCCCTGCAGAGGCAGCTGGAGCTGCTGGAGGTGGAGAAGAAGGAGGCAGAAGCACGGCTGGAGAAGGTGGAGAAGAAGAACGAGGAGCTGGAGAACAGAGGTGAGTGGAGGTGGAGTGTGCGTGATGACATGATTTCAGTGTGTCTGCAGTGTGGAAGCTTTGATTGACAGGTGGGTGTCGATGCAGACAGTAAACACAGACGTGTGTTTGGTGAGAGTAGAGGCGTAGAATGACCCAGCAGCACCTGAAGGCATCGTGACGTAGCACGGCAGCGGCGCTGATGTAGACGTTAGTAACCGTCTCCACTGTTTTGTCTCCGCAGTCCACGAGCTCCAGGAGGAGACCCAGAAAAAGATCGTCGTGACAACCAGTGCCGCCGAGCCCCCTCCCCCAGAACCCGGGGTCGCCCCGCCTCCCGCCCCTCCCCCACAGCCGCCTCCTCCCCCGCCTCCTCCCCCTCCGCCCCCTCCTCCGCCTCCGCCCTCGAGATGCAACCCCCTCAGGTGAGAGAACAACAACAACAACATCACAGCCGGACGGAGCGCACTCAGGGGAGCCCGTGTGACTAAACGTGGATTTAATCTCTTCCACTCCGCCCCTCCTCATAGGGGTGGAGATAGCACGGGCAACAGAGGTGGTGTACATCAGAAATCTCTAGTTTGTGGTTGGCCAGTTTCATGAAGCTTTGATTATTTTATTTTATACAGTGAGCTAATATTATCACACATGACAAATAAATAAAAACATAAAGTGAGTGTGTCTGTGAAGAGGAGACTCGTGCGTACCCGTACAACCTATTTTCATTCAGATATCTCGAGGTCAGAGGTCACGGGAAGTTTTGATCATTGTTGATCACTGATTCTCCGTCGTTGTCCGTCTCTCTCGTCTCTCAGCTCTCTGATAGCCATCATGAGGAAGTCTTCCAAAGGCACGAAGGCCTCTGTGAAGGCAGAGCAGCCTACAGGTGAGTCTCACTGCTTCGTATTATACTGCTGAGACCATTCACCTGTTTACCACCTGATCTCACCACGAACATGTCGATGGATCTGTCTCTGCGTCTTCAGCTGCTGAGGGCGTGGACGACGTGAAGGTGAAGGCGGTGAATGAGATGATGGAGAGGATCAAACACGGCGTCGTCCTGCGGCCAGTCAAGAGTCAGGAGAGCAAGGTGAGGACAGACAGACAGACAGACAGACAGACAGACAGACAGACAGAGAGACAGACAGACAGACAGACACTGTTTAAGGGGACCTTTAAGAAAACGTATTGATATATTGATGTTGTTTTCAGATGAACAGAGATGTACAGTTTGTGCAGGATTGTGCAAAATATTCACCAGGTAGTGTGCAAAGTTCAGTCATCTCTCACCTGTAAAGCCTTTCTGGTTCTGATCCGTCAAAAGTTCAGCTGGAGGTTCAGTTTGCCACGTTAATAATAGTTCATGAAAAATTATTCTGGTTTTTTTGCCCATAAACCCTGAAATGAAATGAAGTCTGTTTGCCCTCCCAACAATAGTAAAGAGGTCAGAGGTCAAAGGTCAGAGTCCTGTGACCTCACACTGGTCAACAAATCAATCTCAAAACACGCCACAGCAGCTGAAACAGTCAGTTCGACCTCATCTGTTGTGCTCGCATCGTAAAGATCCAGCGTCAGTAAACACTCTGAGCTCCTCGTATGATGTCATCTGAACACACACACACACACACACACACACACACACACACACACTGTCTCATTACTCTCCTCTCTCTCCTCTCCATGCTCTTCCTTTGTGCTGCCTCAGAGAGTCGCAGTAAAAGTGAGTATATTGACGTTTGCATCAATCTCTTGATGTGAAGTCACCGCCGCTCTCCCTCCCTCTGACCTCACTACAACCCAACACACACACACGCGCGTGCACACACACACACACACACACACACACACACACACACACACACACTCCCTCCTGCTGTTTTAATCAGTCAGACACGTCACATAACTTCGTGGGCCGGGCTCTGTGCTGGTTATTGTTCCTCTCCTGAGGGAAGTGTACTAATTGGGAGGCCCGGGTTGAATGTTTAGGTTTTATTTCCTCACACTTCACTTCCTCTCATCACACACGAGAATCTGTCATCACCAACTCTTCATTGTTTCTGTGAAGCAGCTTTCGTGCCACACTTGAACTCTATAAAAAATGTCAAGTCAATTTATTTTATTTATTTTCTCAGCCGCCTCCGGTCTGTGAGGAGAAACCACAGGAGAGCGCCATGGAAGAACTGAAAGGCATCCTGGTAAGACTGGCTTTTTGTCTAGCGTGTGTGTGTGTGTGTGTGTGTACGTCAAGACAGCTTCAGATTTTTACGTGTAACTCACATACATACATTTAGGACGTGATGATTCCTCTGCAGTGACGCTTGTTTTCTGTCCCCAGGAGACGGTGAAGCGGAGCCCCAGTCGAGGGTCTCAGGAGTCGGGGCCGTCTCCACCCGGGAAGAAGGACAGCGAGCTGGAGGTCATCCTGAGGCGCAGACGCAACAAAGCGGGAGAAGCCGGCTCGGGAGGTAAAAACACACACACCTGAGGAAGGATCTGGATCTGAGAGTTCAGATCCAGATCCCGTGTGCTGTGTCATGGGCAGAAATAATGTGAGCTGCAGTGTCTGTGTGTGTCCAGCAGAGGGAGCTCTGCATGAACACACACTGTCACGACTGGGTCACATCACAGCTGACGTGGATTTATCTGCTTTTCCACGATCGATTGAACTCATCTGACACAAACGAATCACAACAGAACATAACAGAAGTTATCTTTCCATATGGAGCTAGTCCAGACAGAGAAGAGAAGAGTCTTGTTCTAGTGGGGTAATACTATGAGCTCTGTAAGACACGATGGTGTCTGAACCGTGAAGAGCTTTGTTGACGAGGATTCTGCATTCATATGCAGATGTGGGTTCATCAATCGAGTGGAGTCCCAACTGTATATTACATAACTGAAGTTTGCACTGCCTCGAGTAGCTGCATCTTTCAACTGCATCAGCAGGATGATCGGGGACTTTCTTCAGCTGTCTAAAATCAGCTAACAACACAAAGAATGTTTTCTTCTTCCTCTCTAGATGAGCGGGAGGGCCAGATGAGCCACGTCTCCTCCTCAGACAGCCTGAACGGGGGGCGCACCAGCAGCGACTTGGGCAAAGATCCAGAAGGCCCAGCGGGTTTGAACGTACCTTCGGACTCCGCGGGTCCCAGGGTCAGCCAAGAGAGGCGGGGGTCAGGACCCGGACCCGTCGTGGCCAGAAGGAAGAGCTCCGACACGGGCAAAGAGCCCAGAGCGGGCTCCTGGCAGGAGAGGAGGTCCTGCAGCTCTCTGTGTGAGAAAGAACCAGCAGAGTCTCCGGTCAGCAACGGCTGCATCAACAGGTGGAGACCGGGGACGAGGGCTGAGATGATGAAGCTGTGCTGTGCTGATGTGCAGTATGTCCTGACCTTTGCTCTGTCTTTGTGTCTCTGCTCCACAGCGCCGGGGAAGACGATCAAAACGCGACCCAGAAGTGCGTCCAGTCGAACGGAGTCGAACACGCCGAACCGAACGGCGGCGAGGACGCACGTGCCACTGTCTGCACCAGCCCGGTCAACGGCAGCAGCACCGACGCCGAGTGCTAGGATGGACTTCTGAGGATCACGGGCTTGTTTCTGTAATCTGCGATCATTTATAGGCTGGTGTGACGTGATGTCATCAATATTCACCCTCACATCAGAAGGTTTCGGGTGCGATCACACGTTAGGACTCCATTTTGTTTTTGTGTTTTTCAGATTTACACTAATGATTTAAAAACTCTCACATCTGTCACATGACTAACATGTAGCAAATTTATTGACTTTTTTTGTAATTCTAACACCTGATTTTGAGTCCAAAGTTTCGGACGTGCTCCAGATGAATTGTTGTGAACGCACCCCAGCCTGTCATTGTAGAAGCCCCGCCTCCTCAAACCATCGCTCATGAGTAGCTGAAAAATATTCAAATTATTATTCCTGCTGATGTAAAGCAGCTTTAGTTCAGGCATTTGCTGGTGACGTTAAATAAGCAGGTTAAACAAGTTTCCCAATATTCTGCTCTCTCAGAAGCCAACAAAGGAGACAAATTATTGGTCAACTCAAAGTATAGGTTGCCGTCCATTGTAGGGACGGTACGTCTGAAAAACAAAGTTTAATGCTCCTAACCTGGAAGAATGACAGAAGAAAACACAAGTTCAGACTTCAAATATGCTGTCTGCATCAACTAAGAATGTGAAGCATCGACACTACTGAAGGGTGAGGGTTCGTACTGCCAGTACCCGGTTTAGTTTCACATCTGGTGTCTCAAATTTGCACCTAGAAAAAGGCTAAAAAGACTCAGTAAACACAGGCGGCAGTGCTGGGCTTTCTACAATGGCTGATCATTGCCCAACATCCGTTGTTATTCAGTAACCAGAGTATTTATCGCATCAGTTTTCTCTTTGAAGGTTGCAGAAAACAAACCTGTGCATCCTGGAAGACGGACTGACCGAACTGTACGAGGGAACGCTGCACTCTTTTTTTGCACAGAACCTCAGTTCTTCTTCTAACACTTCAACTTGTACAATGACTGCAAAGCTTTAGAGGTTTTCTTTTCTCTCTACTCGATGCACAAAGACGTCTGTATCGATACCACTTTGTGTCATCCGAAGGAATGCACTGTACTGTTTAGAATCTCTCGCTTCTCCTGCAACCTTTTCCTCTCCTTTACTCCCAGGTGTAGTTAGTGGGGGGTGCACACAGTTGATTTACGTGTGTGGTTCTCGGCTTCATCAGTAGTCGTAATATTTCAATGCTTTTTACTCCACGCTGCAGTAAAAGAAGCTTTTAATTAAAATGCATGAATAGTGTGTTGAGACACTTTCCATATATCATAATTAGAGTTGGGACAAACTAGTAGATTGAAACAAAGTCAATAATCTGGATATTTTTATTGAATTATTTGGATTAATAATGTGGAAAATACTGAAAAACCTGGCTGGCATCAACACATCACGAAGGCGTCCCAACCTAATGTGATTATTATTCAACTGATTGACTGCAACTGCAAATTGCATCCACTGATGAAGACCAGAGAGTGTGCACCCCTGACTGTAGTATCCAGGTATTCAGAGTATCTCATTCATGAACTTCCTCTCTCTCTCTCTCTTTGAGTCTAAATGGATGGAAGCTGAGTGAAAACACACCAGGAACAATTCTTAACAACCAGGGTTCAGAAAAACTGTCCAGAAAGCATCGGACGTGGATCTTTTTTTCCTTTTACTTCCACCGCTTTTGCTGCTGAGGCTCTCGTCCAGGTTTCAGCGTGTCGACTATCAGTGTGTTGTGAGGGGTTTTGAGGTGGAAGTCAGACTGATATTTCAGGTTTTAGGGGAACAGAACAAGAGGTTCCTCCAATAACAGCAAAGACAGTAGCACATCTAACAGAAATGTTCTCAGGGTCCAATGGGACAAGCGTTGACAGCAAAAACGTTTGAGAGACATCGATAGAAAGCCATTTTTTTAAAACACTGAGTGAGTGACGGGTTAGAACAGCTTTGGAGGAATGAGGTCCTCGTGTACGTCGTCTACCTCTCCAAAGACACCTGCCTCCAAACATATATACATCCTGAATTACATTTTGTGGTGTGAAATGAAATACTGTCGTCGTCCCTCCACTGGAGTCTTCCGCACACGCACGCCTTCCTCCACCGAGTCCAGTGTGCACATGTTCTGAGACGCCCTCATTGTTTCTGTACTCGGTCAACACGCTCGCCATCGCATCTCACACCGTGCATTCCTTGACTTTTATTTTGTAGGGCCTGCTGTCTATATATAGCTTTCCTGCCACGTGATGCAACATTAAGAACAATTTATGTAAGAGTATGCAATTACATACGGCACATTTCTATGATGCTTTCACACCTTGTCGTTCTTTCTTAAAACACAGAATCACATTTAAAAGTGCATTTTTTTTCTGTCCATTAGGTGTATTTAATTCTCACTGCAAAGGACCAGACGTTAATGAACTGTCAGGCTGCACAGAAAACAACCTATCAGAGCCACTCGGCTGCCACAGGCCTGAATATTATATGCATATCGAGGCCTTGCACAGGCCTTCAGACGGCTCCGGAGTTGGCCTGCAGAGGATGTTTTGGGTCCTTGTACTGATTGCGTAGTTGTTAACCAAGTGGCTACTTAACAAAGGGATTTACTGTGTTTGACAGAGTTTGGGTGACTATAGATATTGTGTGTGTTTGGGATATAAATGGAGTGTTTAAAAGTTTTTTAAAACATGAATTTTCATTTTAGCATCACTTGAAATAAAACTGCAATTCAAACTAAAGCTGGTTGTTTGTCTTGATTTGGACGGTTTATTGAAATATGGAGTGAGTTTGCAAAATTATAAACCAACAAAAACACATTCTCTGGTCATTTGAGTATGTACAAAAGTATTATTTGGAAAATATAATGTGTCAAAAGTAAAACTGGATACTCAGTGCCACCTTCAAATGTCTCGTTTTGTCCAAACCTCAGAATTGTTCAGTTTTCTGTCATTTAAAAGAAGAAAACTAGCAAATTGTCACATTTGAGAAGCTAAAAAATCAGTAATATTTCAGATATTTTGACATATTTATCAAACAGTAACATCAACAATCACAAAGTAGACTAACTATAGTTATCAAGTAAGCCAGGAATGTCCAAAGTACGGCCCGGGGGCCAATCACGGCCCACGGTCAGATTTCATGCCTTATTGGCTTAGATTAGCTAGATTGTAATTTTAAAAAATTATAAGATATTATATTGTGACAATGAAAATAAAATTGTTACAGAACATTTGTATGAAACTGTTATTTCCCTAACTGCCAACTAATACTGTTATTTTGAAGGGGCGTCTGTATAAACAGCATATATTTTAAGTATTAGGTAAATTTAATTAAACATTATGAAGGCTGTGGTGTTTAATATAACCATAAAAACATTAATAAATTGGCTTAGAAGCAGAAGGATTGATTTCATAAAGCTAACGGCTAACACACTCCGAAACACAAGATGGCGGTACTGCTCACGGCCCGCCATTTTGTGCTTCGTTGAGAAAAAGAAGTGTGTCGCCAGAATATGACGTAGAGAGAAGTCCCCAAGATGGCGTCGCAGTACTACCAGGAGATGCAGGAGAGCTTCAGAAACAACAACAAGAGCCGGGAGTTCCCGGCCCACACGGCCAAGGTTCACTCCGTGGCGTGGAGCTGCGACGGCAGGAGGCTCGCCTCGGGCTCGTTTGATAAGACAGCCAGCGTCTTCGTCCTGGAGAAGGACCGTCTGGTGAGCCGCTGTGTGTGTTCGGGCTAGCATGCTAACGTTAGCCTCCCGTTTGAATGAACGTGCGGGGGTCTGTGACGTCAGCTAGATATAAAGTCAACTCTGACATTATTATAATTACTATTAATTTATATTAAGAATTATTATAATTACTATTAATTTATATTAAGAATTATTATATCTGCTATTAATACATTATTATATAAAACAGTTCTTTAATGTCACAGCGCTGTAAATCTGTAAACGGTCATGTAGCCATGGCAACGACATTAGCGCGCTAACGTTGAACTGTCAAACGTTACATGACGTTAAGGTACGTGTTTGAGGGGGCTGCTCTCTCCCCTCCTCTCCTCCCTCCTCTCCTCGCTCCTCTCCTTGCTCCTCTCCTTGCTCCTCTTCTCCCTCCTCTCTTTGCTCCTCTCTCTGCTCCTCTCCTTGCTCCTCTCTCCGCTCCTCTCCTCGCACCTCTCCTCTCCTCCCTCCTCTCCTTGCTCCTCTCCTCCCTCCTCTCCTCGTTCCTCTCCTTGCTCCTCTTCTCCCTCCTCTCTTTGCTCCTCTCTCTGCTCCTCTCCTTGCTCCTCTCTCTGCTCCTCTCCTCGCTGCTCCTCTCTCCACTCCTCTCCTCGCTCCTCTCCTTGCTCCTCTCTCCGCTCCTCTCCTCGCTCCTCTCCTTGCTCCTCTCTCCGCTCCTCTCCTCGCACCTCGCTCTGCTCCTCTCCTCGCTCCTCTCCATGCTCCTCTCCTCGTTCCTCTCCTTGCTCCTCTTCTCCCTCCTCTCCTTGCTCCTCTCTCTGCTCCTCTCCTTGCTCCTCTCTCTGCTCCTCTCCTTGCTCCTCTCTCCGCTCCTCTCCTCGCACCTCTCTCCACTCCTTTCCTCTCTCCTCTCCTTGCTCCTCTCTCTGCTCTTCACCTTACATCTTTCCCTGCTCCTGCTTTCCTTCCACCTCCCTCTGCTCCTCCCTCTGCTGCTCCCTCTGCTCCTCTCTCTGCTCCTCTGGACACGCTGGTAGTAATAATAAGCCGTGCAGTACGTTTGCTTTCACCGCTGCACAGTTGCTGACTGAATATCTGGGATAGCGTTACGTGACGCTCGGTGTTTGAGGTGCGTTTGTTTCATGTTTCACGTTGGCACAGAGCTGTCAGTCATGGCACTGATGAGTTCGATTGTCTCTGTCGTCAGGTGAAAGAAAACAACTACAGAGGTCACGGCGACAGCGTCGATCAGCTCTGCTGGCATCCGACCAACCCAGATCTGTTCGTCACGGCGTCCGGAGACAAGACCATCCGCATATGGGACGTCCGCACCACCAAATGCATCGCCACCGTCAACACCAAAGGTGGGAGATTTAGTTCATGTGTCAAAGTCGACAGCAGGACTCCAGACGATAGCTCTCACACTAATTACACCTCCTACGACTGACAGAACTGAACGAGACGCCCCGCTTCCCTCTGTCCACGTGAAAAACATGATATGTAAACTGATTTATACACGGCTCGCCTGTAACATGTTCGTCATTTGGTCTGTGGAGTCGTCAAACTGTGATTCCTCAAAGTCTCAAATCTTTTTCCAGGAGAGAACATCAACATCTGCTGGAGCCCCGACGGACAGACGATCGCCGTCGGGAACAAAGACGACGTGGTGACGTTCATCGACGCCAAGACGCACCGCTCCAAGGCGGAGGAGCAGTTCAAGTTCGAGGTGAACGAGATCTCCTGGAACAACGACAACGACATGTTCTTCCTCACCAACGGCAACGGCTGCATCAACATCCTGAGGTAGGACACAGGACATATTCCTGTCGGAGCACGGCGCTCTGTGAAGTCTGCTGAACGTGTGACAGTACATACTTAAATACTCTAATTCACATGGATTAAAGTTCTCCGTCCTTACGATGGATTTCCGTCATTCAGAGTTGAGGCCACAGAGCTGTGACGACATTTAGAGAGTCGGTGTGTAAAGTTTAGTCAACACGTGAGCACTCACGGACACGGAGAGTCTCCTTGACTTTGTCTGCGGTGTGTCCGTGTAAACGGCTTCATTCAGCGTCTCTCCCTCCCCTCCGCCACCATGAGTTACCACGGTTACGGGGACGGTTAGTATGACGGTACAAAATCATGAGTGTAGCCTGATTGTACCTGGATAGAGCAGCTGTTCAAAGCATCCTGTAAAACTCTGGTCGAGTATTTAAACTTGATGTAACGTAACCTGTGACCTGTGTGATGTTTCAGAAATTTTAAATTATGACTTGGCTGCAGCTTGGGGGGGGGGGGGGGTATATATAAATATATAGACACAGTATTCATGCCTGCGTACTCATGGTGTGAGTGGAGTGAGGTCTAAAAGTGTGAAAGTTGCCGGCCAACAGTGTGCTCCGTAACGACCAAGTACCAACGTCAAACGTCCACTTGATGCTCAGCATCTGTAGGTCGATCTCTGATCTCCTCCCACGTCCTCCGCGTTCATCGTCGGGTCATTTGCAGGATTTCATTCTTTCAAAAACATTTTCTCACCGTAAAATCAGCGTGAAGTTTTTGTTTCTGATGCACCTCTGCGTAACGCCACGGCTCCCGGAGGAGAAAACCTGCAAGGTAAATGGAGTTCTTGTTTCACTGGGGAATGCACAGTTTACAGTATAAGACACATCTGTGGTCACACGCGGTGTCAGGATCCCGTTAGATCGGTGTAACTCGCCTGAACGTCCGTCGTCGTGTGTCTCGGTAAGTGAACAGTGTGTTTTGTTGGCAGTTATCCAGAGCTGAAGCCGATCCAGTCCATCAACGCTCACCCGTCCAACTGCATCTGCATCAAGTTCGACCCCACGGGGAAATACTTTGCAACGGGCAGCGCCGACGCTCTGGTCAGCCTGTGGGATGTGGAGGAACTGGTGTGTGTCCGCTGCTTCTCCAGGTCAGTCTGAGTGTGTGTGTGTGTGAGTGTGTTGTTTGTAACTATGAAGTCACCCTGTATGAATGTCTGTCCTGGATTTCTCTTCATTTCTGTCGTCGTCGTTGCAGGCTGGACTGGCCTGTGAGGACTCTGAGCTTCAGCCACGACGGTAAAATGTTGGCCTCCGCCTCCGAGGATCACTTCATAGACATCGCCGAGGTGGAAACAGGTCAGTGCGACAACAGAAGTGACACAGGCTGATAAAACACCTTTTATAATGTTGGTACGACCCATTTTCATTCTCCATAACTGTTTCACTTGTTACATTACATACAACCAATCACCACAAAAAGGATGTTGATCACAGATTAAAATGCAACAACAAACCTATGTTTACGTTGCTCCATATTCTAAACAGATGTTACACTTCAGTGTTAGACAGTGGTTGATGGTTGAAGTCTCGGATAGTTGAAAGTAAAATTCAGAAGCTGCGGACATTTGGAGCTCTGAAACTGTGGAGATTTTTATTTGTTCAGGATTGAACGACATTTAGAAATCTCTGTGAGAGGCCTGCAGTGTGCTGCGAGGGTTGACGCGTCTCCTTCTCTCTCACCACTGTTTGTAGGAGAGAAGCTGTGGGAGGTGCAGTGCGACTCCCCCACCTTCACCGTCGCCTGGCACCCAAAGAGGCCGCTGCTGGCCTACGCCTGCGACGACAAGGAGGGCAAATACGACAACAACCGCGAGGCGGGCACCGTCAAACTGTTCGGCCTTCCCAACGACTCCTGAGACGGATCCCGGTAAACTCTCTGAGGTAGTAAAGGAAGCATCGCGAGCGAGCAGACGCTGCCGCTTTGCATCTTGGCTGCAGCTCATAAAGCAGCAGTAACCTCCACCTCCAGCAGGTGGTGCAGCTGCCCTTTAAAACAGCCGCCTGACAGATAAAAACACAGCGCCCCTTCCTGTAATATATTGTTCTGATGTAAAATATGTTTTGTCTTTTGATATTAAAGTCGCTCTCTTTGTAAATCTTTTGTGTCTTGAGCTGAACGACTAATTATGTTTGTTTAAATGTCAAATTGGTGAAAGTCTGAGCTTCAGATCTTTGAGTTGGAAATGAAAAGTGTCTGACATTAATATAAATCATTTGTGATTGTTTTAAAGGAGCGGCAGGGAACTCGAGCAGGGTGTGTGTGTGTGCATGTGTGTGTGTGTGCATGTGTGTATACATTAATACAAAAGCCCCGCAGCACACATCATTCATTCATACATGTGGAAAATACTCCCACTCCTGCCTCAGCACACAAACAACAACAGATTGATGTATAAGTTTAATACGACAGCTCATCAAATATTAAACACACTGATATAACGAAGGGCCGCTCCCTTACTGCAGCCGTGTTCCCTTCATGTAATAACTCTTATGTTCAGTCGCGTTTATTACCGACTGATAAATTCCCTAAAACAAGCGTCACCGGACAGACAGTCTGTCTGTCAACAGTGTTTTATGTTGACCGCTTCATCTTTCCTTTGGACGTGACAGACGTCCGCGGCGTGAGCCCGTTTACAGGGCTCTCCGTCAGGGCCGGTGACAGGTGGTCGCTCCCTCATCCACGGAGCCTCAGATCAGCAGGGCCGCAGGATGTGTCGCCTCGCAGCTTCCTGAAATCTTACCGAGGCGCTCGCCGGTCCTGACTCTAATTAATTAGAATTTACTTCCACGCCACACGAGAGCCGAGCTGTCCACGAAAACAAAGAGCTCAAAGATCTCCTGTGGGGTGACTGTCCTCTGCTGACTCAGCTGTATTACTCATGACATGAAAGTCTTCCAAATAATTTGACACTTTTCAAAAATATTTGTGCTGATCAGTTATTATTAGTGTTTTTTTTACTGCTTGAACATAACCCAGAGGTTAATTTAGAAGCACTGCTGCTACACCAGAAAAAGTTATGACAATAAACCTTTCACCTTAATTTTAAGTATTTAAAAAATTCACCCTCAGTACAGTTGTCATGAACGGGGAAATTAGCTACAGAGACCAAAACTGTTTTTTGTACCAGGCTGTAAACATGTTTATTTCTGCTGTCTAACATGGGGACTTATGGAGACTGACTCACTTCTGCAGCCAGCCTCAGGTGGACGTTAGAGGAACTGCAGTTTTTGCCACTACAGTGGTTGCCTCACTGTGTGTCATTGTTTACCGGACTCTGTTACAGAAGACGCATCAGAATCAAGAAAGGACTCAACCAAGGAGAACTCTGCTTATTACAAGAGTGCTGCACGGTGTATCACCAGGAAGAACTGCAGCCAGGAGGCCGGTCAAACAGACCATGAAGGGTCTCACTCTTATGAAGGGTTCTGTCTGGACACCAAGAAAGGAAAGTGTGCAAGGAAGCGTTAAAGGAAACACTCGAGGATGCAGCGATCATCAGTGTTTGCAGGAGAAGATCACAGACGTCTTTTTGAACGTCGGTTCTTTGATTGCACTAATGCTCGTCATCGAGGGGTGACTGAACATCAGAGGTCATCTCCGGATGATCCCGGTTTTCTCCGGGAGCTCCGATTTCTTTTTATTTATTTAAATTCTGAAATCGCAGCCGTTCTAGTCAATGAACAGCAGCTTTCATGTTTTCTCGGCCTGTAGCGCAGAGAGGTCGCACTCAGTGTTTCCTTTTGGAAACCCACCAACATGCATATCAACGGAAACTGAATGATGTCGCGGGATGGCTCTTTGGCTCTTGACTGTGTCATCCCGTCTTCCTCTCTGCGCTGAACCAAGCTGTTATTTATTGTAGCTGAGACATTGTGAAGAGGTCGGTCAATATCCACAGATGTGACTGCCAGGGAGCTTCTTTGGATGATAAATCAAATCTAACTGCCTGCACGCTCTCCTCCATCTACCAGTCCATCTGATTTGACTGTTAATGGCATGATCTACATGGAGCAACCTCACCGCTCCACTTACCCCTGACCTATAAATCACCTCCGCTTTGGCACTTTGTATGCCTTTAATCAGAGGCCGCAGCGATGCTTCAAAGTTTGATTCTTTTCTGAAAATATGTGGTTTGAAGTAATCAAAGTAAAGCAAGCTAGCTTTAATAGTGTAACCTTGTAAAAAGTAGAGTAAACAAGAGAAATCTCTTGGCCTAATATTGGAAGTCTGTGAGTTTACTGAGAAGAAAACAGGCCCAGAGTTCTGCCAGGTGTGTAACCTGAAGTAACCTGATCACCTGGCATGTGTTTGCATCATTATGTCATGAAAGTGTACATATATATAAATGTATAATATAAAATATGCCTAATTTGCATATGCAAATTTAAAATTACATTTCAGAAAACTTCATTACAAAATGTAATTTCATGGTGTTATTCATGCTTTGTGTACTAACTTTTTAATTAGGTTCATAGTTGAATTTCAAACAACAGTTCAGTATTTAAGTACAAATATTAAGTTACATTTTAACTAAAGTACAAGAATGTCTCCAGGTGTGTTCATGTTGAACGTTCTTGATAAATTTATGGATGAAGTGCTGAGAAAATCGTCGTTCATGCATTTCGTTGTGAGCTATGTGATGGTAAGATGGTGAAAGGCCTCACGTGTGAATTATCAGGAATTTCTTCGTAATGTGTTCAACATTTCAAACATGGAAGGTGAAACGGTGTCAGGCGCGAGCTTTGAGCTCAAATCAGATTTCACACCGATCAATATTCTCATTCATTGAACAGCGGCTTTTCCCCGAGGTGATCGTCCTCGGTTTCATCAGATGTGCTCGGGCATGCTGATCAATCCATTCAGACACTAACGCTTTCAGACAAGGTGTACACGCGTGTGTCTATTTGTGTATTTACTCCTCTGTGTGTTTGTGTGTGTTCACCTCTGTGTGTTAAGGATGGCCAGCTGCATGCAGAGAGATAATCAGACCCGGCCGTCCATTTGCTCCAGTCAAAACGAATTAGTCTCTGGGTCCGTTAAAGGGCACTTCGACCATTCTGGATAATTGCTGCGCTGCATTGACCGGAGGCTTCCCGATTGATTTTTGGAGTTTTGGTGAGATGAGACTCTTTGATGCTCGGTCACTCTCTCAAAGCTGACTAAATGTTTCAGATTTGACAAGCTAAACGCAGTTTAACCCTGAAACACTGCAGACGCTCTGAAATGTTTGCTGTCATTCTTAATGTGATCTGGACTATTTGGCAAAATAGAAAAAAAGTAACGGTGCTTTCAGATACAATGTGATATGTGGTGCGTTCACTGTTTCCTGGCAGTGAACGCACCGCTCTGAGCTGTTATTATCAATGGCTTCCACTGCACCACAACAGCACTTCACTGTATTAACTTTATCTGCCATTACTCACCATAGCTTTTAGGTTAGTTGTAAAAAGTTCTGTCTTTGAAGTCTCATTATTTTTGTACGCAGCATTTCTTCATATGAAACAAAACTGGCCGTTAAATTTCGTCTTCTTTACATGATAAGCGGTGACCTCATTCACACTGACGGCGATCCAGAGCTCGCAGAGCTGAAACCGGATCTGAGCGGCCTCGTCTTCATTTCGCACAGGCCTCGTCAGGCAATTAGTGGTGGGAGAGTTAATTGCTGCCTCCAGATTAAAAAGATTGATTTTTTTGAAATGGGATCTGCGGTGAATCAAAGATGGTTTTCAGGAGTCTTTCAGTCCGTAGAAAGCTTTCACCTCTAGCCAAGAAGAACCTAAAAACTGAGCTTTTAAACTGAAATCTGCAGTGTGAGAGCTTTTACTGTGGAAATATGTCATCCACTAAAATATGAAATCTAACAGCTGGCAGAACTCCAGATCATTAGGTCATCTGTTTTTGGACAGATGAATCACTGGTGACCGTCCCAAAAATCCAAAGTGCGGTGCCAGTTTGTAAAGGGGCAGATTTATCATGTCCAGTTGTTGGTAGTGTTGTAGAAGAGCTGGAGGTCTTCAGGAGGTTTGAAGGTAGAGAGGCCCCTGACCTGGTAGGAACTGGCAGGACATTCCACCAACGGGGAACAACAGACGAGAAAAGTTTGGATTGTCCTGAGCGTACGGGTGGCAGAGCCAGGCGTCCGTCATTGGAGGAGGTAACATATGTCTGTATAAGAGCAGTCAAGTCGGTAGGTGCAGTACTTCGTAGTCAGCATCAGAGATCTGAGTTTAATGCGGGCTGCTACAGGTAGCCAGTGGAGCTCGATGAGCAGCGAGGTCACATGTTTGGTCTGCTGCGTTGTGGATCCTCTGAGGAGGTTTCACTGTGCAGGCTGGAGGCCCGTCAGGACGACGTTACAGTGATGTAGTCTTGAGATGACCACGGGGTGTGTCAGGAGTTGAGTAGCATGTTGAGTCAGGTAACGATCAGAGAAGGTTTCTCGCCACCCTGGTGGAGGCATCACACCGGGAGTCAGTGTCGATGTTGATGTCATGGTGTTTGGTAGGTTTGGCTGGGTGGTGGTGTTCCTTCATCCATGTGGAGATACCTGAGACAGAGACCTGTCAGAGCTCTGAAATGTCCCTGTCAGGCCATGACGTGGTTACTTGCAGAGAAACAAACAGTGAATCTGTTGCTCTTGTGGAGCAGGTGGGTGGATGGATGGATGGATGGATGGATGGATGGATGGATGGATGGATGGATGGATGGATGGATGGATGGATGGGTGGATGGATGGGTGGATGGTGGCAGAGAGCTGTAGTTAAACTGGGCAGCTTCCACTCATAAACGTCCTGAATCGTGTGAATGTGATGCTCAGTCTGGTGATTCCTGAGTGAACGGAGAGACAGTGAAGAGTCTTCCTGTCTGCTTAAAGCTGCAGCATGTGTGTGCTCAGCAAACCCTCCCTGGGTAAATAAAGGCAGCAGATGCAGGTCCACTGGACTCGGAGAGTTTATCACCGACAACAATGCGAGACGTTCAGGTTCCTAATTTGTGGTTTTGACCTCGAGGGAATAAGCGGCAAGGACGCAGATTACTGCTTTGACTAGAAGTGCAGAAGTCAGGACTTTTCTTTCTTTGAGTGAACTGCTGACAGCGGCAACGCTCGGCTGGCTGAGCTGAATAGTGCGGATAAAGACAAGAAGCACAGGAACACACACACACCACACACACACACAAGCAGAGCGAGAAAGAAAAGAGAGATGGATAATAGAGTGGGAGAAAGTGTGGACAGCAGCATCCGTCTTCTGGACAGTCCACTTTTACTTCTTCCTCTCGTCCAGCTGATTAAAAACAGACTGTGGTCGTGTCAGTTTTGTCACGATGGAGGAGATAATCAAGAAAACGCTGTTGAACACAAACTGAAACATGAATAAAATAAAACAGCTGAAAACATTCTAACATCGCGCAACAGCGGCAACTCAGTTTCAGTCAGTAGCAACGTTTCCATCGATCCACCTTGATTTCTCACGACAGTCTTGAAGTGGTTTTGCCTTTTTCTAAAGAGTTGACACTCGATGTTTGATGAATAGGAAAGTGTCCAACTCGCACCTCCAAGTCTGAGGCCATGTTCTGTTAGAAAATGGTGGAATGGAGTCGTTCCTCAAGCATCTGTTGTTCACGAGTGACGGGAAATGGACCACGAGATGGACCGGCGTGTTGCGGACGTTGCACTGGGTCGTTGTGGGGAAGGGACCTGAGCTGGAGGGCAAAGCTCAAACCTACGGTCACAAGCTTTGGGTGGTGACTGAAAGACTGAGATGGTTGGACGTAGCTTTGGAGGAAAGGTGGAGGAACTCTGCTGCGTGCCTTCCTTTGGAAATGTTCTCTCTGAACCGGTGTCACAGGTCGCCTCCTGCGAGCGCTGCCCTTCCTCTTCCTCCTGTTTTACTGCGGCAGAAATTCATCTCGTCTTTTTTTTTTTCTTCTCTCAACTATCTCCAACAAATAAAGCAGCTCACAACGACGATGGATCGGTTAGCGGAGCGGCAGCGATGGCACGCTCACCGATGATAAACTGGACTCTGTGTGACTAATGGGCTAATCTGAGCTGCTGCACGGAGGGAAGAGGAGGAGGAAACAGACAATAGTGAACACAAATATAGAAGCTATTTAGTGAACCTGTCCAGGAGCAGCTGATTCTGGGGTTTTACTGCAGACTGTGATGCATTCTGGGCCTTTTCCTCTGTCTACGCCTTTATTATTTTGTAATGAAGGAGTAATTACTGTCTTGTGAGCTCATTTGAAGTCCTTGCTGGGGGTTTCCTACGTTACCCAGAATGCCAGTCACTGTCCAGGGAGAAAACTCAAAAGTTTAGTTTGTGAAACTCGACTGAGATCCATGAGACAAAGGACAAGGATGCAAAGAAGCTGTTGTAAAGGTAACAAGGGAGGAATTAAAGGAAGGAAGAAGGAGGTTAACTGAAGAGACACAAAGAGGACGTCTGAAAAAAGGACGGAGGAGGAAGGAAAGAAATGGGGGGAAGAGGAAAGTAGTAATTAAGCAGTTAAAGCTCGACGACGCCTGGAGCTTTTCCGGAGCTCTCAGGACTTCTGGACGAGCCTTGAACATCAGAGCGTCACATCAAACCAAAGCGTTAAACCCTGCGACGCGCGAGGACGGAGACGCTGTTGATTTTGCAGCGTGAACACACAATCAAGTGTGTTCCAGTTTGCGTGTGAACAGACGGAGCTCAGGCACATCAGAAAACACACATGCAGTATTATGTGTCGTATGAATTATTCACGATGACCCAACGTGAGCGACATCTGGTCCACGCTGTCTGCGAGAGGACAAAATGAACTCCGGGCTGGAGGAAAGAAAGAAAACGTTTCTCACCCTCAGAGACGTGATCTGATTTTAACGGATTGTAACTTCATTTATAGCAGATAACACGCGTCAAGACTTTAGATGTCGAGATGCAGCAAATATCAGAATCTGCCTGAACAACAAACACAGTTTCTTCTTGGCATCTTGCAGAGATTGAGGCTCAGCCTGTGGACAGTCCAGTCCTGCAGTCCAAACACACTCTGGACACTAACGGACCCAAATCGCATTAATTAGCATTTTGTCTGGCAGGATATTTCTATTTAAAGGCATCATGACTTAATGCAATTACATCCTCGTGCCTGGTTTTGTCATGGAACGGCCAACACATAACATACTTCTCTCAGCCCAGTGAGAATCAGCTGAGATTAAATGAAGCAGCTTCTTCCTCTGACGGAATAAATTATTCCAGAGTGTTTGTTATGGAAAAGATTTTGTTTTAGCACGAGCTCATCTTCATCCATCTAACATTCAGGCTGTTATAACGCACACTGAATGAATAAATCGCCACAAAGGACGTTTTATCAAGAGGAACCGCTTCTGCAAACAGTCTAAAGATGTTTCAAAGAACCAAAAAAATAAGTTCTTTAAGCCAAAGAACGTGAGCAAAGATCCGCTCCTTGAATCATCTTCGTAACGTTCTTTTTGGACCCAACTGGTTCAGGAAAGAACCTTTTTAAAAGGTTCTTCTGTAACTTTAAATCAAATGAAACAAGAACACACACTGAAACTTGATTTTCACCATGACGCCGACACGCGTCGCCTCATCCGTGAGGTTGAAGTTCTCCTCGGCGCGCACTGACTCACTGAATATTACGGAGCTAATCTTGTGCTGCGTTCGCTTACTGACTACATTTTTGTTGCAGTAAGACTTCAGACTGTTCTTGCGCTTAGTGTTTGGATGAAGTGCGTTAAAGAAAAAGAGAATTAGACGTCCAATTCATCCACCAGTGCTGGATGTATGAGAGAGGAGAGGCCGCTTCCTTCATGTGAGACCATCAAGAGATTTAAATCACAAAAATGTGGACCAGTAATGAGAGCGTGATAAAATATTAATGTTTCAATATGCAGAAAATGTGAAACAGTGAGAAATTGGACCTCAGGATGACTCCAGAACGGGAAAACAGTGACAGAAAGTGAGAAGCAGGCAGCTGAAAGCACGGCGAGCCGAGCCGGAGGCCATTAGCAGCTTCATCGTCACATCCAGGCTGATCTTACAACGCATGGCAACATTAGGCCTTTTAATCTGGACCTGTCTGCATATTTCATAAGTTGAGAGCTTTCTCCGCAGTGGAAGAGGCCGTGTGATTCTGTAGAAGTAACCTCTCCCCGACCCCCCACCAGATGGATCTCGAGCCGTGACGTGAGCGCCATCACGAAGATTTGTATCCTCAGAGGGCAAAATGGCGTCCGACCCCAGGAGGACATTACTAACGCTCCACGCGGAGTTCTTTGGAGTGACTGTGAAACACGCTTTATTACTTTTACAGGCTGCTCAACCTGAAACTCTTCAGACCCTGAGGAGGAGTCGCTGTAGATTACTGGACCTTCAGCGACGCTTCTTACCGTTTAGTAGCAGATTACTGAACAGTGATGAACGTCGTACTACGCACCGGTTAGATCAGCGGTTTTGGAGGCGGAAGACGCTCGGGACGTCACGGAGACTACGTCCAGTCTTTGTCCTGTCAGTGTGTAACACCAGACCATCAGACCTCATGAGATCATAGATGAAAACACAAAACTCATCTACACGCCGGCAGAGTTGTGTATTTCTCCTGTTGGTTCCACTCTGGACTCTGGAGGTTGTTGTCAGTGTTTGCTTTGCCGTCTGGCCGTGTTGTTAGCGTGACATGATGTTGAGCACACAGACAGCACCTGTCCTGCCTGTTTGCTTAGTGTGTGTGTGTGTGTGTGTGTGTTTGCTCAGTGATAAACGAGGCTGGTAATGACACTTTAACAATGAGTGCATTAGTGTTACAGCGGGCTTCACATCGACAGCCTCCAGCAACACTGGCTGCTCCGACGGCCCGATGACACCTGAACGCAGCGCCGGTGTTAGCTCCGCCTCTTCTCTGCAGCTGCAGTAACTGATCTGCTGAACTACAACTCCCATCAGGCTTTTAGAGCCTTTACAAGGTGTTTGTCCACCTGATCCATACAGATGTAAATGTATTTACTTTGTTTTCTAGAAGATTGATGCCACCTCAAAGTATTTGTGTTGAGTACAGAGCTGTAGCCGGGATGCGGTTAGCCTAGCTTAGCATTACGACTTCAAACAGAAGATCTAAAAATGAGTTTTTGTGTTTTGGAGTTACCGGACGGGAATGTTCCTCGAGGATGGCACGATCCGAGCCGACAGGAAGTCAGACGTGGAAATGACAGACAGGCCTGTGGATTTTCAAAATAAAACGCCCCGTGCAGACTCTGTTTAGAGACCAGGCTGTCAACATGTTTATTTCTGCTTGGACATTTGAACATGGGGACTTATGGAGACTGACTCACTTCTGCAGCCAGCCTCAGGTGGACGTTTGAGGAGGTTAGAAGCACACAAACCAGATCAAATCTGAGTGAGTTCAATGGAGAGACGCTGGTGGAGACACCAGTTAAAACATCTCTGGGATCCTGACTTTAATATTTGGACGTGAGGTGACTTTATTATTCCGCTCTGTTAAAAACTAAACTCCAAGTTTGATGAAGACCAGCCTGTTCTTCTTGGAGTTGCCTTCAGACCTGCTGCTGCTGCTCTGAGGTGCCATCATGGTTCGGTCTGGATGTTCAGTCTTGCAGACCTGTTGTGTCTCCGGTGCTTCTTGTCGAGGATCCGTCGCCATATGCTTTCCTGTGCTCTCTCCCTCTCCTGTCTTGGAGGAAGCAAGAGTGGAGGCTGTGAGGTAATGGTGCGCAGGAGGGGGAGGTGGAGGGAGGGAGGAGGGCGAGGTGGGAGAGAGAGAGAGAGAGAGAGAGAGAGAGACGGGATATAGGACGGGCATCACACGGAGGTTTGGCTGCAGACTGGTCGGGATCCTTTCGCCGCCCTCGGTCGCTTCAAGACGCATCAGGTCAGTGAAACCGAACCAAAACGCAGCGCGCAGCCAAAATGTGACAGGAAACGTGCTGGGATCAGGAAGACAGGAGTTGTGTGTGCGTGTGTGTGTGTGTGTGTGTGTGTGTGTGTGTGTGCTCCGTTATTATTGAAGTGTTGTTTGTGGTTTGTGCTGCAGCTCGGGGGTGAAGATGGAGATGTGAGGAGGTGCGCACAGGTTTTTTGTTTTTTTAAGGCGTGAACTGCTCCCGTGTGTGTCTGTGTGTGTGTGTGTGTGTGTGTTTATGCAGATAAACACATCCCGCCTGGCAGCGACAGACGCGGGCTGCAGGTATCAGCCAGCTTCACCTGGCTGGATGCAACATGCGGAAACGGGAGGAGAGACGCGGAACGGCTGCGGTTTTCTGTCACCCTCACATCCTCCTCACCCTCCCAGGTGAAGGAGGATCCTCTCGCCTCTATCACCGCCATAGCTCGCCTGTAGGTGAGAATGGAGGAGGAGGAGGAGGCAGATCCCGCGCCGCTCGGTGAGGAGGGCCTGCCCCGGCTCCGGTCCTCCGCAGTGCCGCCGTCACCGGCAGCACCGAGCCGCAGCCGGCAGCAGCATCTCGGCTGGTGATGGATGGAGGGAGAGCCTGAATTATTTATAGCTGCCAGTGCATTGATTAGCTTTATGTAACGCAACGGCAGCTGTGTACGTGTGTGTTTATGGGAGAGTGGAGGGCGGCGTGTGTGTGTGTGTGTGTGTGTGTGTGCCATCAAGGCAGCAGTGTTTGAAATGAAAGGTGTGTGTCTCTGTGCACAGGCTTGTGATAGTGTTTGAGAGGTGGTGTGTGTGTGTGTGTGTGTGTGTGTGAGATACAAGCATCTTCTCTCAGCCAATCAAACGCAGAGAGAGACTGAACCATAGTAAGCTGTAACACCGCTTTACTGCACATTTAAAGGAAGGTTCCCTCAAACCAGGCGCTTTATTTTGGAAGTTCTTCTTCCTGTGAGGAGCAGATGTTTCCAGGCAAAACATGATGTCATTTCCTGTGGATTAAAGAGGCAGGAGGTCCTAATGAACTAATCAGAAAATACAGACACAGTGACATCATCACGCCGTCTGTCTTCCAGCCTATTTCACCGAACACTAAAAGTCGGCTCCAGTTTTACTCCTGTCCGGCGGCTTCTTGCTCGCTCGCTCTCTCCGTCCTCTTCGGCCTTTTTGCCTCTGCCTAAAATCTCCTCTTCCTGGTGGTCCCTGGGAAACCGTTAGCTAACAGCAGCTACAGTTAAAATCGTTGCTTTAAACCAAATCTACATTTGCATGTTACGAGGCTGTTGCAGACCTACAGCTGCTTTGTGATACGGAGATGCTCCATGGAGAACCGCCAGAGCTACTATTGGTCATCTGCTTGCCAGCAGAGACTGTTGAGTGAAGAGAAAGTTAAAGTTTAAACTGCTGCAGGTGTCCACAGCAGGGCTGGCGTGGCTTCATGTCTCCTTCCATGCAAAGCTTTCCTGTGATTTGTGGCCGTCAGTCCTCAAGTCGCCGTGTTCAGTGCCGTTGGTGGCGTGTGTAGGTGTTTCCGCGTACCTTTAAAGCTCTCTGTCATGGCTTGGCTTGGTACATCTGCCGTTTCTCTTGACAACAGTGCAAAAAGCGGTCGCGCCTTTAGAACCGATCGCTGCAATATATCAACAAGCAAAGAAGACGTGTTATCTGCTGCTGTCTCTGCATGGACCTCAGGCTCGCTGTGAGTGTGAGGGGGGAAAATGAGTTCCTGTTATCAGCGCTGCATCGTTCCTCTGTTCTCAATAGAAAATCTGCCGTGAATAAGTCGAGCGTCGCCGGGTGAATCTCTCGGCTTTGTGCTGCTGAGCCGCGAGAGGCGGAAAGATTCGCCCAGCGTGTTGGCACACTCGCCCTGTATGTCACTCCGCTGTTGCCATAAACAGACTTCTGTATATGTGAGTTATCATTACACTGATGCACCATTAGCTCCGTCGTGCTCGCTGTTCGGTGTGAGGCTGACACCGAGGGAAACCGAAGTCTTGTTGTCAGTTACTGGAGCGGTGAGGTGAAGTTAGGGTTAGTGGCATCCACCCTGGCTGACTATAATAGGCTGAGACACCTGTCAATCAAACAAACGTCAACCCTAAAATAGCCTTAAAGGATCAGACAGTTAGTTTTGACCATACAAGCTCATGGTACAGTATACTGACGGCACAGATCAGCCCGCTCTCACCCAGCAGCTCTGTAAGTGCCTCTGCTTCCAGATATGATACTGTAGCTGCCTGTTCAGAGTGATGGTCCACATATGGAGGAGGTTGGCTTGGATTTTTATTTCTTTTTAGGCTGCAAATCAAAGTCAGAAAGTGTTGGTGTTAGATTAGATACATGAGAGGCCGTAGCAACGCTTACCTGCGACATAGCCTGTCATTCGCTGATGAAAGTCACGTGATCCTGCTCCTTCATTGAGAGACGTGGACGCACATTTTAGAAGCCAGTGGAAGAGACCGTACATGAGTCCTCACCCGATGAAGGGTTAGCAAACTATTCTCAGGGAAGTCTTTATGGTTTCATTCATGAATGTTGGTCTGTTGAACCTTGGAAAGGCCAAAATCATTTTTAAATTTAAGTCCTAAATGTTCCTAAAGTTTTAAAGCTGTGCCTTTTTCTAGAGTTAACGCTCTTGACGGGACATTCAAGTCACATGACTGATCAGCTGTCCACACACGTGATGTAACCTTCCTCACATTAGTACGTGACGCAAACGCTGACTGATTAACTCACCTGTGTACCTGCCTTTGGATACATGATGTAAAAATCCTCCGTACAGAATTACACAAAGTATTTAGTAAGGCAGCACAGTGCTGTACGTGCTGTGTGTGTTTCTGATCCGGTCCTCTGAAGTTCAACATTTGCATACTGATAACGCGTTTGTGTGTGAAGAGTATTTCGTCATGCTTGCTCTCTGCAGGAGCCTCGCTACAGGAGCGAGCGTACGTCAGAGGGAATTCATAAAAGATGCATTATTTCTAACTGAAATACCTTCAGTTAGTTCTTCATCCACGCTGTGAGACCTCTCGCTACGCTCTCGTATTTTTAGGCTTCTTACGATAAAGGTTTTGTCTGAAGACAGAAAAAGATCGCGCCTACGTGTGAGGGCAGATTTATTGTTTTATTTTTAGACGTGCACTCTGAGCGCGTCGCTATAAAAAATTCAGAATCTCATCAATTATCCAGAAATTATAACATGACTAGCCGGGGTGAGGGGAGAGTGTTCAAACACAGAACAGAACCGGGCTCAGCAGCTGGACCGGACCGCGTTTACACCGACCTTCCTGAAACTGACTCCATGCTCGGGATGCCAGGAGCCAAACCCGTCAAGAAAACCTTCGTTGGTTGCGTTCAGTCCAGACTGGACTGTGCTACTCACGCGCTATTGGCTAACTCTTTAAACCTTTAAACTTTAAAGTGGCTTCACCACCATCTGCACCTGAACCTCCTCAGTGAGACCCCGGTTTGACCTGGACCCGCAGAGCCGCCCTGACAGGTCCAGAACCCGCCGCTGATCCGTCAAATCCTTCCCGCCCGCTGAGGCTGTTACTTAATCCAGCGGTGGTGTCGGAGGGGAACAATAGCGGCTGGATGGAGTGTTTAATCTCGTTTAAATGTTATGCAGATAAAGTGGTGTGAGCTTCACGCTGAGGAGGCTCAGCCGCCGCCGCCGCTGCCTTATCTTCCTGCTGCAGCTCCGTTCAGCCGGAGCGAGGAGCGGATCGATGACCTCGGTCACATGCAGGAACGCAGTCACATGATCTGTAAATATACATCCGTGCAGGGTTAGAGGTCCAGTTCATAGCTGACCCGGCTGTCCTCTTGTTCTGAGCTTTAAGTGAGGTCAGCGGCTCGATGATCAGACTGAAATGCCATGTCAGGATTCAGGGCAGCCTTTCACAAGACGTTTATCTGACTGACTGCATTCACACTGATGGCAAATAACTCTGTCTGTAAGTCTTATTACATGTGACTCAGTGCAATCATTGGCTGAAATCTAACCTTTGGAATGAGTATGAAGCTATGAATCAGCCTGCAGAGGAAGACTCTGGCCTGGATGTCTGTTATCCAGGTTCTGGAGGCTAAATCATCGTCAGACGGTAGACTGACTGTCCTCTGTCTCAGACTTTTCCAACCGTACCTGTAAATAAAGTCAGGAGGACGAGGACGACTGAACAAACAAACAAAACCTCAATTCAAACTCAGCTAGTCCTCACAAAGATGCAAGTACACAAACACAAACACGAACAATAGACTCAATCAAGTGTGGAGAGTTTAAACTCTCAATTACTGTTTGCAGAGTGAGTCAACAGCTCATATTCAGGCTACAGGCCCACACACACACACGCACACACAATTACAATGCTGGATGATGAGGATGAATCTCCATCATGACAGAAGCCTCGAAGAGAGGAAGAGGATGAAGATGTAGTTAGTTTAACTGGTACGGATCAGCTGTTAGACGACAGCATCCGAGCTTTACATCAAACACTGATTCATCAATGTCAGTTAGTTTAGTCGTCATGGTAGCCAACCAAAGTCATTGCATCTGCATGACGGCACACCGAACACTGAAGCTCCAGGAACACGGAGACTTAAACACACAACTTAACGGACAGATTATCTTGTAATATAGCTCAGATTATGCTAAAGGTGAAGACTAAAAGCTGCTGGACTTGGATCAGATTCTTGTGCAGAAGATCGGCGGTTCGATCCCCGGCTCCTCCGGTCTACGTGTCCAAGTAACTGATGAGCACCTTGCAGGGTCGCCCAGGCCGTCAGTGTATGAACGGGTGAATCTGATGCGCCTCGAGTGCTCAGAAGAGTGCAGTCCATTTACACTTCAGCAACTAACTTCCTGTTTACATAATTGGTAGTGTTTGATTGGACGGCAGGGAAGATTTCTGTTTCACTTCACATTCTTGAAGTTTGACTGGTGCGTCTGAAACTTTGGGACAGATTTAGTCGAGGTCCTGTCTGTACGAGTGTGACTGCCTGTCTGCTTTCTCTAACCTGCCTACCTGTTTCTTAAATTGCACACCTACCTGTCCCCCGTTCACCGCGCAGCCGATGAAGCGTTTCACCAATCAGCTTCGAATTGATGACTCATCCTAAAAAAATACGCCTGAGTCACTGACGCCTCTGTGGCTCGTTACGCGTCTCGCACCTGTGATAGATTTCACTTTTGTTTCCCATTAGATGACTCATCATGACATGTTTGAGCATTTATTGCTTTTTAATGACCACTCAGACGTTTAATGGACTTTTGCGAGCTGAAGGTCAGAAAAGCGGGATGCCGCTTTGACCTCTGCTGAAATAAACGCAGCTGCTCGCTCCTTTGTCGGCTCTAATCCTGAATGCTGTGCAGCGCTGCAGATAAACAGTTCTCATATTTCTGTATTTGTATTTCGCAGCGGCGTTTGATGGAAACCTCGAGTACAGCACTCAAAGAGTTGTCAATCAATCCGTGAGTGAGTGCAGTTTCCGATCTGAAGAGAAATGCGTTTCTTTTCCATCCACATGGACGCGCGACTGCCTCGGGATTGTTTGAATGTTTGACTCTGTTGGATGTGAATTTAAAACTTGACGTGTTTCCTTTTCTTCCGTCATTCGTTGTGGAAACCTCTCGTAAAGAGTTATTTCATCCAACATGAAGTCTCTTCAGCTGAATGTTTCTGCACCATCGAACGTATCGAGCATGCTTGAACATAATTTAAACAAAAAGGTCGACCTCTGTAGGAATCCTTTGCATCCTATTATGACCTTATTCATGCTAAAGACAGCATAGATTAGAGAAGTTAGTCAATCCTCTAAAAACCTGAAAATGTGACCGTATTCATCAGATTAAGTTCAGACGCACTAACACCAGCAGCAGTATTAGCTCCCAGTGTTAATTCTGCTTCTTAAACTCTGTGTGTTGTCGGCCTCTTCCTCTCTTTAACGCCGTCCTATAGCTGATGCAAAGTGTGCCTCTGTTGCCCCGGTAACGACCCTTTGGCACCTGTTGCCGTGGATCACCGCGTTGGCGTTTGCCAATCGGTGACGTTCCGGCTGACTTGGGAGAGAGAGCAGCAGCTTGTGCAGCAACGGGGAGGGAGACGCAGCGACGGAGACGGAGGAGTGCTTTCCCGCTCAGCGCTAACGTGATGTGAGAGTTCAGCTTGGTTTCTATTTGTTGTGCAAGCTGCTGATATTCTTGATTTCTTATTGTCAACGAATTATTGGAGAGACCGAAATCTCCACAGCAACTGACCTCCAACAGAGTTAAAAAAGAAAGAGATGTTGCACCTACTGACAGTGTAAAGAATGGACGGCGTGTGCTGCATAACCTAATCCTGCATAACTTTAAGTTAGTTTCTATAATTCTGTTGTAATATTCTGGATATTTGAACATGGGGACTTATGGAGACTGACTCACTTCTGCAGCCAGCCTCAAGTGGACGTTAGAGGAACTGCAGTTGTTAGTACTTCCTCACAGGTTCTCCTGGTCCGTTGTAAATGTCCCGGTCAGCTGAGGGTTGAGCACAGAGCTCTGATCAGGCTTTGCCTTTAATTCAGGATCCCGTCGTTGTTTTTTCGGTTACAAGTCTCCTCGGACGAAGCGGCGTCCCCGCGCCTTGACCTCGGCTTCCTCACTGAGCCCGTCCTGTCACCCCTCAGAAAACACATGGATTTATTGTTCAATCAGCCGTGTAATGAATCCCACCACCCAGAACCTCCAGCTAATTAACTTCACAGCAGGTTCCTCCGCTAAGTTAAATAACTTGTGGATGGCCCGCACGGTAGCCGCCCTTGAAGCGGAGCCAATTCACTTAATTCAAACTAAATACCTCCAATATATTCAGAAGACACCACAGAGACTTCCTGCTGACACGCTATGCTGAGTTTTCATTTAGACTTTTTTAACCGTCCCCACTTTGACGCCGTGTCTTTGTATGTTGCACAGAAACACGAGTCGCCGTGTATTTGGACGTTACTTGGCGAGCTGCCGCCGTACAGCGTGGCCTCCCGTGTCCTGTTCAACGCCCGGCTGTCGTCGCATTTATCACGGAGCCGCTCGCGCTGTCAGTCGGTGACAGGAAACGGGGCAAGTCTTGGCCCCGTTACACTGTTCGGCACAATGTTGGCAACGTGACAGCGGCGTCTCATCTCACTTTACGAGGCCTGAAACAGAAGCAGGTCATGAATTAGTATCAGACAGAAGCTATATATGGACAATGAAATAGTTAGAGATGGAGGGCAAGTCCCCGTTTGTACTGAACACAGCCAGGCTTCATTCATCCTGCCTCAGCTCCACCTTCACTCCACACCTGCCCATTTCTGGATGCAATATGCAACGACCAGAGCCGCCACACTGAGCACTGAAATAAGTTGCATGCATGTGAGGTTTCTCAGTGTTTTGAACGTCCTGCAGGTCTTCCTGTGGTTGTGGGACGGCGAGCAACCCACTGTGAGCTCCACAGCTCTGTGTTCAACGCTAATCATGCATTGTTCCTGCTGTCAGATCCACTTTGTCCGGGAGGAAGAGCTACACGGAGCGTAACTTGATTATAATACTCGCCCCACCCACAGAAACCCCCGCTGCCTCTCCACCCAGAACACACACACACACACACACACACACACACACACGCTTTGTATTATTCCGTGTTCAGTATTCAGATGATTATCAAACATTACAAGCAGCTGTTAAAGAGGAAAGGTCGAAGGTTTTTTCTGCTCAGGCTGAATTAATTAGACAAAAAGAAATCAATAATACTTTTTATAATGAAGTCATTTATCAAGACAAAATGTCAAAAAGCCAAATACCAAATATTCCTGCTTTGCTTCTCTGTTTTATATCATTAGAAATTGAATAATTTGGGGGGTTTGGAACAAAACAAGCTGACATTTGTCTTTTAAATCATCTTATTTTATTAAATAATTGTTAATTATTTAATAAAGCCGCTCTATGGGCTGTAATCTGAGAGCTGTAGAGCTAAATGTTGAGCAGGCTTGGCGACGGTGGCTGAGGAAAAACCTTCAAGAGGCAGAAACCTCGATCAGAATCCGGCTCCTGGTGGTCGGACATCTGCCGCCGGGTCATCGCGAGGATCGCATCCCCACTCCACCTCGGAGCGGTGCCACACGGAAGGTTAAGGGTCCAATAAAAACCCACAGAGCACGCAGAGGGGTAAGAACTGAACCCAGGTTTGTTTTGTTTGCAGCTCTCCGTCTCCAACAGCAACATTCATCACTGCACTCCAACAGCTGGCAGGCGTAGCAAACCTCCCACCTACACAGCATCGCCGCCCACCCTTCCAGCATGCCGCTGGCCACTTACCACAGCCCTCTTAACCCTGATGGAGTGCAGCGGAGGCTCAGCCAGCGCTCATCGACATAGCTGAAGGAAGAAACAAACAGCATTCATATTCTCTCATTTACATACAGTGAATGTGACTCTGTCTCTGTTTGTCCGCGGATTCCTCATCTTGAAATGATTTCTGCATCGATGAGAGCGATTCTCATCATATATTTATTTTCCACACCCTGACGCCGATTGCTTGTGTTGGCGTTGCCAAGGGTAAAGACTGGTGCTGCAGGAAGCGACCACTCGTGGTCAGAGGTCTAAAACGACTCGAGCATCAGCCGTGTTTTGCTGCGCATGTCGTGTTTTCGTCGAACCTCCACACGCAGGTTTGTCTGAGCGACTTTTCGAATGATTAAAAGTACAGACGCTGATCCCGACATGTCAGCAGAGATCCACAGAATAAAGGAAGACGCACGTGCTGACGGTGTCGTGACCTCGCCCGGTGTCTGCTGCGACTCCGTGGAGTCCCTTTAACCCAGATCTGTGGAGCAGACGGTCGGACTGAAGACAAACCACTCAGCGCTCCATGCATTATGCAGTGTTTGTCTCTCCGAGGAGTTCAATCCTCTACAAACAGCAGCAGAAGAAGAGCAAACACCGAGCTACTGTACACATCTCACAATTACTTATTCACTGCGTCGTCTTCCTTCTCCTCACTGATGGAAACTGGTAGAAGATGTTGTAGCTGTTTTCTGTCCCCGAGCAGTCCAACCTCAGCTGCCTGTTTGTCTCCGCAGATCTCTATTTATTTTTGCTGCAGCGTTTCTGTTTGAACTTTGTTCTCTCTGCTTTCAGACTTTAAATTCAGTCGCTCTTCTCGAACGAGAAGAATCCCTGAAAATCACATGAATGTCCAACCCGGTCTCTTCAGCCTGTGCATGAAGAATACGTTGCATGCTGTGCAGGTTTTGCACGCAGGTGACACACCTTCTGGAGCTTATTGTGTCATTTAACGCCGTTACAGGAGGCGCACCTCTGAATTCTAGACATGCAGGAAAGGAAGAAGCCAGCTGGACTTCATCTTCACGGTGATGTTGTGAAATAGTCGCAGTTTGATTGACAGGCGCCGCCTTTAGGACCTTTACTAGAATTCAGCAGAGACACATCACTCAGTTTTCGGCCCGGCAGCAGATGTTCGGCCTCTGGGTGGTTTCACATGCTGACCAGGAGAGTGAAGGTGCTTTCTGGCAGCTGGTAGCAGGTGACTTGTAGCTACAGTGAGAATCAGCACCTGCAAGGCCATCGAGCTGTCAAAATGCCCTTGAGCAAGTCACCAGACCGTAAAGAGAAGCCGCCGTTCATCACGTGGTCTGTCAGCTCACTTAACGTCGGGCTGGAACAATTATAGAAAAGTTTAGAAAGCCTGTTATTTGTTATTCTCTGGAAGTCTGACTACAAAAACATTTTTCTTGAATTGATCCAGTATCGAGCGTTTGCCATAACTGCTGATTGTGGTTAAATAAGAAGGTTTATCTCCGTTGCATAATGTCGGAGCCGGTGGCAAAAACATTTACTGTAAACTTTTACTGGCTGTAAATTGAAGCTGCACAGAAGGATTACGCTGCAGCCTGTTTTTGGCGGCTGGACCAGTTTCAGGAATCGTTGTCCCCGTTAGTCACTTAGACCAGAGTTTTCCCATCCTGGTCCTCGGGGGAACGCTGCCCTGCATGTTTTAGATGTTTCCTCAGCTCGTCACCGAGCTCTGCAGCGGCCTGGTGAAGACCACGCACTCGATTCAGGTGTGTGACATGCAGGACAGAGGATTGAAAAACACTGACACGGACCAGCGTGCTGTCCACACTGTACATGCAAAGTTTCTTTCTGCTGAGCCGTTTCACTTCCTTTCTTCTCCCTCCATCATCCTTTCTCTCCAACCTTCTCCTGTCTCCTCTACACCTTCATTACCTCCTTTGTGTCCTAGAATAGCCTCTTCAGTCCTTCCTTATACACCTTCCTCTCTCTCACTCTGTCACTGTCTTCTGTTTCGCTCCCTTCCTCCACCTCCTTCACTTCCTCTTTGCATGTCCCTTAATGTTTCTGTCCTTCACTTCATTTTGACCAACCGCCTCCTCTTTCTTCCTACCTTCCCCCCTCTCCCTTCCTCTGCCCTCATTTCTCTTCGTTATCCTCCCTCTCTCTCTCTTTCTCTTTATATCCACCCCCCCCCCCCTCCGCCCGTCCTGTCGTTCTTTTTCCTCTTTCTCTCCGTTCAGCCACCCAACCGCAAGACAAATGGACGAATGCCTCGTTGGTGATATATAGCCTTGCTTCCTCCCCCTCCGTCCTCCTCCCCTCGGGCAGCGGAGGAGGACGGAGGGGGAGGTATGTGCAGCTACATGTATAAGGCTGGAAAAGTAGCCTGAGACGATGGAGGATGGCTGTGTGGCATCAGTAATGGTGTCAGTACTGTTGTGATTCTGCCGTCCTCACTCTGAATTCTTCGATTTTTATAGTTTAATTCTACATTTTCTTCTTAAAATCTTCATTTTAGTTAAATAACGAGTCGGTGACTTTGTTTCCATCAGGGCTGTGCAGACATGCAGAAAGATTCACGTCTTAAAGTTGAGAAGTCATTGAGGAAAGTGTTGATGAGTGCTGATTCAGCTTCAAACTGCACGATAAAGAAAACACTGATTGACTAACAGCAGGCTGGTGCATGAAGTGAATGGGCTGATGAATTGGCAGAAGGCTGATAGATGAAGGAGTAGGTGGATAACTGGCCAACGTATCAGATGCAAACAGATGGATGGACGCGGAGAGGTGGTGGAGAGACGATGGCGAGCCTGAATGAGTGAAGAATGAATGAATGGAGCGCTGGAGTGAATGGAAACAGAGATACTGTAGTCTGATGGGCGGGTAGAGGTGAACTCATACATGATGGATACACATAATTAGTCGTGGTTGGAGAATTGGTGACGGATGAACTGGCTGATTGATGAATGGGAAGAACAATGGACGGTAGACGGAGGGAACGGATGATTAAGTGGCGACCAAAAAGAACGAGTGGATGATGAATGATGACGATCAGGTGGACAACTGAGCAACCTAACAGGTGAAAAATATTTACATGGATGATTGATGGAGAAGAGGATGGGTGGATGTGTAGAGGAAGAGAGAAGAGAAGTCAACGGTCACTTGATTTAGTCCCAAACCTGCACGTTGATTCTCTGCAAGCTTTATTTTGAAAGTCTACCAGGACTTGTTGTTGATGACTGTTGGTTGGACTCGGTTCATGCAGATGAGTCCAATCCAACCCAGAATGTGCTGACGGTGTGAACCGGTGGAGTCTTTGGTGGAGACCTGCTCTGTATGGAAGCGGTCATGAGGTTACAACAACATGCATGAACGCGTGAGTCAGAATCATCAACGCGGGACGTTTACTTGAGTATTTTTACAGTCTGGTATCAGTACTTGTAAAGTAAAGGCTGTGAATTAGCGGATACATGATGTTCAGAAAAGGGCAGAATAACAATAACAGTGATTTGTGAGTGATTGGATGAAGCAGATTGATGGATGGACGGATGACGGAGGGATGGATGAATGACATTCAGGATCAATGCGTGTAGTGAAATATCAGCAGATAATTAAATGTCAACAAACGAGCCGCGTCTCTCTCCGTCTGTCAGAGGTGAACGTGTCGGCTCTGTCGGATCTTTTGTCTCTTTGATTCTTTTGTCTTCGGGCTGAATGAGTTGACTCTGAAAATGTCACCGGCTGTTTGATTCCACTTCATCACCGCTCGCCTTTTCTGCGCTTCGTTTTTGTGGACGTCTGTTTGTTTATTTATTTCTCCTGCTTTTACATATTTCATGCAAATGGAGTAAGGCCGTCCGCTCGCGTGTTCGACAGCGCCGTTAGTCATGTAGGGACGAGGCATCGTGGCGTTTCTCTGCTGAACTTCAGCCAGAGAACGTTTTGTTGAATGACTGAAACCTGCAGCTGAGTGATGAAGATGAAGCTGATTGCTCTCAACGCGGCAGAGATTATGTTACCGGAGGCGCCGCCTCCGCGTTACACAGCAGAAATGTCAAGCACATGCATCATCTTTCTGTCACGGCGGTCGTCTCTGTGGCTGCATCCATAAGAACAGGCCGTTTGTCAGAGTGATCCAGTTTAAAAAGTCATTAAAGTTAAAGAAAGATCACCTTCGTACTTCGAATGAATCAGAGCTGTTTGTCTCACGGCACCACAGTTTATGATACTCAGGCAGGATTTACGGCCACTTATCCAGGGCACACGCCGCCTTTTACCCAGCGCTGGCCGGGCTCGGCTGCGGCCTCCCTGATGACGACAAACGGTTACAGAAAGTGGACAGATGCATTTTACAGCTGTACTAAGTGATCACGGAGGAAGCTGCAAAGTAAATGCTACGCATTGTTTGAGGACGGGCCTGCAGGATGTAGTGGCGGCTTGCACGGCGTGGCAGCAACTCGAAACAACCTCGCCTTCTGAGGGTGAAAGAGAAAATACGGCTGGAGGAGGAGAACCTGCGTGTCTGTCTTCCAGAATCAGTTTAACGTTGCAGTTTTTAAATGTTCCATGAGACGCTTTGCTGCAAACCTGCTCACTTATTAAATCAGCACTTCACTTCAGTCTGTGACCTTTTTTTAGCTCCGAGCTGGAAAAGGTGAAACATGCCACGATCATTTCAAATAAAGACAAATACGCGGCTCTGCTAATCAGGTTATGTTTACTTAATCTAACCCTGATAATCTGGTTACACTGCCGCTCTAACATGGTTAGAATCCATAAAGGTAAACACGGTGAATCAGGTGAAAGAGATTGTGAGAAAAACAGCTTGTGTGAATGAATCCGAGTTGTTGTTCAGTCTCCTCACATCGACTCTGTGCGGCGTGTTTAATGGTTGACAGGCTGAACAGCGGCCGAGCGTCGGGACTCGGCGCCGTATCGATTTCGTTGTTTGCCGTCTGAACAGATGGCTGAGCGCGCGCGCTGTACTGTAGCGGCTAATTGCTCCATTAATTACATAATATCCAACATAACAGTTTGAGCCGCTCTGTAAGTTTCTCCTCCACAATGGCCACCACCTGAAATAAATCCTAATTTTAACCTGATTGTAGAAGAATAGAGGAAGGCTGGCAGGAACAAAGTGGAGGAAGTCGAACAGATGGAGAGAAGAAGCACAGCAGAGAGCGTGAAGAAACGAGAACACCGTTTGCTCTGCGGCGTCCTCTCGCTGGTGAAATTCTTCTTCCCCACACCTGATGGATTTATTGAAGGCAGCGTGGCTCGCTGTGGCGATCGCTAACAAGGCGCGGGACAGAGATGTAGGTGTTCACTTTAGATTTAATGCTCGGTGACCTCGTGATCTCACCTCAGAGAGAGTTTATGGTCTCTGTGTAGAAATGCCAAAGATGAACCTGTCAGCTGTTAGTTTAATTTAACTAATTATAATTCCTTACAGCACTAACTCAAACTAACATCCAGGACAGACAGAGGCCAGTTTGTCAACAGAGAATCACTGCTTATAGTCTGTGTATATTCTGTAGATATATTTGCTTTTTATTTGTTTGAAACAAACAACTGAACATCAGAAAAACAAAACCTGCATCCACCGCCCGCCCGCCCGCCTGCTCACCCTCCAGAGTCCTCCCACCTCCACACGTCCTGAGCACAAACGGAGACGTTACCAAACCAACAGAACGCCAAAAGGCACGACAGGAAGTGAGAGGAATAAACAAATGACCTGACAGATGAGCGGGCGAAGAAAGAACATGGAAAATGATCCGTGTGTGTGTGTGGTCACGTAATCAGTCCATAAATAATCAGTCTCGACCAAATACTGAGTCATATCAACCCAAAGCAGAAATAGAGACAGTGTCATATTTAATCAGGAAGTCAGTGCTATAATAAACCTAATTTAGTATTAATAAAATATAAATTATGCAAGTTAAAATTAGCCTCCTCACTGCGACATCATTTCGCAGAAGCTCCTTTAACATCCGAGGCGGGCCGGCCACTTTTTAAAGGAAGAAAAATTAAATGGAGTCGTGTATTCCTCCTTCTCTGCCTTCCAGTCCGTGCTGAGGGAATAATTTATCACCGCAAAGTCGCATGAATAAGTAACGACGGCAGGCGGTGAAGTCGCAGCCCGGCAGGTCTGAGAGGCGAAGTGGGCCGCGGCGTTCATTCATCATTAATTCATTCAGCGACGTCTCCGAAATGTGTTTTTTCTTTCTGTTGGTGACTTTTCTTCGCAGCTTAAACGTGTTTTTACGTGTTTACTGAGCCGAGTGAAGCAGCTGCGAAGAGTTCGCTCGAAGCTCAGACTCAAACTTCTTTTGTCTCAAGCGAAACAAACTCACCTGACTCAGACGTGGCTTGTTTTGGGAATCGCCTTTGCGTATCTGTTTCTGGCTACTTTTGCTGCTCTGTAGATGATTTTTTACTTCATGAGTTGCAATAGAAAATCACCAGCATCTTCTTTTGGTAGCTATTTGAAGTTATCTGTGAATTTAGGCTAAATTCCACCGGTCACGGATGCACTGGAGCTGATTATGCCCATTCTGGTCAATGGTCAAACTCTTCTGGATCTGACCCGAGGAAACCCTGAAGTAGGAGAAACTTCTGGAATCAGATGAATCAGTTTGGAAGACGCTCATCACGTGAAAGTCAACGCATCGTAGCTGCAAACTGGACGTGAAGCAGAGAAAATCGATGTTCAATCTGTTGCAATATGCAACGTCACCACTAGGCGCAGCTGAATCTTTCCACGCTGCACCTTTAATGTAACAGGAGGCATCAAACATTTCCAAATGAATCGAAATCACATGAAATCAGCGAGTCTGAATTCAATAACAAATGTAAAAATAGCATTTAGTTTTTAAGGATGTAATCTCGTGGAGCTCAGAGGTCCGTTCACGCTGACGTATGAAGATCGAGTGTCCTGATGGAGTCTTGCTAAGCGGGTGTGAAAGCAGCTCCTGTCAGGGATCCATCCATCCTGGCTCATTCGTCCATCACAATCTCTTTATTGATTTTCCCATTCAGGTCCAGTCGAGTGTCCCAAGGCGCAACTCATCAAACACAGGCTGAAAGGTGTGTGTGTGTGTGTGTGTGTGTGTGTGTGTGTGTGTGACCATCACAAATGACTTTTGATTTTTAACACCTGTCCTTGAAGCTGGTTCGAGGGGACAGGAGGAGGATTTCACCTCTGCGTGACTGATTCACCGAAGAAACCGAAACCTGGACGAGGTTTCAGTCGAAGCTTTAAGGTTGAATCCAGACGTGTGTGTTACATCAGCACGGTGCTGACCGCTGCATGTCACACTGCAGAGACAGATGTGTGTGTGTGTGTGGGCGGTTAAACAATGACGAGAACATTGCATCAGACCACGAATGCAGCAGGCATGCAGGATGTGGGACGGCTGCAGCCGCCACGACTGTTGATGCAAAACGAACGAAGACTTTGTGAAGGAATCTCTACAGTGGATTAGGATGCACAACATCATCTGCAGTCACATGAGAGAGTTTAATGAGCCTAACAGGAGCAGGAATTTGTGTTAAAGTCAGTCTCAGATTTACTCCTCGCCGACAGCCTCTCGCTTGGTCACTCTCCTTTTCTCTTCTTAGCTTCCTTCGTCCTCTTCGGCCCGTTCTCCTCTGCCACTATGTCCAAAGAGGCTGGTGAACCAGCTCCTGTTCTGGCACGACACTGGCTCCGCTCCCCGACAGTATTTCCTCATCTTCTTGGTCCTCTGAGCTCACCATCTTCCTGCTCCTTGTTTTGTTACATTCGGCCTGATCGAGGCGAGCTAAGTTAAGCTAAGTTAAGCTAACTGTCTGCTGTCCTTGCTAACCTCTGCTTTAAAGGATCTGCGACGTACCGAAACCACCATTGACTTCCAAACGACGCCTGATAGATCTTCTTCCTCCTCTGTGCCACAGAGCTCCACTATTGTCCAAAGACCATTAAAAACACATCAGTGAGTCACAGTGTTGCACCGGCTGACACGTTCCTTCATTAACATGAACACACACTGTAAAAACACAGATATTCTACGAGCACTTTTCGTAGATTTAAAATATGAAACAGAAAGACGTCGTCTGTGAAGCTAAAAGTGAAAGTCAGCAAAGCTGGAGTAATGAGTTTGTGCAAGACGACAGCAACATGTTGTTTCTTCCATCATTAAAACAGCCAGCAGAGATCCAGCGTGCGTCTCCATGCTGGTTATTGTTACTCCTGTAATGGACCTGTCATCTTTGAACTGAAATCACTCCCCCCTCCTTCTTTCTCTCCCTCGCCTGTCACAAACACGTTACGTTGACAGACTCATGCTCATGCCTTCCCGAAGCTGCTCCCGTCCCCGTCTCCGGCCGTGAAACTCGGAAACAACTTCCAATTAACTGGATAGGATCAGCGCGCCGTCCTGCCCGGCCCTGATAACATTATCCCACGTCACGCACCGCTGCCAGCGCCTGGATTATGAAATTTAAAAAAAAAAAAAGGAGGAGAAGAAGAAAGGGTGGAGGAGGATGGAAGGAAAATGGTCGGGTGCTGGGGGATGGGAGATGAGGGGAGGAGGATGCCCTTGGGTGCTGTCATCAGTGATTGTATGGTATATTTGGCCCCGTGTAAAAGCGAGGGTTATGTAAGGTTTTAAAGCCCCACTATCACCAGAATGGAGAAGTTCAGTATGCTGGAGAGCTGCTTCAGCTTCAGTCTTAACACCAACCGCCCACTGATAAGCTCTTACATAACGAGCCGGCGCTCAGGCGGCCTCTGGTTCCTGACGAGGATGTAAATGGAGGCAGGTAGAGCGACGCTCCTTCCGCGATTACGCCGCTATGAATTGTTTTCGCTCTTTCTCGGATGAAGGATTTTCTAAGATTATGTCATCCTGGTTTCATGTCGTGTTGGAGAGGAAAAGAGAGGAGAGGAGCGCACGAAGTTTGCAATGCCCAAATTCAAAATACGTGAGGAGAAATTAAAACCACATTTTAAGGAGGAATGGACGTTGTTGCAAAGCTTTTTAGAAGACAGAAAGAAGAGGACACAAGTTCAGAGCAGCAGAGAGGTTTCATCCAGCGGATAGCAAACAATTTATTTGAACAGATTGTAACTTTAATGTCAAGGCTACGAACTGAATGGCCTCAATACAGAAGTGTGTGTGTGTGTGTGTGTGTGTGTGTGTTCTTTTCTTCCAGATGTCATTGTCTGACAGCAGCATCTTTCCTTTACTCCATTAGTGTGTCCTTGAGTCTGTTTCTGTTCTGTTGCCAGACCACAAACACCAGAGGCCACACACACACACACACACACACACACACACACACACACACACACTGTATACTGTGATGTATTGATGTGAGACTATAACTAAATGCACCGAGCTCTCGCTAATGACTAAAAAGTCAGTCCCAGATTCGCTCTCGTCCAGCAGCTACTTCCTTTCCCAGCTCTGGTTCTGGCACGACACTGGCTCCACTCCACAGTCGGTCTTTCACTCTTTGACCTCTGGTTTGTCTTTCTGTATTTTTTGGCACACACAAACGCAGCATATGCTAACACGGCTTACTTTTGTCACACGGGGTTAAGTGTTCCTCATATTTGTACGACAGCCTACATTTGCGTTTCTGTTAATGAAACCGTGTGTGTGTGTGTGTGTGTGTGTGTGTGTGTGTGTGGAAATGAGGCGCTTCACTCCCTCGAGCGCTCGGTCACAGTTACAAATGGATTGTCGTCCCCCTGCTCGGCCTCGCCTCCTCCCCCGTCGCCTCCCTGAATAAGCCGTGCAGCTCAATCTGCCTTTCCATCCCGTCTCATCCCGGCTCTATTCAGCGCCGGCAAATATTGGCGTAGTGAAATGACACCGCAGAGGAGGAGGAGCGGGAGGAGGGATCAGCCTCGGGATGGAAACGGTGTTCTGGTTGGCCAGGTGGTGCAATAAATGCAAATGGGTTTCATCATGGCTGACACTGGTGCAGAAGATCAGTTGATCAGATAGATACAAACGATGAGCAACCAGCCTCAACCTGAGTGATGAAGGCAACCCCAGTTCCTCCAACCGCCGCTTTACATGTCGTATTAAAACGGCCTCTGAGCCCGGATACGTTATCCACTGCTCGATCCAAAACCTGCTCAGAAGTACAAATCAGCCCGAGACTCCCTTAAAACATCACACAGTGTTTGAAACTTAATGAAACACTTTATATTCTTCATATTTACCCCCTCAGCAAAGTAACATTCTGCCCCGGGTGTTGCAGTCCTGCTGTGTTGGGTGACGCATGTTAGACGTTAGACTGTTGGTTCATTCTCCAAGAAGAAGAACGTACATTCAGTATTTCATGCTCAGTCCGGCAGGTTGTTGTATCACCATCGACAGCTTCAGGTTTTCTCTCCCTGCGTCCACGTCGATGTGTCGTATTTTCAGCTTTGATGGATTTAAACAGAAAACGACGACTTTGTTTTATTTCTGATGAAATATTTATGAGCAGTCGGTAATAGAAGTTGACTGATCCGTTGGTATTGAGTTACAGACAGATACGTGACTTGTAGCAAATGGCCTCAGTATTGATTCGTGTGCTTCCCAGAATGGGATTCCTGTCACAGGCCTCAAGAGTGTTAAGGAGATCCAGTTATCTGTTGTTTTAACATCAGCGTGGTCCGCTGACTGAGACACGGTGTACTGGAGATCTTTAGTGTCTGTGCTGGAAATGAAACGGATCATCAAAGTTCAGGTTTGTTCAATCATTTCTTGTTTCCTCTCTCAGGTCCAGAAGAGTCACAGAGGACTGAACGGGAAGCAGTGAGAAGGATCGAGACACCCGGAGATCCCAGGCTTGGTGGCTACATGCACAGTGCTCTTCGGTTTTGAGAAGAACATACACGGGTCAGCAGGAATCATGGATTTTGTAATGAAACAAGCTTTAGGTGGTAAGTACTCACCTGTTACTGATGTTTGAGCCTTTAGCTCGGTGCTCTGCTGTTGGGAAACATTCGTTTCTCTGATGTATGAATCTTGCAGTGATATTCCTCAGAATGAGTCCAGCGCCACCACGAGGTTCACTTTGAGTCCGTACTGACCTAAAGCGCCTTATTTAAAGTATTAATATTAAATATTCACGATAAGATAAACAACAGCCGCTGGTTTTTATTTCCACCCGGGTGACTCGTCCCTCGGCTGAGGCTGAGGTTGGACTCATTCAGTAAGAGTAACGTCAGAAGGGCTGCGTGAATGTTCTTGTAAGTGAAGGCCCCCCAGGGGCCAGAGGTCAATGTCTCCTTAAATCAACCCTCTCATCTAGTTTCATCAGCTCAGTGACCGGCAGCCAGAATGAAATGAGATTTATTCCTTTATATCTCTACCTCCTCCTCCTCCTCCTCCTCCTCCCCTCTTTCATTTCTCCCGCTTGGTTTTCATTCCATCAATTCTTCCCTTGCTTTATTCCCTTTGCACTCTTGACTCACCTAAATCTCTCCCTCTTAAATGTCCTTCTCCTTTACCTCGTTTTTTTTCTTCCCTTCTTTCAAGCGGCACGTTAATGTCGGCGCTCGATAGCTTTCTTCTGGTACTGTCAGAAAGCCAGACCCGGGTCGAGCTAAATTATATCCAGACTAATTTGGTCTGAGTGTTCCTGTTCTGTCTCTATCTGGATCTGTTCAGCTTGACCACATTATGGATCGGGCCTGTCTGTTGTTTTGGATCTCTTTATCTGAAATTCAGTTGATGCATGTGTAGCTTTTCTCTCATAAACTCACATCATTACCAAGAGTAAATCTGGGACTGACTTTTAGTGGTTGGTGAGAGCTTGGTGAAATAAAAGGCTGAAAGACAGACGCAGATATTAGCTGGCTTTATGCAACAAAATGGACAGAACCCGACCCAAATCCTTTGAGTTTATCTGGACCTGTCAGGTCTTTTATGGTAACCAAACTCTACTCCAGCTTTCAAATCTGCACAAATAAAAAGATCCAAAATTCGCATCACATCCAGTCTGAACTCGATTACGCTCCGTCGCTTCATCCATCTCTGTCTTCATCCATTCCTCTTTCCCTTCCTTTGAGCTTGATGTGGGCCCGTGATGGGGGAGCAATTTCCCTCCTCCCCTTCGCTTGATCCCTCTTTCTTTTCCAATTCACTCATCCATTCACTCCCGCAGGCTTTTTGCAATTTACTCTCCACCATCTTTCTCCGTTCAATTCCCACTCCTTCCATCCATCCTTTCGCCCTTCTCGCCGTGGAACTGGGCAGATTAAGTTGTTCCCCTCTATTCTTCGTCCCGGCAGCGCGACCCACCTCCTATTTTCTCTCCCTCCTTTGCACCTCAGTGTTTTACCTCCCCATCCACCCCTCTGTTTCCTCCTCTGTCCATCCATCCCAGATTGAAGTGTTGTAATTTACCTCCCGTAGAGGTGCCGTCTAGTGCCGTGACCTTTTCTCCTGGAACAGACTGGCATTTATTTCATTGGGCGCAGCTGGACGGCCATGAATACACTCACACACACACACAAACACAATCACACAGATGAGGTTTCTGTTGTGGTTTTAGTCCCCGAGGGAGGTAACAAGACCATTTTGAGATGAAGTGTACTCCGGCCAATGGGAGCGCTGTGTCGAGGTGGGCGTGTTAGAGCGTCTATCAGACCTGCAGCGTTCGTCATGCACAGAGACGACTCAAACTGACTTTGCTCCAGCCGAAACTGATTTTATGTTAATCTCAGAATCTCCAATTTTATCTAATTTAATAGAAATGTCCTTAAATTAAAAAGAAAACCTTCATTTATCTTATTTTAAACACGAGCAGTGAAACAGGAACACGACACACACACACACTCAGGCCAGGCTAATGTCATTAGATGTTGGACACCTCTTGAACATTTCATTGGTCCAGACTGAGGTATATAGATTTCAGCTGCGGGCCACAGATTGTATTTACTGGTTGTTTAATTAGAAATCGGATTTATTGGAGTTTCCACATCGTGTTAGGTTAATCAGTCCGGGACAGCGAGGTGCATCCGTGGACCAGACTCTGATTCTGGACATTTTGAAGCGACTATTTGTCTAGTTCAACACGAGGAGTATTGCTGCATCTTCTAGCTGGTACATTTGATTCGTCCACTCTGGGCTACTGTAGAAACACGGCGGTTCATCAGTTCTGGTCTACATGACGTCGTTCTCACCTTGACTAACCTGTTCAGATAAATATATCATGACCAGAGGCACATTAAGGACCCTGCGGAGACTCTTGCGTACAGCACCTGCACAACTCTACATTTTAAATGAGCAAAGATCAAGGTTAATTTGAATTGGCAAAAATGTCGAGGGACTTTCCAGAGACAATTAATTTCATCCTCTGAGATCCTGCAGCAAGCGAATGTAAGGTGAGAGATGTTGGTCATGTGTTTCACGCCTCGTCTCAGAGAGGGTGTCATCAAAATATCGGTTTGGTTCCTGCCTTTGCCAGGATATCAAACCTTTTCTCATAAAGAAGCTCACACAAAAGATAATGTTGAGATCGTCTCTGATAGATCGGCGCGGACCGGTTCTGCCCAAGCAGGTCGAGCTCGCGGTTTCATTTCCTGTGCAGGCGAGGACGGTGCAATAACAGGAAGCCACAGGCAGATTAGCTGACCAGAGATTGGATGCAGAAACTCAGTTTATGGCGCTCAAGAGCACTTCAGCAGAACATATGGGTTTGGAAGCCACAAGGTCACGTCGCCTCCCGAACATCTGATCGATGTCGCAGAGTTTTTGTTTTTCCAGGCGCTCATGTGACTCATAAGGGCGTAATTTTGGCGATGGAGGTCGTCCATTATTTAAATGAGCTCCATTTTTCAAACCCCTCCACCCTTAACAAATTATCCAGCAGCAGCGCCATCCATCTGACCGGCTGGAGGGAGGGAGTCAATGATCCATGCTTTGTCTCTCTGATTTCCTCTGTCTTGTTTTCTCCTCCTAACCATCCTCGTGTTTGCTGTCGTTTTGCAGCTCGGGCTTCCTCCTTTCCTCTCGGTGTGGACAACAGTCTAATACATAAGAGGAAGGAAATGAACTTTACATCAGCTAATGTTCACACATTACTTCTTCATCTCAAACATGGAGACATTTCTTGGGGGCGGCGGACGACAGATCAACTTCAGCCGCAAATGTCACGACAGCATAATTTAATGTATCTGACGGATGAATTTCTGTCACAGTTTCTGCCCAAAACTTTACCTCACGCATACAAAAATAGTTTTGCAGTTGCAAATTTGTCATTTCCATCCAGTTCTTTCTGTAATCCATCAGAATTTTCATCCAGACTGCCAGCCTGTAGCTCCCCCTTCCTGTTTTCCTCTTACGTCTTCCTCTCGGCTCACCAGACGGGACGGACTGCAGAGACACAGTTATGTTACAGCCTGGTTTGCACTTTCAGACAAACAAGACTCGCCATCTTCACTCTGTGGCCCCGGCTCGAGTTGACGCAGTTTATTTAACATCTTGGAGCCAGCACCGTCCAAACCATCTTCAGTGTCCATGGAGGTTAATGCATGCTATTTCTTTACACCCAGCACCGACAGAGTTCCTTCATTCCTTAATCAGCCTCAACACAATCTGCTAAATGAATCAAATCATATCCACATGGGCTCTCTGCTGCCCGCTGTCTGTCTGTTTGTTTGGGTGTGTGGTGAAGCGTTCAGGAAACCACGCTCTGTCTCCGCCTCTTGATATTTGGAGGCCCTGTGGCACCGAGACGTGGCCAACAGAAAGATCGAGTGAAGTAATGAGCGATTGAATGCACAATAAGAGGACTGGGGGCATTGGAGCACTTTGCCTTGAATCCTTCCTTTGTCTGCAGCGGAAATCTCTTGAACTGATGGAGGAGGGAGATGGACGGGAAGAGGGAGGATAGATAGAGTCCTAACCTGTACTAGATGGTTGTGTGGTGACAGGATATATTTCCAGGAGGGAACTTCAATTTGAAAAGAAGAGATGAAACTGAAAACAAAAAAAATCATCATATCATCTTGAAATATCACTTTAACAGAGGAAAATGGAAATGAACGCAGAGGTGAGGGAGGAGGAACAGTAGAGGACACACAAGGACAGTGAGGGGGGTGGATGGATGTGAGGGATGAAGGGTCGAGGAGAGCTCCACCTCTCTGGAGAGTGGATTAAAATGACTTCCCCATTTCATGTTATATCTGCAGCTCGTTGGTTTAGCAGGATCACTGTAGGATGTCGGTCAGTTTAATGACCACTTACGTCCAAATCCCAGCGGTCACAAAAACGTCCCATCGGACTGGAAGTCCATTTGTCTGACATCCGATTATCTAAAACAAAAAACACACAAAAACATTGAGGAAAGGATGAAGTAGGTGATGAGGTGAGGCTGACAGTAACAAACACATGATTAATGATGTGAAGTCATTTAGGATGGGTCAGGTTTACTTCAGGATACCACAGTGTGTATTTATGGATGGAAACTCCCTCCAGAGCAGAGGGTTTTTGATCAGATGGTACATTTGTGGCAGTTATTTTATCTTTTATTGCAGCGATCGTGAGGTAAACAGAAGAAAGATGGCATCACGTTACGATGTTGATCAGCCGACGCAGTGACTCGTGTGTTAGCTAGATATGTTTTGGATGAACTCAGGTTTTCTGGGATGGTGAAGCTGTTTTAGATCATTGCTGCGTTCATCACAGTGAGTAGATGACCAGCTTCAGTCCAGACTCAGCTGAACTCGCCTGTGGATGAAGGTGCTTTTCTTTAAGCTATGACAAACATGAACAGTGAAGGGGAAAGCGGTGAGTCTGGGTAGATGTAGCGTTCATGGACTCTGTGAAAACCAACCCAGTGATGGATTATCACTATTGATCGTGCATGCTCACTTACGTATGTGTACGTATGTGCACACTTTCACGTGCATACAGTAGCTTTAGTGCATATGGTGTGTGTGTGAGTGTTAACACAGTGAAGCACACACCGTGGACAGCCTGACCTTAACCCGACTCCCCAGCGAGTCCTTGGGAGCCCCCCCCTCCCACCAGCTGAGTGCTAATTTGTCATCCTCAGGTTTGCTGCCACCACACAGCGCTGCGGGGCAATTAGGACCACTGTATGAGTCGGCTGCAGAGCGACGGGACCCGTCACCACGGGGTTCACAAACACGAGAGGGAAGCACACGGTCCGTCCTTAAAGCCACATTTCATCCGAGTAATTTACAGAAAGGTTCTCTTTCGGCCCCTTAAAGAGGCAGTAACTCAGCTTTTTATGGCCACATAACACTGAATAACCACAATATATCTGTGACAGGTTGATAGGGTTGGTAATCAGTAGCAATGATTGAACCATTAATGTTTAATGATCTTCCTGGCTTTCTAAAGCACAGTACCAGTCAGGACTTTGGACGCTTTCTCATTTAAGTAGTAGTAGATGTGATGTCTAGTTATCTTGGGTTGATGGTTCGGTTCCTGAACAAGGTGCTGAAACACACACAGCTTCCCTTTGTTTATACCCTTGTCTTTCCTTAAATAATCTCCTCGTGGTGAAATATATTTAGCCCTTATTGTAGCTCTGGCCTAAGAAAGGTGCTCCTGCAGCCAGGTTCTCCTCTCACCGGTGCCTGAGAGGCAGATCGATATCCAGATGAAGTTTTCTCTCTGCTGGAGAATCCATAATTCATACACGCTAAGGTGGTCCCGTATTTACTATCGATCAGACAGAGGTAACAGCAGCAATATTGATGGGCCGGAGGGAGTCGCTTTCACGTCTAGAAAGCAGCTTCTGTCACAGATAAAGAGGTGAGCCCATTTTAGGAGCAGAGGCAGAGAAAGATGGAAACTGAGGAGAGCGGAGCCTTTGTGCAAGGCAGTTAACGGGACAACATCCGGCCGACCTGCTCTGTGGAGAGCTTCGTTCTGTGCTTCCATCACGACACACATTGTAAATAAACACGTTTATAACAAGTTGCCACTGTCCTCTCATGAGACTGTGGCATGGTCATAATCTATCTATAGTATAAGATATTTGAGTGTGGTGATTAGTCTACAAACAGTGAAATGTTTACCTTAGTGTTCTGACGTTTTTCTGTAAAGGCTTCTACGTTTTGTACCCATCCGTTGTGTCTAGCGACAACAAAAGCAGTCAGATGTGACATTTTCGTTTACAAAAGTTGCAAGCAACTAAATAACTTAGCAGTTAATTAGTCGCACACCTTCACACCGTCTCCGTCATGCTGTTTCTACATTATGTACCTATCTGTTGTGTCTAGGGAGTGAGACAGTCCTCTGACCTCAGCTACTGTGTGCTATGACCTGAAAACCTCTGTGGAATAACAGCGCCCTCTTCCTGTTGTGTGACATAAAGCGACTCAGACTTCCCTCCAAATCGTGTATAAAGAAAACAACACCTACAACGTGAATTAATCTATGATTAATAAATCTGGATTATTTCAAAGTGAGGGTGAATACCTGAGGAGGTGCAGGTAGTGCTGACAGATGGCCGACACCACCTGGAGGAAAGTGTCTTCCTCTGTCTCAGTGGTTATTTGAAGCTTTTCCAGCTGGCACTTCATCTTCCGTCTTCTTTGGTTTCCAAGACGCCTCAAGGATCTACAGGGAACCCTGTCGCCACATAATCCTCAAAACTGCAGATGCATGGTGCTTTTTTCATACGTGGCAATGACAGACGGACGTGGGTGTCACCGTACATGTGGTATTGTTGTGTTTCTGTTGACTTAGCTCATATAAAGTGAGTTTTGAACTACTAATGAAGTCCGAACACGAGGATTCCAATTTACCAGAGTGAAAAAATCATTAAGACAAGAGAATCGGCCAATGTTTACCCCAATATCTGTGTATCTTCTCTGTCCAGGGGCCACCAAAGATATGGGTAAGATGCTGGGTGGGGAGGAGGAGAAGGACCCGGATGCAGCCAAGAAGGAGGAGGAGCGGCAGGAGGCACTGAGGCAGCAGGAGGAGGAGAGGAAGGCCAAACATGCCCGCATGGAGACAGAGAGGGAAAAAGTACGGCAGACCATCAGGGACAAGGTAGGAAACGGTCTTCTGGTTTGACTGGTGGTCTGTAGAAACTTGCCTTCTTTCCCTGAATATCACCCCTTGTCCTCTCTTTGTTCAGTATGGGCTGAAGAAGAAGGAGGAGAAAGAGGCGGAGGAGAAAGCGGCTATGGAGCAAGCCTGCGAGGGGTCACTGACGCGCCCGAAGAAGGCGATCCCACGGGGCTGCGGAGACGACGATGAAGAGGACGAGGAGAGCATCCTCGACACTGTCCTCAAGTTTCTGCCAGGACCTCTACAGGACATGTTCAAGAAGTAAAACAAAAAGCAAAACAAATCAAACGAACCCTAAATTCAGGGTCCAGTCTGGCCTGGGCTAGGCTGCGGGGCAAAGGGAGGCGGGGATGTTTGCATCGGGGACTTAAAGGGTTGAGAGAACTTGAAGGTTTGGGGGAGAAGAGAGACTGAAGAGATTGGTTTGGGTATTTGTATGCAGGCAGGGTTTGAGTGTGGAGTGTGTAGAAGTGTTTGGGAGCTTACGGATTCGGGAGGGGGGGTTCTTGCCAAACTGTTAGAGGCTACACACTGCCTTTCTAGAAACCTTTTACTTTGTTCTTTTCTACTCCTCGACGATTGCGTCATTCTTCCCCTTTTTATTTGCCACAATTGCTGTACAACCTTTCAACTGCCACTTAGCACATTTCTTACAGTTAGTAAGTTTCTCCTGTTGTTCTTTTTACACAGATTAAGATCAGACGTTTTGATTTGGTTGGTTCATCATCTGTGGCCAGGCGATGGTGACCAATGGAGAACAGTATTCCCTTAGAAGGACCGTGGACGCTTTTGTCCTCTTGCTTCTGTGGTTTTTTCAAATGGCACTGCCACCATGTTTTCCAGTAGATGGAGCATGTTGTGTTTATTTAAATGGGTGTTTTCTACTTTTATGAACCTGGTGTAGGTCTTTATATTGAAGAAAAAAAAAATCAGCATTTGAGTTTTTAGGACATGTGCCTTCATATCATCTCCTCCAGCAGAGGAATTGTAAATGAGGGTTTCATTTTCAGTCAAACAGGTGTACAGTTGTTGGTAGCATGTAGGCACGCGTTCAAGGATACAACATTGAACACTTTTGGAATAATGTATTTGATATGAAGTTGGCTTGTTGGAATATTTTGGGGTTTCCAGACATCATTGTTCAAACTAAGCACTTCTGGAAATCCAAGACCAAGTTTCAAAGGCCGAACAGTTCATGAAACTATTCAAATAAAACATAATCCAATGCTACTTTTAGAGAAGCTAAAGTTTCTAAGCCTGTCAGCTAGTTAGACTGCCATTATGCTAGTAAAATACAAGATCTTGAACCTGTAGTTCACCTCAAAATATGACTTTTCGGAATATACCGTATTTAGCTCAAGGTATCGCCCATACAAGCGAGCGAGAGTCGATTTACCTTATTTGAATCTCATTTCCAAAAATTCCAGCGTTTTTAGATAGTGTGGTCCCCGTAGACAATCAAAGCATTGAACACTTGGAAACAGTGAGGGTAGCCGGTACTGTACATGTTGTCATTTCCTGTCATATGCTTGGTTTAAAGTGGGTTCTATATTAAGCACTTGATTAAATGATTGCTATTAAGTGGCTCTTAATTTAAACTATTCTTATTTTATTTTCTTCTTCACACATGAATGCAAATGCCAGGCAATGTCTGTTTGTTTTTATTATTATTTTTTACTTACTTTAATTATTACTCTTTGTGAATGTGCTGCCAAGTTTACTTTAATGCAACAGAAATTGTGATTTGATCCACATTCCAGCTGAGCTAACTTTTCCCTTCATCTTTTAAATGCATAAGTTGACCTTGATCGAAAAGTTCATCAACATCAAGACCAAAGAAATACTGGTGAGACCTTACTATTTCTTTCGTCACAGCTGAAACGAAGACGTGCATGCCCGACTCGGCTTTTATTGTACGTGCAAAGCCTGCAGGAGAAACACACAGCGGCCTGTTCGGCGTGTGCATGCATCCCAAAGACCACCACCAAACTAAAATGATACTCTCCTATTTCCTCAGAAGTATTCCATGGCTAAACAAAACTAGATATGTTAACTGTAGACTGAGCCTGAGAAAACTGGCGACTGCGAGTTGTCGCAATTCACTGCCTGAAGAGCTCACTTAGAGTCGAGTATATTCTGCATCCTGCATCTCTTAATCCAACGAAATATCATAGTGATTTGTCATATAGCATTTACGTAGATGTACTGTAAATGGAAACGATCTCTATTTAGTGAACCTACCTTAATATATGGACATTTATCGGTAAAACAAAGCATGTTGGTTACTCCTTAATGATGCGGTGGTTTTTCAGTGGTTAGTTATACGACGGTGTATGATTAATACATTGTTCCATGAGTTTGTAAGTTAAAATATTAAGGATTAATAAGACTATTGATGAAGTTGTCATAAGCACTATAAAGGCATTTTCTTTTCTTTTGTTCATTTTCTAGCTCAGATAGGACTTTTCACTAGACAAAGCCATATTGTTTAGATTGCAATAATTACTTAAAATGATAAAAAGAGAATATTTCATTGAAAGTTAAGCGTCTCATGTTTGTTTTCTGTAAAATTAGAAGAAAAGATATTTGCATATCCGTTTGTAAATCCTCACCATTCCTGTAACTTTAAAGATGTATACTAATGTATACGCAAAGAAAATGTACGTAGAAAAAAGAAGCCATTGTTGTAACTGTCTCAGTGTACTACATGTGTACTGTAAGTGTGTGTGTTTATATGTGTGTGTCTTTCTACATGTCTGTGACGTGAGACCATGTTGTTGATTCATATAGTCCTGGTTTATACTACATAAATGTGTCTTTGAACTATTTTGTGCACAGGCGGAAGCTAGGGCGACTCCCTGGTTGTGCCACGTCTAAAAAAAGAAATAATACTTAACACATTCCTTTCAAAATGTTGAGCATGCAAATGTTTGGTAGAGAAGAGAATACACCAAATGTCAAAAGACAAAAAAAATAGACTATTTCCTGTTTCTGAAGGAGTCTCCAGGCAACAGAATCTGTGCATTGGATCCAGAAAGATCGGCTGCGTTTTGGGCTTGTTGAGTGTTCGATGTTCTTTGTTGTCTGAGGTTTGATGAAGCTTCAGGCTGTGATCACACAGGAGCTCATATGTGAGCATTGCTAACGAAAAAACACCAAGCTGTGTCCCGGTTCTGTATTTTAGGTTTGTGGTTTGCAGTTTGTTCACACAGGAAATGTGACAAAATAAAGTATACTCAAATTTCTAATTCAGTTTGCAGCATAAAGCTCAGAACTATGAACCTTTGGGGAACTCCACATGGACAAGGGTCGACATTTAATTCCCTGGGCAATATTTTATCCCCCAGAAAGTCCCAACGTAGACAACAGGCTGAAGGAACCTTTTAGTTCTTTGAAATGTTCCTAGGACTAAAGTTCAGAGTACTTTGGGTTCAAACGTGGCTTTGTGAGAAAATTACTCTGTTTTCTTGTTCAGCTTTTGGTTGCTGGGTACAATTGAACGAGCTTCTTCCTCAGTCATCGTAATATTTGGTTTGCACTTGGACACTTTGAAGTGTCAAACATGCAGCTGAGACTCTGGCAGCCACATATTGGTTCAAACTAATTGGCCAGACGAAAACGATTCGAATCAGTTGATTCTCCAACAAACTCGCTAACGGGGCTAGAATTCATCCTCTGTGATCACAGCCTGAAGACATCAACTCTGAGATGAGTTAAAGGCTTTTAAAAAGACAATGGGGGACGTGCAATTAAAGAAGAGTAGATACTGTAACTAAAATATTTGCTTTTTTGATATACTAGATGTATTATAGTACTAAAAACTCTGTTTTGATTTCAGTGTAAAAATCATGCAAATAGTCATGTCTCTATATGAGGGACCAACCTGCAGAGAGATTTATTTTAATGCAGTCGCTTTGCTCATCCTCGTGAACAAACCACTCATGTTGGAACAATGCATGAGGTCCGTCACATGAATTTAAATGATTGCAGTGCAGAAGTTGTTTTTTAGTGCGGTGTGCTTTGATTTATTTCCTGCATTAACGCAGGGATTCCCCACAATGTCAGGTTACATGCCAGTTTCACCTACAGCACGTGGATTAAGTTTACTCAAGCCTTGTTTCTCCCAGGCGGTATAACCTGGGACATAAATCCATGACTAGGTTTAATTCATGGGCCCTTCATGGAAACTACAGCCATACATCCTCTGTATGTAAAATAGTCTCTCAGCGGGACTCGTCTCGAGGCGTCACAGCATGTGAACTGCCTTTTTAAAAGGGCTATTACCATGTCATCTGTGTGTGAGGTTAGTGCTAACTCATCTGTCGCATCTGTGCTTGTCCTGGCGTGAAGTGTCGTTTTAATACATTCTGGTCGCATGAGATACTTTAGTGTGGAAAATTGTGTTTGTGGAGCCGCTGTGGCTTTTCGGTTTAGATAAACACCCGGGTCAGTAGATAATAGAGTAAAAGCAACGAGTTGTCACCTCTAAGTAGGGGGCTATAAACAATAAGTATTATTTTAGATGGAATATATGGACTGTATATTTTGCTAAGACGGAAACAGACGTGGGTGAATGCGAGAGATGAAAACCGCAAGTGTAGATGTTGACACGAAAGGCCACAAAGACATTAAACAACTACATCAAATCCCGACTTCTCTAAAAGCATCTTTGGCTACCATTGATGGGACGCTTTCAATCTAAAGAGATTGCAACTGAAAAACTGGATTATCAAAGCATCTTCTGTTGTCAGGAGCCCGGAAACATACAGAGAACTGAGAAACAGGCCAAAGCTTGGAACTGCCATTCAAAACCACTGTCCCTTTCCTTAAGTTTGGTGATATTTCTCATTAAAATCTATCAACTCAAAATCATTTATACTGGCAGTGTGCATACGACATGCCATCAATGTTTACTTCTTAGATAGAACTTTAAAAAATGCGACGAGCGTCTGAAACGGAGAGAACATTTTAGAATAAAAGAAAAACTTGATTGTTCATCCAACTCCAAACAAGGCTGGACTTTTTTTCTAAACTCTGTAATGATGTCATAACATCTGTGTTTTTTTGTAACATTTTTACGTATACACTTCACGAATATTATTGTAACTGCCCTGCTGATTCCTGCCAGTAAATCCAGTGAAGTGAAAGTGAACGCTCGGCGAATGCCGTTAAGAAGCTCGTCTTATCGCCACGTTTACTCTCCCTCCAGTGGAAGTCGAGATTTTGGTGAGCACAACTGTTACTGTGAAGAGTAACTCTCTGAATACATTCCAGTCTTTTTTTTGGCATTTGCACTAGAATACGTTGAAATGTTACATTAACAACGGTTATGGCATCTAAAAAGTCAACACTACTAACTACCTGTATCTTCTTTTTTACGTTCGCCTGCCCTCTAAATGGTGAAGTTGAAAGGTAAAAAATAAAAATAATGACCACCACCGAGTGACCGGGGTTAAACACCTGGCAGCAATCCCTTTAATTTGGCCATTTGTGCCAGTCGACACAATTGGCGACGTTCACAGGTTTGCTGATGATGTGACCTTCTTCATGTGACCCCCATGTGAACAGGCTGGAAGTGACTCTATGGTAAAGAGTGGAAAACTAAATGTTTAAAGGAAATGGGGGGGAAAAAAGGATGTAAAACAACTGGAAAAGGATTTTTATTAAAGTTGCAACAATTGAATCAGGAGGGTCTTTCTTTTTAATTCAGGGTGAAAATAATTTCAGGGTGCAGAGGTTAAGAATGTAAAATATGAGTTCTTATGCTATTTTTTCCTTAATTGCATGTCATATACTCTATGTGAAGCCCAATCACTGTAAAACTGTCTCATCGATGGAACTGAATCATTCTTTTTGGAAACTAAATGCATAACACTAATAATAATTAAAAAATGTTTCTAAAAAGCTTCCTGTGTTTTTATTCTCTGTGTTGCTTGCCTTCTGGTTTCTAGCTGTTTGAGGACTGTTAAAAATCTTAAGCTGTAGTACTACATGGTGGGTGGAGATTACCTACACCTGAGACCAGGGGAGGAGCTTAGCACCACAGGGGAGGAGCTATAAGGCCCAAGGTGTGTCTCATTAGTTCCCTTTGTTCCTGCCTGCCATGCTGCCATCAGTGAGTGAGTCAGTATTTCAGTTTAGATCATTTGTTTGTCCTTTCAGTATACCTAAGTTTATGCATCCTAATCATTTGTGTATTTCTTTTTGAACAGACCAAAGATATTGTTTTGTTATCAAGAAAGACCTGTGATATCCTAAAGTCTGAGCGGATGCATTAATAATGTAAGCTTGCTAATTTCTGTTTATAATTCTAGTTTATGGTACCTCGGGCAGTGTGCTGATTTATGTTTATTGTACAGATAATCATCCTCATCCTTCCATTTAATCAAGTACCTCAAATAAATGGTTAAATGGCCTTCTGTGTGTTTGAATGTGCACCCCAGTTAGAGACTCCATGATCCAGTCAACTCCATCTTCCACCACATGCACCCTTCGAAATATACAGACCTTTAACAAGGTCTGTATGAAAGATACTTCAGTCACTGAGAGAGAATCCTTTCAATGATTTTATTTATTTATTATTATTTTTGTGTTTTATTGGTTGATGAGATGTTCCTCTTGTCTTAAAGGTCCAGCTTAGGTTTAGTTGTATCTAAGTTGCATTTAATTTAACTAACTGACACTCTTATCTACTTTCTGTTCATCTATTATTTTTATTTACATTTTATCTTTATTTTAAGAGCCACATGTTTTATAATTAATCTTTTGTACTGGCCGTTGCACATCCAAACACTGGAAGGAGTCTTTGGAAACAATGAGGCCTTTACTTCCTGAACCAAAGGTGTCCCAAATAGCTCCTCCCACAAAATGGCACACATTCACCTGTCTATCTCATGCTGCCACACAGCACATGCTGCTCTGAGTAGATCTGACCTCACAGAGAGAAATCACCATCCAACACAGACAGCCATGATACAGGAAGTAAGTATCGAACAGAACTGGTTTATTTGAGACACCTGTGTGATTCGTGCCTGCTGGTAGTGAAGAGTCTCTTTCTCCAGTTTATATGACGTTAAGGAGTTTACCATCAAAACTCTCTCTCATATTTCTGGAAACATCTCAGTGTGATGGAAATATTCACATTGTGGGTGCTGTGTCATGAAAACATTCAGTCTTAACTGGCTGTCAGATATTATGTTCTTTAGTTTAGGTAATCTGAGGTTGTGTTTGTTTATTTAAAATATGCTGATTGAGTTATTTGCTCTCGATTCGCCGGACCATAGTAGCTTAAGTAAAAGTATTTTATCAACTGTGTTAGTTTAAAATACCAACGTGTTTTTGAGGGCAGAAAACTTCAAAATAAAACATACTCTTGTACAGAGCCGGGGAAACTAGATCCCTCAGTAACTGACCTTTTTAATTTTTCTGTATGTTCCAGGGTCTTATTAAAACTCGTAGTGAATATATTAATCACCAAAGGCACAGCCAATGAAACTAATCCCATTAAAGAAAAAAAACAGATTTTCAGAGTGTGTGCATGTTACAGGCTGATAATGCAGCCTATAATTGCAGACGCACAGAGCCCTATAGCAGCAAAGATTTCCAACAATACTACTGAAGCTGTGAGCGCTGTATTGTTGCGCCTGTACGAGCACGACAAGTCACTGTATCCAATTTACAGCACTTGTTTAAAGGAATATGTCACCCAGAAGATGTGATTTAAATGGTAAATATTCCCCTGATTTGAACGGTGGCACCGAGGAGTCATCTTGGATTTCACCTGTACGCGCGACAGCCATTCACTACACAGAAAAATATATAAATGAGTTTGAGTTTGGCAGGTGATACTTTTGTGGTTTGTGGGAAGGTTGCATGAGTTCTGCAGCTGTTGTAGAAACCTGCTGTTCATTTGGCTCAGTGACAAATTATAATATTAGACCACATTCTCTGAAATGTATTAATGATAAGAGCTTCTTAATGTAACAGTTTGAGGCTCTGATTCCTGCAGCCTGTGTGCGGTAATGTCTGACACTGTTCACAACAGTCACAAACAGTCGCCTGCTTTCGTCCAACCTGCTTCTTAACGCCGCCGCTGCCTTACTCAGTGTTTTGTGACTCATGAATTACCAGCGGCGATTTGCTCTTTTACAGTCTTGTTAATCCTGAATGAAAGACTCAGATTAGCGTGTGTGTGTGTGTGTGTCTGTGTGTGTGTGGGTTGTTTGTAATTTCCAGAGACCAATAGACTTTTTCCTCGTTAAGGGGCTTTGAATGACAGAAGTGGTTTAGTGTATTTCTGTCTCCTGAGGAAAACTCAACACGAAGAATTTACATTTAGAGAGACAGCGAGAGAGATTAGCTGTTTATTTCAGCTAGCGTTCACTCTAAATGCCAAGAACAGAGGTTGTATAGTGGTGTGTGTGTGTGTGTGTGTGTGTGTGTGTGTTTTCTGAAGGCAGGCATGTATCTTGGAATGGGTGTAATTATGTTTCCACTATTCAAAGTAACAAAATAAACAGTACTGTTGGAAAGTCCTAGCCTTGTCTTGTTGTGGAAAATGGAAATGTACGGTAAGTAGTAAGTGGTAACAGTAAATCAATAATTTGGACATAGACCTACGTTTTTAACCTTAATTCTTCTTGGACTGAGATCGAGAACAACCTCCTTAAAATTTGTTCAGTTATCAAAAGCTTAAAATTTGATTGTGCCGCTTAAAGTGCAATTAGGTCTTTGAAACTGAAACGGTAATCATCTAGGGAGCATGAATGTTCTCAGAAAATATCATTTCTCATTTTCAGGCCTTTCATCACGGAAAAGCTTTATTTATAGCTTTAGTTATTTTCTGTGGATTACAGTTTTTCGCGTGTGCAGTTGGAAGTTTTCTAGAGGCTAAATTGAACATCTGTGATGTTTATTGATATCTGTGTGAAACATCATCTGGTAACCATGAATATACACAGTAAATTTAATAGAAGTGTCTTCATTAGTTTCAGATATCTTGGCTGAATGTTGCAGTTAGACCTCATGGTGGTGCTGGAGGAAAGGTCATGGGGTGTCTGAGTGAAAATGGTTCATCCTCTGGGATTATTATATATAAATTTTATAGCACAGTCTTTATGGTCATAATTCTGACCTGTTGGTGGTGTTAGATTAGAGGTCAGAGTTATTATGGATTATCCTCTGAGGATCTTGTTCTTGACCAAAGTGATGGATCATCTGACTTAGACAAACCAAACAGAGGCGGGATATTTTTAACACAAGATGCTGAAATTTGGACCCATGGAGTGCAGGATGAAGGCGATGATGGGTTTGGGTGGTATTCTTTGTGTTTCCGTGTCGGTCCCTGTGTTTTACATGCAGGGGTGGGACCCTCAGCTGCACTGGGACACAGCCAGGAGGGAAAATCACAGACATTTGAGCTGAAAATGAAGGAAAGGGAGGAGAGAAAACGAAGTGGATGTAGGGGGTCTGGAGGATGATGAGAGAGGGAGAACGGAGGAGACTGACTGATGACAGAGGAGGGAAGGAAAAGGCGTTGGTTTGAAGTGGACTGTACAGCTGTGAGCAGGATAAAATCTTTTATTCTCACCTGGCTGAAATATCAGCAACATACTGTCAGAAAGGACCAATTCTTCACTTCTCCTTCCACTTAAGGAAGCTCATTATTATTCAGGTGATTATGCACCAATGTAAACATAGTTATTAATTAAGTTAATATTAGATTCTATTTTATACATGGAGCCCTCTAAGTCTGACATCTGATATGTCAGCAGTGCCACCTACTGTTTGTGAGCAGCTGTTACAGCCTGGTCAACCTTTATGCAGCTTTCTGCTCAATATATTTTCAGGATAAATGATTTTTTTTCAGGCTTTTGATAATGTTTGTGACAAAGTATGACAAATGGTCAACTATGCAACATCATCATTGTGGTCAGCTGAGACATCTCACCAGCATTCAAGTGTATCTAAGTAAAGTCTGAGACTGCATTGCCCCTGGCTTCTGTGTGACATGCTGGAAAAATAAAAAGCGACATCATTAACATATCAAAGGTCGGACACTTTCTTTCTTTCCTTCCTTGCTTCTTTCCTTTTAAATGTTCAGAATATTAGAGAGAGAGAGAATTTTAAGTCTAAAAATGTTCAAAAAGACAAAAAATTCTAAATTTTCTTTGAAAACATCAAACCAGAGAATCACCTTCCTTCACATGTTCCCAGGCCAAAAATTGTTTCAAGGTTGGCGTTTTCGTGGTTTTGGGGTCATTTTCGGGGGTCATATTTGAACGAACTCCTCCTAGGGCTTTCAACCTATCTGTTTGAAACTTGCCGTGCGTGTTCTTGAGGCCTCGACGATGAAAAGTTATCAAAATCGTAGTCATACGTAGTCAAAAGTCATAGTTTAGTATGATTAAAAAAAACTCGGTGTGTAAAAAAAAAGTCATAGTATAGTATGGCAAAAAAAGTCATAGTATAGTATGGCAAAAAGTCATAGTTTAGTATGGTTAAAAAAAGTCATAATATAGTATGGCAATAAAAGCCCTATTATAGTATGGCAAAAAAGTCATAGTATAGTATGGCAAAAAAAGTCATAGTATAGTATGGTTAAAAAAAAAGTCATAGTATACTAAGCCAAAAAAGTCATAGTGTAGTATGGCAAAAAAGTCATAGTATAGTATGGCAAAAAAAGTCATAGTTTAGTATGGTTTTTTTTAAAAGTCATAGTATGTAAAAAAAAAAAAAAAAAAAAAAAAGTCATAGTATAGTATAGTAAAAAAAATCATAGTATAGTATGGCAAAAAAATGTCATAGTATAGTATGCCCCAAAAAAGTCATAGTATAGTATGGCAAAAAAAAGTCATAGATAGTATGGCAAAAAATGTCATAGTATAGTATGCCCAAAAAAAAAGTCATAGTATAGTATGCAAAAAAAGTCATAGTATACTATGGCAAAAAATGTCATAGTATAGTATGCCCCAAAAAGTCATAGTATAGTATGGCAAAAAAAGTCATAGTATAGTATGGCAAAAAATGTCATAGTATAGTATGCCCCAAAAAAGTCATAGTATAGTATGGCAAAAAAAAGTCATAGTATACTATGGCAAAAAATGTCATAGTATAGTATGCCCCAAAAAAGTCATAGTATAGTATGGCAAAAAAAAGTCATAGTATAGTATGGCAAAAAATGTCATAGTATAGTATGGCAAAAAAAAGTCATAGTATAGTATGGCAAAAAAAAGTCATAGTATAGTATGGCAAAAAATGTCATAGTATAGTATGCCCCAAAAAAGTCATAGTATAGTATGGCAAAAAAAAGTCATAGTATAGTATGGCAAAAAATGTCATAGTATAGTATGCCCCAAAAAAGTCATAGGTATAGTATGGCAAAAAAAAGTCATAGTATAGTATGGCAAAAAATGTCATAGTATAGTATGGCAAAAAAAGTCATAGTATAGTATGGCAAAAATATGGCAATAAAAGCCCTATTATAGTATGGCAAAAAAGTCATAGTATAGTATGGCAAAAAAAGTCATAGTATAGTATGGTTAAAAAAAAGTCATAGTATACTATAGCCAAAAAAGTCATAGTGTAGTATGGCAAAAAAAGTCATAGTATAGTATGGCAAAAAAAGTCATAGTTTAGTATGGTTTTTTAAAAAGTCATAGTATGTAAAAAAAAAAAAAAAAAAAAAAAAAGTCATAGTATAGTATAGTAAAAAAAATCATAGTATAGTATGGCAAAAAATGTCATAGTATAGTATGCCCCAAAAAAGTCATAGTATAGTATGGCAAAAAAAAGTCATAGTATAGTATGGCAAAAAAAGTCATAGTATAGTATGGCAAAAAAAGTCATAGTATAGTATGGCAAAAAAAGTCATAGTATAGTATGGCAAAAAAAGTCATAGTATAGTATGGCAAAAAAAGTCATAGTTTAGTATGGTTTTTTAAAAAAGTCATAGTATGTAAAAAAAAAAAAAAAAAAAAGTCATAGTATAGTATAGTACAAAAAAATCATAGTATAGTATGGCAAAAAATGTCATAGTATAGTATGCCCCAAAAAAGTCATAGTATAGTATGGCAAAAAAAGTCATAGTATAGTAGGCAAAAAATGTCTAGCTAGTATAGTATGCCCCAAAAAAGTCATAGTATAGTATGGCAAAAAAAGTCATAGTATACTATGGCAAAAAATGTCATAGTATAGTCTGCCCCCAAAAAGTCATAGTATAGTATGGCAAAAAAAGTCATAGTATAGTATGGCAAAAAATGTCATAGTATAGTATGGCAAAAAAAAGTCATAGTATAGTATGGCAAAAAAAGTATAGTATAGTATGGCAAAAAATGTCATAGTATAGTATGCCCCAAAAAAGTCATAGTATAGTATGGCAAAAAAAGTCATAGTATAGTATGGCAAAAAAGTCATAGTATAGTATGCCCAAAAAAAGTCATAGTATAGTATGGCAAAAAAAGTCCTAGTATAGTATGGCAAAAAAATGTCATAGTATAGTATGGCAAAAAAAAGTCATAGTATAGTATGGCAAAAAAAGTCACTGTATAGTATGGCAAAAAAAAAGTCACTGTATAGTATGGCAATAAAAGTCATATTATAGTATGGCAATAAAAGTCATAGTATAGTATAGCAAAAAAAGTCATAGTATAGTATGCCAAAAAAAGCCATAGTATAGTATGGCAAAAAAGTCAGTATAGTATGGTGAAAAAAAGTCATAGTATAGTATGGCAAAAAATGTCATAGTATAGTATGCCCCAAAAAAGTCATAGTATAGTATGGCAAAAAAAAGTCATAGTATAGTATGGCAAAAAATGTCAGTATAGTATGCCCCAAAAAAGTCATAGTATAGTATGGCAAAAAAAAAAGTCATAGTATAGTATGGCAAAAAATGTCATAGTATAGTATGCCCCAAAAAAGTCATAGTATAGTATGGCAAAAAAAAGTCATAGTATAGTATGGCAAAAAATGTCATAGTATAGTATGCCCCAAAAAAGTCATAGTATAGTATGGCAAAAAAAGTCATAGTATAGTATGGCAAAAAAATGTCATAGTATAGTATGGCAAAAAAAAGTCATAGTATAGTATGGCAAAAAAAGTCACTGTATAGTATGGCAAAAAAAAGTCACTGTATAGTATGGCAATAAAAGTCATATTATAGTATGGCAATAAAAGTCATAGTATAGTATAGCAAAAAAAGTCATAGTATAGTATGCCAAAAAAAGCCATAGTATAGTATGGCAAAAAAGTCAGTATAGTATGGTTAAAAAAAAAAGTCATAGTATACTATAGCCAAAAAAGTCATAGTATACTATAGCCAAAAAAGTCATAGTATAGTATGGCAAAATATGCATGGTATAGTATGGCAAAAAAAAGTCATAGTATAGTATGGCAAAAAAAGTCATAGTTTAGTATGGTTTAAAAAAAAAGTCATAGTATGTAAAAAAACAAAAAAACAAAAAAAGTCATAGTATAGTATAGTAAAAAAAATCGTAGTATAGTATGGCAAAAAATGTCATAGTTTAGTATGGTTAAAAATGTCATAGTATAGTATGCCCCAAAAAAGTCATAGTATAGTATGGCAAAAAATGTCATAGTATAGTATGCCCCAAAAAAGTCATAGTATAGTATGGCAAAAAAAAGTCATAGTATAGTATGGCAAAAAATGTCATAGTATAGTATGCCCCAAAAAAGTCATAGTATAGTATGGCAAAAAAGTCATAGTATATTGTGCCAAAAAAAGTCATGGTATAGTATGGCAAAAAAAAGTCACTGTATAGTATGGCAAAAAAAGTCATATTATAGTATGCCCCAAAAAAGTCATAGTATAGTATGGCAAAAAAAGTCACTGTATAGTATGGCAATAAAAGTCATATTATAGTATGGCAAAAAAAGTCATAGTATAGTATAGCAAAAAAAGTCATAGTATAGTATGCCAAAAAAGTCAGTATAGTATGGTTAAAAAAAAGTCATAGTATACTATAGCCAAAAAAGTCATAGTATAGTATGGCAAAATATGCATGGTATAGTATGGCAAAAAAAAGTCATAGTATAGTATGGCAAGAAAAGTCACTGTATACTATGGCAAAAAAAGTCAGTTTAGTATGGTTTTAAAAAAAAAGTCATAGTATGTAAAAAAAATCATAGTATAGTATGGCAAAAAATGTCATAGTATAGTATGCCCCAAAAAAGTCATAGTATAGTATGGCAAAAAATGTCATAGTATAGTATGCCCCAAAAAAGTCATAGTATAGTATGGCAAAAAAAAAGTCATAGTATAGTATGGCAAAAAATGTCGTAATATAGTATGCCCCAAAAAAGTCAAAGTATAGTATGGCAAAAAAAGTCATAGTATAGTATAGTAAAAAAAATCATAGTATAGTATGGCAAAAAATGTCATAGTTTAGTATGGTTAAAAATGTCATAGTATAGTATGCCCCAAAAAAGTCATAGTATAGTATGGCAAAAAAAGTCATAGTATAGTATGCCCCAAAAAAGTCATAGTATAGTATGGCAAAAAAAGTCATAGTATAGTATGGCAAAAAATGTCATAGTATAGTATGCCCCAAAAAAGTCATAGTATAGTATGGCAAAAAATGTCATAGTATAGTATGCCCCAAAAAAGTCATAGTATAGTATGGCAAAAAAAAAGTCATAGTATAGTATGGCAAAAAATGTCATAATATAGTATGCCCCAAAAAAGTCATAGTATAGTATGGCAAAAAAGTCATAGTATATTATGCCAAAAAAGTCATGGTATAGTATGGCAAAAAAAGTCACGTATAGTATGGTAAAAAAAGTCATATTATAGTATGCCCCAAAAAAGTCATAGTATAGTATGGCAAAAAAGTCACTGTATAGTATGGCAATAAAAGTCATATTATAGTATGGCAAAAAAAGTCATAGTATAGTATAGCAAAAAAAGTCATAGTATAGTATGCCAAAAAAGTCAGTATAGTATGGTTAAAAAAAAAAGTCATAGTATACTATAGCCAAAAAAGTCAAAGTTTAGTATGGTTTTTAAAAAAAGTCATAGTATGGCCAAAAAAAAAAAAAAAAAAAAAAAAAAAGTCATAGTATAGTATAGTAAAAAAAATCATAGTATAGTATGGCAAAAAATGTCATATTATAGTATGGCAAAAAAAGTCATATTATAGTATGGCAAAAAAAGTCATATTATAGTATGGCAAAATATGCATGGTATAGTATGGCAAAAAAAGTCAGTGTATAGTATGGCAAGAAAAGTCACTGTATACTATGGCAAAAAAAGTCAGTTTAGTATGGTTTTTAAAAAAAGTCATAGTATGTAAAAAAAAAAAAAAAAAGTCATAGTATAGTAAAAAAAATCATAGTATAGTATGGCAAAAAATGTCATAGTATAGTATGCCCCAAAAAAGTCATAGTATAGTATGGCAAAAAAGTCAGTATAGTATGGTGAAAAAAAGTCATAGTATAGTATGGCAAAAAATGTCATAGTATAGTATGCCCCAAAAAAGTCATAGTATAGTATGGCAAAAAAAGTCATAGTATAGTATGGCAAAAAATGTCATAGTATAGTATGCCCCAAAAAAGTCATAGTATAGTATGGCAAAAAAAAAGTCATAGTATAGTATGGTAAAAAATGTCATAGTATAGTATGCCCCAAAAAAGTCATAGTATAGTATGGCAAAAAAAAGTCATAGTATAGTATGGCAAAAAATGTCATAGTATAGTATGCCCCAAAAAAGTCATAGTATAGTATGGCAAAAAAAAAGTCATAGTATAGTATGGCAAAAAATGTCATAGTATAGTATGGCAAAAAAAAGTCATAGTATAGTATGGCAAAAAAAGTCACTGTATAGTATGGCAAAAAAAAGTCACTGTATAGTATGGCAATGAAAGTCATATTATAGTATGGCAATAAAAGTCATAGTATAGTATAGCAAAAAAAGTCATAGTATAGTATGCCAAAAAAAGCCATAGTATAGTATGGCAAAAAAGTCAGTATAGTATGGTTAAAAAAAAAAGTCATAGTATACTATAGCCAAAAAAGTCATAGTATACTATAGCCAAAAAAGTCATAGTATAGTATGGCAAAATATGCATGGTATAGTATGGCAAAAAAAAGTCATAGTATAGTATGGCAAAAAAAGTCATAGTTTAGTATGGTTTAAAAAAAAAGTCATAGTATGTAAAAAAACAAAAAAAGTCATAGTATAGTATATTAAAAAAAATCGTAGTATAGTATGGCAAAAAATGTCATAGTTTAGTATGGTTAAAAATGTCATAGTATAGTATGCCCCAAAAAAGTCATAGTATAGTATGGCAAAAAATGTCATAGTATAGTATGCCCCAAAAAAGTCATAGTATAGTATGGCAAAAAAAAGTCATAGTATAGTAAAGCAAAAAATGTCATAATATAGTATGCCCCAAAAAAGTCATAGTATAGTATGGCAAAAAAGTCATAGTATATTGTGCCAAAAAAAGTCATGGTATAGTATGGCAAAAAAAAGTCACTGTATAGTATGGCAAAAAAAGTCATATTATAGTATGCCCCAAAAAAGTCATAGTATAGTATGGCAAAAAAAGTCACTGTATAGTATGGCAATAAAAGTCATATTATAGTATGGCAAAAAAAGTCATAGTATAGTATAGCAAAAAAAGTCATAGTATAGTATGCCAAAAAAGTCAGTATAGTATGGTTAAAAAAAAGTAATAGTATACTATAGCCAAAAAAGTCATAGTATAGTATGGCAAAATATGCATGGTATAGTATGGCAAAAAAAAGTCATAGTATAGTATGGCAAGAAAAATCACTGTATACTATGGCAAAAACAGTCAGTTTAGTATGGTTTTTAAAAAAAAGTCATAGTATGTAAAAAAAAATCATAGTATAGTATGGCAAAAAATGTCATAGTATAGTATGCCCCAAAAAAGTCATAGTATAGTATGGCAAAAAAAAAGTCATAGTATAGTATGGCAAAAAATGTCATAATATAGTATGCCCCAAAAAAGTCAAAGTATAGTATGGCAAAAAAAGTCATAGTATAGTATGGAAAAAAAAATCATAGTGTAGTATGGCAAAAAAATCATAATATAGTATGCCCCAAAAAAGTCATAGTGTAGTATGGCAAAAAAAAGTCATAGTATAGTATGGCAAAAAAAGTCATAGTTTAGTATGGTTTTTTTAAAAAGTCATAGTATGTAAAAAAAAAAAAAAAAAAAGTCATAGTATAGTATAGTAAAAAAAATCATAGTATAGTATGGCAAAAAATGTCATAGTATAGTATGCCCCAAAAAAGTCATAGTATAGTATGGCAAAAAAAAGTCATAGTATAGTATGGCAAAAAATGTCATAGTATAGTATGCCCCAAAAAAGTCATAGTATAGTATGGCAAAAAAAAGTCATAGTATACTATGGCAAAAAATGTCATAGTATAGTATGCCCCAAAAAAGTCATAGTATAGTATGGCAAAAAAAAGTCATAGTATAGTATGGCAAAAAATGTCATAATATAGTATGCCCCAAAAAAGTCATAGTATAGTATGGCAAAAAAAAGTCATAGTATATTATGCCAAAAAAAGTCATAGTATACTATAGCCAAAAAAGTCATAGTATAGTATGGCAAAATATGCATGGTATAGTATGGCAAAAAAAGTCATAGTATAGTATGGCAAAAAAAAAGTCAGTGTATAGTATGGCAAGAAAAGTCACTGTATACTATGGCAAAAAAAGTCAGTTTAGTATGGTTTTTAAAAAAAGTCATAGTATGTAAAAAAAAATCATAGTATAGTATGGCAAAAAATGTCATAGTATAGTATGCCCCAAAAAAGTCATAGTATAGTATGGCAAAAAAAAAGTCATAGTATAGTATGGCAAAAAATGTCATAATATAGTATGCCCCAAAAAAGTCATAGTATAGTATGGCAAAAAAAGTCATAGTATATTATGCCAAAAAAAGTCATGGTATAGTATGGCCAAAAAAAAGTCACTGTATAGTATGGCAAAAAAAGTCATATTATAGTATGGCAAAAAAGTCATAGTATAGTATGGTTAAAAAAACTCATAGTGTTTAAAAAAAGTCAGTACAGTAAAAAAAATCAGTATAGTATGGCAAAAAAAGTCACAGTATAGTATGGCTAAAAAAACTCTGTGTAAAAAAAGTCATAGTACAGGTAAAAAAAGTCATAGTATAGTATGGCAAAAAAAAGTCATAGTATAGTATGGCAAAAAAAAGTCATAGTATATTATGCCCCAAAAAAGTCATGGTATAGTATGGCAAAAAAAAGTCACTGTATAGTATGGCAAAAAAAGTCACAGTATAGTATGGCAAAAAGTCATAGTTTAGTATGGTTAAAAAAGTCATAGTATAGTATGGCAAAAAAAAGTCAGTTTAGTATGGTAAAAAAAATCATAGTATAGTATGGCAAAAAAAGTCATAGTATAGTATGGTTAAAAAAAACTGTAAAAAAAGTCATAGTACAGTAAAAAAAATCATAGTATAGTATGACAAAAAAAAAAGTCCTAGTATAGTATGCCCCAAAAAAGTCATAGTATACTATGGTAAAAAAAAGTCATAGTTTAGTATAGTTAAAAAAAACTCAGTGTGTAAAAAAAAAAAAAAGTCATAGTATAGTATGGCAAAAAAAGTCAGTATATTATGCAAAAAAAAGTCATAGTATAGTATGGCAAAAAAAGTCAGTTTAGTATGGTAAAAAAACTCATAGTATGTTTAAAAAAAAGTCATAGTATAGTATGGCAAAAAGTCATAGTTTAGTAAGGTTAAAAAAACTCAGTGTGTAAAAAAAAAAAGTCATAGTATAGTATGGCAAAAAAAAGTCATAGTATAGTATGGCAAAAAATATCATAGTATAGTATGCCCCAAAAAAGTCATAGTATAGTATGGCAAAAAATATCATAGTATAGTATGGTTAAAAAAACTCAGTGTGTAAAAAAAGTCATATTATAGTATGGCAAAAAAGTCATAGTATAGTATGGCAAAAAAGTCAGTATAGTATGGCAAAAAAAGTCAGTTTAGTATGGTAAAAAAAATCATAGTATAGTATGGCAAAAAAATCATAGTATAGTATGGCAAAAAAATCATAGTATAGTATGGCAAAAAAGTCATAGTTTAGTATGGTTAAAAAAAAACTCATAGTATGTTTTAAAAAAAAAAGTCATAGTATAGTATGGCAAAAAAAGTCATAGCATAGTATGGTTAAAAAAACTCATAGTGTGTAAAAAAAGTCAGTACAGTAAAAAAAATCAGTATAGTATGGCAAAAAAAGTCACAGTATAGTATGGCTAAAAAAACTGTGTAAAAAAAAGTCATAGTATAGTATGGCAAAAAAAGTCAGTATATTATGCCAAAAAAAAGTCCTAGTATAGTATGCCCCAAAAAAGTCATAGTATACTATGGTAAAAAAAAGTCATAGTATAGTATGCCCAAAAAGTCAGTTTAGTATGGTAAAAAAAAATCATAGTATAGTATGGCAAAAAAGTCATAGTTTAGTATGGTAAAAAAAAAAGTCATAGTATAGTATGGTTAAAAAAAACTCAGTGTGTAAAAAAAGTCATAGTACAGTAAAAAAAATCATAGTATAGTATGGCAAAAAAAGTCACAGTATAGTATGGCAAAAACTCATAGTTTAGTATGGTTAAAAAAACTCAGTGTGTAAAAAAAGTCATAGTATAGTATGGCAAAAAAAGTCAGTATATTATGCCAAAAAAGTCATAGTATAGTATGGCAAAAAAATGTCATAGTATAGTATGCCCCAAAAAAGTCATAGTATAGTATGGCAAAAAAATGTCATAGTATAGTATGCCCCAAAAAAGTCATAGTATAGTATGGCAAAAAAAGTCATAGTATATTATGGCAAAAAGTCATAGTATAGTATGGTTAAAAAAACTCAGTGTGTAAAAAAAAAAAAAAACGTCATAGTATAGTAAAAAAGTCTAACATAACACACATACTAACACATATACTAACATACATAAGTACATACATACTAACACATACATACTAACATACATACATACATACTAACATACATACACACATACTAACACATACTAACATACATACTAACATACACACATACTAACATACATACTAACATACATACATACTTACATACATACACACATACATACATACATACCAGCCTACTTCATGATGCGACACATGGATGCTTTGAAACCCATCAGTCTAACCAAGGAACAGCTATTAGCACAGGGTTTCAAAATATGCGATCAGAAACTGAGTGAGTTTAACAAAGTAAAGTACCACATCCACTCTGCTAGGATGATGAATAGCAGCTATGGTCTTGATAAACTAGGTAAGTATAGGATATAATAGCAGCTGTCTACTAGGTTACGGGTAGCATTGTTCATCATGTTTATTTTTATACTGATGACTTGATAGGTGGTGAGTGTATAGGATAGTGATTATAGTAGTCTTTCAGCCAAGGAAGACTATAATAGTTGGTGCTTGTTATGGGTGGCACCTCTAGAAGACAGATAGGTGTGAAAATCTACGTACTAGTTCAGAGTGAAGTGTGAACTATTATCAACTTGTTTGTGGGCGCCCACAGCATCAAGCATCTTACTACAGGGAGCATGAATGATGTATGAGGAGAAGCATGGTGATGTATGAGGAGAACGTGATGTATGAGGAGAGCATCAGAAGAGAAACTCCAAACGTTCATGAGATTCTCATGTTGACAGCTGTTCTGATGTAGAGGGCGACACATCGGCAGCTGGGATTTGGTTTGAGGTTGGGTCAGGCTACAGATCGACCAAAGCCCTGACCTGCTGTAAACTCCTGGGACAGTCAGCTGACCATTGATATGTTAATGATCTTACTTTTCATTTTTTAGCATGTCAGCAGAAACCAAGGGCAATACAGTCTCATGACGACCTTACTCAGATACACTTGATTGCCGGTGTTATAAATAAAAGTGAAAATGTTGCAACATTAAAATACATAAACGGAAAACTATGTTAAAATAGTTCAAGTACCATTTATTTTCTGTCGCCCTGCATTGCGGTTTATCCAGCCATTGGTGAGATCATGTTCTTTGCAGTGGCAGAAATTCTACAAAATGAACATTTTGTCTTCTGACTGTTTGTGTGTTGCAGATTTCTTTGGATGCTGAACTCTGGAGGCTGAGCGGCTGCTTGTGGAACACTCCCATCTTGTGGACGTCGTCTGACATCGCAGGCAGCTTCAGGTGAAAGTGCACAGTGAAGTAACAGAGCCCACCGTTGAACTGTACACATGACAGTGACTCTTATCAGCAGTCTGCAGGCAGACGGCCAAGTCAGTTTGTATTTCTGACTGAGGCCTACCGGGGAAAACCAACTCCTCCCCGTAACACATAAACATCCACACATGTCAGACAGCAACTCTTTATCTTTGACACGTTACAGGTCATCACGTGAGACTGAGACAGGACTCGTGTTTAAAAGCTTTATTTATTTACAATAAGACACTTCTGGCTGTCCACCACGTGGAATGACAGTTAACATATTTACAAGTATTTACATGACAAGAAGACATTTGTTTCTTCTTTTGTGCGTCACTGGTGAGCGGTTAGTGATTGCAGACTTTTATATGCATGAACAAACAATGTAACTGTTCTTGTATGTCATATGAATATTTGCGTTTAAGATGTAAAATTAACTTGTAAAACTCACTTTTCTTAATATAAGAAACACACATAATAACATAATATGTACAAGTGGACGGTAACACAGGATGCACATGCAGTCCATGTGCAATGAAAGGCAACAGTTCATGTGAGAAAAATCATTTTCAATACAACACGTAAGCAGTTAATTCACTACGAACCCACCTAGAGTTTAATTTGACGTTAAAATATTTGAAAATTAAAATGCGTCTGTGCACTAATTACATATGTGACGATCACGTGCTATTGGACACTGAGCTGCAAAGAGATGCTACAACGTCCTTCATAAATGTTTAGCTCAGTCTTTGTCATGAATTCACATTTCTTCGGAGGAAAGTGCATTGATTTGGTGATTCGCAGGTCACGAGACGTCAGGTTAAAGCCATGCTGCATTTGGTGTCTACATTTATCAGCAGATAAATGAAGTTACTGTTGAATCAATTAAATATCTTTAAAAAGGTCAATACTGATATGATGTTAGAGGCCTAAAATCATTTCATTGCCTGGTTTTAACCTCGACGTCTCGAGCTTCAGACCTCAAAATCACCAAAGTGACTTTTTTCTCACAGAAAAATAACTCTCTTCTCCTCCATGAAAAACTAAAAAGTGTGCGAGCGCCTGTCCAAGTGTGACGGTTTGCTCTTCTGATCCGAAACAACCTTCAGAGGAACACAGAGCTCTTTGGGAAATTAGCGTTAGAAATACTCGAGTCGCTCGCCAAATAATGAGAATGTTTGACACTAAAGTCATCCATGTGTTCACTGTTAGTTTTGTTATGCTAGATTTATTTAGAGAAGAATCAAATCAAAGAACAGATTACCAAAACTGAAACAATTATCTTCAATTACCAGGAACAGTCAGACTACATGTCAGTTAAAATGACGTGTAGCCTAACTTTTATGTTTTGTCACTTCTTTTATGGATGACTGGATATGAAACTTGCTGTAGCTTAACATGCTACATGAGCTCTAAAGACAAGGCTCTGTCCAGGAACACATGGATGGCTTAAGTGACCTAATTCTTAAAAATACTACCTTAAAACCTCACCGACCTCGACAGCCTTTGTGTGGCTGTAAAGTCTCAGGGCTAAATTATGTAATAACTTCACTGTGAAGTTTGTTTAGTGCAAGTTAGCATCTCTCTCGTCTCAAAGAAACTGCTGCTGTGAGCTTATTTGCCAGAAATAAGCGATTCCTGGAGATGATGTGATTCCTGTTTTCTTCTTCCGTCATCCTAGAAGCTCCTGAAGAACTGAAGGGAGAGCTCGTAGGTCAGGAACATGGTGGCGCTCATCGGGAAGCCTCGGATGGCGTTGACTGACGTTCCGCGGAAGAAGACCTGCACAGGAGAACGTAGAAAGAACGCAGTGTTCAGGTTAGTCTGACGCGTCCTGTAAGAACTCATTGATCTGTGAACGTTAGTCCATTTTGTTGCAACACTGATGACACTCTGTTACTGATCATGTGACTGTTTTTTTCCCCATGTTAGATGTCTGGACAGTTTGTGGACATTTTGTAAGCTTGGACGTCATGAACATCAGGGCTCCGGGACGCAGCGTTTGGCAGCACGTGTTGTTGGTTTTAGTCCAAGAGGACGGCCATGTTGCAACCAGTCACCTGACGTGAACCCGCTAAAGACAGATCTACTGTTGACTCTGACCAGCTGCATCTGTTAAAACCAGGTCATCATGTTGGATGAATGCTGCATGTTTTATTTATATTTATTATATTTTTCTGCTTTTTGAAGACTGTCTGACTTCATGTGTAGATGCCGCTGAGTGCTGATCTTATAGCATAATATTTACTGAGAGAGGCTCGTGTGTTTGCAGCATGGTGAGCTTTCATTCACAGAAAGACTCACATGATCCAACACACTGCAGGGAACTCGAGTTCTGAGAACGCAGCCTCGCTCTCAGCTGGCCGCCTGTTTTTTTTCTCAGGTTTCATCTCGAGATGACCGAACCATCTGTTACATTTACAGCAGCGAGTACAGTGAGACCGGCAGAGTAACAGTGTGTATTTACATCTCTAAGAACAGAAAGGGCCTCTGGGTAATCTGCTAGGATTCAGAGCCAGTTAAATAATTACAACGACGAGCTGGAGGTGAAGAATCTTTCCAGCTAAACGAGCTCAAACAAGTCAAAATCTAAAAAACGAACGAGGACGAGGGTTGTCATTGTATCTGCCTCCTGTTGTACTTAAATAAAACAAAGTTGACAGTTGAATTGTATAATTTCCTTCACAGCACTCGAAGTACTCGTCGAGCATAAACCCAATTAAATATTTCACGATCAAAGTGTGACGCTTCAGCATCGTCTGACGCCTCTTCATAATCTGTTTTTCCTCGGTCCGCTTGAGACACGATAACCTCATGTGACCTCCGACTAAATATAGTAAAGACAGAAGAGTCACAGCCAACGCTTGGTGCCAGTGGAACAACCTAAATGTCACGTGAATGTAAAACTTTGGTTTGTTTTTCTTTAAATAAATGAATCGATTTCCACAGAAAATTTGTGGTTTTTCCTCGACAACTTAACCCAGCATCTTGATCTCTAATATGTCTTTACATGTTGATGATGTTTCATGTATGTACTGCTCGGACAGGTTCAGGTTTCTGCTGTGACGAAGTGGCCGCTCACCTGTGCTCCCTCCGTCTTGTAGCTGTGGATGATGCAGTGTAAGATTCCTCTGTACTTCCTCTGCAGCTGAGCGTCGGCCTGCATTCGACTCTTCACCACATCTGCCGGCGTGGCCGTGATCCAGGAAATGGACCCTGAAGTGAAGGAGGAGAACTAGCTTTAGTTGCTGCAGGGTTAAGGGTTCGTAATGCTGCATACAGGAAATCAGATTATACGGCATCGAACGTGGACAAAATAAAGTTTTTAAAATGCATTTATGTGTACAATCATTTGGTGGATGAAGATTCATTAACACGAGCACTGATGAATCCCTCCACTGATCTGAAGGCTCCTCTAACCTGCTCCAACCTCAGAGCAGGTAGACCGAAACTAACGGACAGAAACTAATGATACATTCAAGTTCAGTCAATTATTCATGGTGACGGGCGACCGGGTGGAAAAGCACCGGCAGCACACGGGTCAGCTGACACATTTTATACAAGACTTCATAAAGAAATCTTAAAACTTAACAAGCTGTGCTCTGACAACGAGATGTACAACGTTCTCTGGTTTGTTCACACACATCCAGACCTCGCTGATTTACAGCACACAGCTGATTTCTTTCAGCTTCCTCTCCACATTTTTCAGCTCGGTCACGTGTTCATAGGTGGCCAGCCTGCATCTGGAAGCAACTCCTCTGGTACCTCTGAGACCAAACAAGTCCTAAAGCGGACTCAGTGGGCGGCTGACTGTTTATCCACAGCTCATGTTCGCTCAGGCCGAGCCGTGTGGTTGGCTGGAGGCCTGCACACCCTCCTGCTCTGCAGATCTGTGCAGTTTAAGGGGAGGTTTGACTTCAGCAGCAGCATTCTGGAGCTTTTCACAATCCGAACAGATCATGTGTTATATGAACTTTATGGATCCGGCATCACGCCGTGTTTCACAGGTCAGGAGACAGAAAAACGTCCATCTGCACATTTAGAAACTCCAGTTCAAGGCCAGTCTGGGTCGTAATTTAAGGAACAGGTCACGCGTCAGGTGTGTGAAGACTCAAATATATAACGCCATAAAGCAGTTCGAATAAATTCAACTTCAAATTACAATTCAGATTCAGATTTTCAATGCAATGATTCAAACCACGCGCCTGGTATGAGCGAAACGTCAAAGAACTTTTTGTAATTTGAAGTAAAACATTAAAAGGTTCAAACACTCTTTCTGTTGGGACACCTTCCATGATGTTGTCAGACACTGATAAGCTCTGACCTTTTCTCATTAATGTCACTGGACTATCCACCGATCATGAACTGCTTCATGAACGCAGCCTGACGGTTGCTGTGGCCAACAAAGTCTGTTTGTTCTTTATTTTTTTGAAGAAATCTAAAAAACTTAATGAATCAAACCCATCTGCGGCAGACTGGAGCAGACTTGGCCAGCGTGGGCGTTGCCATGTTGACAAAAATATTGTTTGTCTGCAACTCTGTGCCACAAAACCAAATGTCAAAGAAACAGCTCAAAGATTTGTTGATAAATTTGGGAAAAATGGTTATTTGGTTTGTAAATTTGTTGCCTGTGGCAGTAAAACAGCCAGTATGAGTCCGACCCAGGGAGTTCTCTGTGTTCACCCAGAAACAGTCTGAATCCATGCCAGAGATCCGAGTGCACAGACGGCTTCAGTGTCTCGAATCTGCAGCTGTGCTGCGTTCACACGCTGACCTACTGACTCTGACTTCTCATGTTATAGATCTGTTCTATGGTGGAGTTACAGCAGATGGAGCAGTGAGCTCTCTGTCTTTTAAAGCTTCAAATGTCCTCTAATCTGATGACTTCTCCATGTGGTAAAACATCAGCCATGCACAGTTTCCTAGGAGCTGTAAAACACCAAGCAGCACCGATCGAGACCTGCCACAGCTAAATAAATCATCTGGCCTCAGCTCCAACCCAATAAAAAGCAGATCATCAGCACTGTTCAGCCTTGCATCGATCAGCGTGGACTGCATGCAACGTTCTCCTCATCTGGTCACAATCAACAAAATGCAACAACAGCCAAACTTCCAAATATTTCTGATTCTAAATATTTAGTTTTCCTCTTTCACTCCAGAGTCAGTGGAAACTTTTCAAAACTTCACAATCTAAAAATCTGCGACATTTACCTGCCAGTCCACCGGCCAGCCAGATGGAAAACGGATGAGGGGCTGAAGTGTCGTCCGGCTTCAGCAGGTTGCAGAGGATGGTGTAAGGGATGAAGTAGAGCGTGTATCCAGGGACGTCCCTCAGGATCATGGCCCCGGCTCCCCTGTAGAGGCCCTGCGGGCCCTCAGTCTGCAGGATGCTGCTGATGCAGTGGAGCGGGCCTCGATAAAGCCTCTGGTTGGGGATGTTGATGGAGCGCAGAGGGATGTTGCCGCCGTTTGATACGTTACCAGCGAGTTGTAAATTCTCTGTGGGAGAGGAATGAACTGTCAGCGGCAGGTCGTGCAGCGTGAAGGTCTGTTTCTGCCCGCGTGGCTCATTTTGCTGCTGCTTTAAACAGCTGAAATGTTTCTGTCATCTCTTATAAAAGTTCATTAACAGCTCAGTCTGTAGCGGACAGGCAGGTCAACACACGAGCCCTGGCGAGGCTCCTTAAAGGCTTTACTCATTAACAAAGACGGGACGTCGTTGCTTCAGGACAGTTTATGATAAGTCTTATTGCTCTGTACACAATCGTACTGAGTTTCAGGTCTGCTGAACTCTTTCAGAGTGTTGCCGGAAACTTTCAGGGACTTTGCACCGTCATAAAAAAAGAGTCCACACCTTCGAGGAAGTCAATGAAACTAAGGTGAGCTGTCACATGACGGGCGTGAAAGGTGTGAGCTCTGCACACTGTAAACAAATAAAAGATCACGTGCCGTCTTGTGATTGAAACTCTCTGACCTCGGCTTTATTGGTTTACTGTTTTTTTATTGGTATCTTTCTCCTGACGGTTGGAAAGCTCCTTCAGCATTAACTATGCGAGCATCAGGCAGTTTCTGATCTACTGCTGCATCAATCGCTTCATTTGTTTGCGTTGTTGTGACGTACAGGGTTAAAAAAAAGTTACACAATACAAACACATGAATCGATGGAGGCAGCCAGAACTGTTTGGTTGAGTCTGGTGGTTTTATGGAAAGTCTCCCTGCAGACACTGAGAAGTTCATTGGACTATTTGACGACCATGAACTGCTTCATGAAGCCTGACGGTGCTGTGACTGGCTAAAACTGTTTGATTGAGGCCAATAAAAACCCGTTTGTGGCAGATTGGAAGGCAGACCCCGGTCTGTCATCTGTAACTATGTCGACACAGAACCGGAGGGAAAGTCACAAACAGCAGCATGAATCTTTCAGCACCCGGATGAATCTGTGCGGGCAAAGCGTTTACCTGCTAGAAACAGTTCTGCGTCTGCATTTGCAGTCTGATCTTGACCAAATCCAACCGGAGCTCCCAGGCCCCCACCGACACCAGTCCAGTCCAGCATGCTGGCCACGGTTAGATCCATCATGCCGCAGGATTCGTCTAGGAGCTGTAAAACACAGCAGCACCGTGAGACCTGCACAGAAATCATCTGGTGCTCCAACCCAATAAAAAGCAGATCGCATCGATCAGCGTGGACTGCATGCAACGTTCTCCTCATCTGGTCACAATCAACAAAATGCAACAACAGCCAAACTTCCAAATATTTCTGATTCTAAATATTTAGTTTTCCTCTTTGACGTTTCACTCCAGAGTCAGTGGAAAACTTCACAATCTAAAAATCTGCGACATTTACCTGCCAGTCCACCGGCCAGCCAGATGGAAAACGGATGAGGGCCTGAAGTGTCGTCCGGCTTCAGCAGGTTGCAGAGGATGGTGTAAGGGATGAAGTAGAGCGTGTATCCAGGGACGTCCCTCAGGATCATGGCCCCGGCTCCCCTGTAGAGGCCCTGCGGGCCCTCCGTCTGCAGGATGCTGCTGATGCAGTGGAGCGGGCCTCGATAAAGCCTCTGGTTGGGGATGTTGATGGAGCGCAGAGGGATGTTGCCGCCGTTTGATACGTTACCAGCGAGTTGTAAATTCTCTGTGGGAGAGGAATGAACTGTCAGCGGCAGGTCGTGCAGCGTGAAGGTCTGTTTCTGCCCGCGTGGCTCATTTTGCTGCTGCTTTAAACAGCTGAAATGTTTCTGTCATCTCTTATAAAAGTTCATTAACAGCTCAGTCTGTAGCGGACAGGCAGGTCAACACACGAGCCCTGGCGAGGCTCCTTAAAGGCTTTACTCATTAACAAGAGACGGGACGTCGTTGCCTTCAGGACAGTTTATGATAAGTCTTATTGCTCTGTACACAATCGTACTGAGTTCAGGTCTGCTGAACTCTTTCAGAGTGTTTGCCGGAAACTTTCAGGGACTTTGCACCGTCATAAAAAGAGTCCCACACCTTCGAGGAAGTCAATGAAACTAAGGTGAGCTGTCACATGACGGGCGTGAAAGGTGTGAGCTCTGCACACTGTAAACAAATAAAAGATTCACGTGCCATCTTGTGATTGAAACTCTCTGACCTCGGCTTTATTGGTTTTACTGTTTTTTTATTGGTATCTTTCTCCTGACGGTTGGGAAAGCTCCTTCAGCATAACTATGCGAGCATCAGGCAGTTTCTGATCTACTGCTGCATCAATCGCTTCATTTGTTTGCGTTGTTGTGACGTACAGGGTTAAAAAAAAGTTACACAATACAAACACATGAATCGATGGAGGCAGCCAGAACTGTTTTGTTGAGTCTGGTGGTTTTATGGAAAGTCTCCCTGCAGACACTGAGAAGTTCATTGGACTATTTGACGACCATGAACTGCTTCATGAAGCCTGACGGTGCTATGACTGGCTAAAACTGTTGATTGAGGCCAAATAAAAACCCGTTTGTGGCAGATTGGAGCAGACCCGGTCTGTTCATCTGTAACTATGTCGACACAGAACCGGAGGGAAAAGTTCACAAACAGCAGCATGAATCTTTTCAGCACCCGGATGAATCTGTGCGGCAGCGTTTACCTGCTAGAACCGTCTGCGTCTGCATTTGCAGTCTGATCTTGACCAAATCCACCGGAGCTCCCAGGCCCACCGACACCAGTCCAGTCAGCATGCTGGCCACGGTTAGATCCAGCATGCCGCAGGGATGTCGCCCATCGCCATGGCGATACTTGCTTATAAGTCTCTGTGCGTTACTGAAGAAGCCAAACACAACTGAGTTGTAGACGGTGATGCTGGCCAGCGGGAACGACATGCCCTTAAAGAACCCGACGGCCTGAGAAACAGAGCAACAATTAACGGACGTGAAGAACGATCCAGGATAAACAGAACGACATTCCTCAGTGGTAAAACCAAGTAAAGCATAGAGCCAAGCTCAAATGTATTCTCAGATTATAGACCTGCCAACAATGCACAAGATTAAATATGAGGTGAGGCCACTGCCAAATATTTTCCACTGTGGAAATATTTCTCCTCCGCAGGGGAGGCTGGACTGAGGGAGATACATGTTGGACCTAAACACAGCTGTCCACTGTGTGGACAAATCATCGCACTGAGAAATCATGTTTGTGTGTGTGGATGAAACGATTTGACTCGCCAGTGGAAAAAAAACGCCACATGTTAACACCCGACCTGGTCACCGAGGCAACAAAGCAAAAACACGACAAGAAGTCACAGCAAACGTTTAATGAGCGTCAGAATTGTGAATTAATTTACAGTTAATTCCCATAAATTCCCAATAAGTGTTTCCAATTTGGAATATTCCCAAAATTCCACAGCTTAGTTTGGCTTAATCCATGGAAAGTTTCCAGAAAAAAGCATTTTTCTCTTCACTAATCTGCCTCAGAAACCAGGTCTGGGTATAACAATAATATTTTAGATTTTTTCTTTGCGCCTTCGTTTGTTCATTTTAATTTTAAACTGACGTTTTCTAATCAACAGCGCGGCGGCAGGCGGCGTTGAACGTTTACCGTTTCCTTCCTGTAGATGGTGAGGATGCAGTGAAGAGTGTTCTTGTAGCCTTTCCCCGCCTGGAGCCGCGTCTACGCCAGAAATTAAAGAAAAAAACATTTTCATGAGAAAAATAACAAGAAATGAAATCAAAGAATAAAAAAAACAAAGTCTGGCCCTGATGCTGAAGCTCCATTAGCATCAGCTGATTACAGACAGGTTGCTTTCATTGCTCGCTCAAACACTGAAACATGTTTTTGGATTTTTTGGACCAAATAATAAAAATTTCTGTAAAACTTGAGCATTGAACAATCGTTAATGCATGAAGATCTGAAAGCTAACAGACAAACGGAGCCAAACTGCTGCGTGAATCTCATTTTGGTTGCGTCTTCTTTTAGTGCCCCTGTGGAGGATTTTAGTTTGTGCACAGCCTGAACAGATTGGTGAGAAAATGTGTGTATAACTGTTGTAAAACAACCAAACCAGGATGTGGCACAATAAATCTGAGGACTCTTGATCAACTGCACATTTCTTTTTTTTTTTATTTTACATAACAGCTCTGAATCAGGACACGACACTTGTTAAATTTAGTTTCATGAGGGGAAACTGTGAAATACCTTGACTGTGTCCAGGGGGTGACCCACGACCACGCTCGAAGCTCCTGCAGCCACAAGAAAAACAAAAGCAGAAAATGAATGCAACAAAATACCAGAGAAGAAGAAAAAAAGTGATGGATGTGTGCACGGCACTGCTGGCAAAGAGGAAACGGCTTTCCTGTAAAGTGAAACTCAGTTATTTACTGAGCGGCCTGAGTTTCTCGTTCTATTTCTGACTTTTGAATTCCTTTTATAGATAACAGCAACAAACTGAAAGTAGAAGTCCTTCACCCAGAAAAGTTCAGATCACTAACTTTACACTTTTACTTTACACTTTTCATCTGTAGGTCCAGTTCAATAAATAAACAGACAGACAGAGGAGAGATAAGGTGGCTCTTTATTGATTTCCCAGAGGAACAGGAAACATCTCTAACGTGTTTGTGTGTCCCCGTTCTGCTGAAAGCAGGCCTCCATCGCGGGGCCTCCGTCGTGGGGCCTCCGGGGGGCAGAAATGATCCATTGTGTCCGTTAATTAAAGCCTGTTTCCTCTGCTGCTCTGCCTCATCCCCCAAATACCAACAAACTACACATGGAAACACAGCCCACGGCATGTGGAGGACTCGGGTTTACTGAGTGTGTTTAGGTCTGTGCACCACTCAAACATACAGCAGCAGTATGAAAAGCAACTTGGACTCGAGATAAAGTGATGATGTTAGAACCTCCTGACCCGGCAGCAGTGAAGCTGCACTGCAAAAATCATTTGTTAACATTCCTATTTTGTGATATTTGGTTAAATGTTTCTTTGCATTTAACTCAGGAAGTCTCAGTTATGAGATACGATATATTAATCCTGCACCAGGGAAATTCACGTGTTACAGCAGCTCACATGGAGGAAAACGCTCAATGATATACGAGGATTAGAACAATAAAATCTAAATAAACTTAGCACTATAGACACGATGATCTCACATCAGTAAACTACGTCCAGAGAGTCAGCGGCAGAGTAAAAGATGATTTCACTGAACCGGGAGTTAGTTTACTTCTTATGAATACAGACACAAAATGTGTTTTTCTTTCATATATTTAAGATAAAGTTGATAATATTCATCACAGATCATCTTCAGCAGATTTCTTCAGACATCTTTTCACATGTTTTCCAGCCTCTCTCCTTCAGAGCCGGTCCTCTCTCTTTTTTTGGGGTTAATTACTTGAAGAAAAACGTTTTAATTTCTGAGAGGAACCTGAGCATGGCTGCAGCTGTGTGTGATGTGAATAAACAGAACACGAGCTCAGTATCAGAGAATTCTTTCTTGTTTATGCAACTAAAAAAAAAAAAAGAAGAGATCAATGAAAACGCAGCTGCAGCGCCTCCAGCGGCCACAGCTGACACTCAAAACATATATTAAAAAAGGCGTTTTCTGACTTTAATTCAAATTTCCACAGAATGAGTCCAGCAGCTGTGTGTGTGTGTGTGTGTGTGTGTGAGCATGCGTGCAGGAGATAACGCATTTAACGCAGTGAGCTTTATCAGTGTTAAAAAGGAGCAGGGAGGGTGGAGGGTGGAGGGGTGGAGGTCTCTGCAGACCCTCCATTGTTTACACTGGATGTGGGCGCATGTGCTGGGCTGCAGCACATTTCCTCCAAAACGGATTTAACTGAACCGGATTATGCGGTTGTTTTGTTTTTTGCGTTGTTTCACGCAAACCCAAAACAAACGTGCAGCCATCAGGAGCCACGCACCCATCCTACCCCCAACCGAGCCCCCCTGCCCGGGGAACACAGGCAGCCTCTCCCCCTGAGCAAAGTTTGTCACTCACCTCCGATCCATCCCGCGAGGAAATCATCCAACAGAAATCTCTTGGAGCTCTGCATCTTCAACTCTGCTGCTGTGCGCGTCCAAACTTCACTTCACAGCCTCTCATCAGTCAGCCAATGAAAACTCTGCGACGTGTTCGGTCCACTGCGAGGATGAAGAAGAGAAAAGAACTTTCACCGAGGATGCAGCGCACAGATCCGATCCTGACAGAAGAATAAAACACTGATCTTGGAGTGTGTGTGCTTTGATAAGAAAAAGACAAACAGGTTGGCACAAGCAACCAATCAGGACAACGTTTCAGTTTCGTAACGGGCCAATCAGGTGCGAGCTTTCTGAAGGCAGCACAGCCTATATGGACGGAGTCATGGAAATGAGCCATGAGGAGGAACGCTGAGCCTGCAAACACTCTGCACTGTGTGTCACGGTGGAAGTGTTATTAATACAACATATTAATGCAGCATGTGACAGTTACACACCATGAAAGTGTGATTTTAGTTTTACAATGTATTTGTATATTTAAAAGATTATTTATTTATTTATGAATAGAGAGGGAGCAGGTGTCGTGCCAGAACTGGAGCTGGAGTCCATTTTTTAAACTTTGCATGCAATATTTTGATATTTGTGAAACGTGTTCAAGTTATTTGAGGTTTTTGTTTCCTTGGGACTCAACAATCAACTTTAAAGCTCCCATTCTGCATGTGTTGACCTCAAACAGTCCAAATGAAACAGTCTCTCTTAGACAGACAGCATGTGACAAAGTATCTTTGATCTATATCTTTGTGCGTTATCTCTGTGGAGACATTTTGTCTCTTTGGTTTTGAGGCCACCAAAGCAGACAGAGTAACCCGAGGTTAGTGCCTCAGGTCAAGGGCAGCGGGAGGGGGATTCCTGATAGCTCGCATAATATTTAACGTGTAATACCTAAACCAGCGAAGTACCTGGAGGAATGCAAACACAAGGAGAACAAACAAACATGTGATGGCGTGCAAACTCCGTTAATACAAAGAATACTGAGCATCTCTCAGTTTGTCGTACTGACGAGCTCCTTAAGGTCAGTTTGGGAAATAAAAGGTCAAGACTGGACATTAAAGGAAGGATGCCTCCCACTCCTCCGCCTCCTCCTCCACCTCTACACAACTCCACCCTGTCACAAGACGCTGATAACAGACGCGTCAACATTTCACATGTTAATGGAAAATTACCAGAGATTCAAGTGTGACCTCAATCAGACGTCTGAAGAAAATCAGCTTACAGGTTCACCTGAAGAAACTTCTCGATCCAGTTTTCTGCTTGTAACGTCTGAACAGTAACTTCTTCTGTTTCATTTCTGTCCTCTATCCTTGAACTTTGTGATCATCAACGATGTCAAACAAACCGTCCCCATGTTGGTGGCTGTGGATGCTTTAAATGTCGGCTCAGTTCTGTAACGTGACCGTAGCATAAATAAAAATATACTCTGAAATCTTACGCCACGGTTTTTAAAGAGGTTTCCTTTATCGTGGAAATGCAATCTACACGACACACGGTCAGTCCTGCTATACATAGACATGTCAGGCTGCCAGGATCCACCAGAGACGCCAAACAACGTCACATACAAACAACCAAAACACGAGAGTGTGAAGGAAACACAAAGGAAAATGTCGTCTGCAGAATGAATGAGACAAACAGTCCTGCAGAAAGTTTTTATGTGTTCTGTTTCACATGTTTCACTTTGCTGATGAAGCATCTCACATGTGTCTGTATCACATATCAGTGACTGTTGACACCAATAACTGAGGTCAGGTCTGTTGACATCAGGCTCAGCGCGCTATCACCATGACTGAGATCAGACTGAGATTAGTCAAAGGTAATCTGATTACAGATCTGTAAGTAACAAAAACAATAAACCTACTTTCAGTTGATTATAAATTAATGAAACTTTGTGTTCTATTAAGTAAAACATCAGGTAACCTTCAATGATTCTATAATAATAACTCTAGACAATAATAATAATAATAATTTATTGGTACACTGACCTTACAGTCAGTGCTCTGCATGTTATTATTGACATGAAACACACGTGTACATGTCGCCTCATGCGTGTGTGTCCATGAGCTCTGTGTGTGAATCTGACATGCATCTGTGGTGTGTCCCCATTCTGGCCTCTGATTGGTCGGTTGGGGACAGCTGGGGTTGACATGGATGGTCCATGTGAGGTCGAGTTCACTCTCTCATCGAAGAAGGGACGCAACTGTTTTACAAAACAACGTCAGAGAAGTCTTAAAAAATGACAAACGTAACCAGATGACACACACAGTGTGATCTTCTACATGTTACACTTTAATTTCACAATTTGAGAAATATCAACATTTAAATATTAAAGCGAGTTTAGTCTCCTAACAAATTTCACATGTACGGACTACTGACTGAGAAACAACCATCATTATAAAATATGAACTTATTTATCCAAACATTTGGAGTTCTGTGCAACAAGTTATTATTTTTCTGTCCCTCTGCAGTGATGCAGGTTTTCAAATCATTGCATTCTCTTTGTATTTACGTTTTACTCAGCTTCATTGGAATTGGGGTTGGAAATCTGTGTGGGAGACCTCGCCATGAGTCAATCCAAGTTTGGTTACGCAAACGTTGCACAAGAAAAAAATTAGAATCTGTGATGAATCAGCTGCATTTACTTAAAAATACAAAGAATGTTAAATAAATTAAATATTTGCAAAAACACAAATCCAGTGCACGGGCTATAGACAGCCGTGTGTCGTGCTCACATTGACTCTTTAAACTCGCCTCCAGGCGCTCGCTGTCCTTTAAGATTTGATCCGTTGTGTTTTTCTCGCCGTGCTCTAATAACTCATTAGCCTTTCCAGTTTACACAAACCGAGAGAAGTCTGACGTTTGTTATTGAGCCGACTGACTGATAAGACTCAAAAGAAGATGAAGAAACTTCTCAGAAATCTTCTTTTTGGTCACATTTGATGTCATGTTGCTGTTCTGGGTAAAGTTGACTGACCTGTGGAAAAAGTCTGTTTGTGGAGGAGCGACAGAACATCTGTTTTTGTACAGGAAGCTGAACGTTGAGGGGGAGAGTTTGAGTAACATGAAGCTCATGCATGTCACAAGTGTCACAATCCTGTGATTCAGGGAGTTAACTGCTACTTGATGAAGTAACAGTAATCTCTGTGATGCCCTTCTGACGGGCCTGCACAGTGAAACCTCTTCAGGAGATCCAAACAGACCAAACAAGTCACCTCGCTGCTCATCGAGCTCCACTGGCTGCCTGTAGCAGCCCACATTAAACTCAGATCTCCAGTACTGCACCTACTGACTTGACTGCTCTTATACAGACATGTTACCTCCTCCAATGAGCGACGCCTGGCTCTGCCACCTGTTCATTCAGACTACCTGAACTTTTCTCGTCTGTTGTCCCCTGTTGGTGGAACGTCCTCCCGGATCAGGGCGTCCCTCTCTACCTTCACAAACCTCCTGAAGACCTCCAGCTCTGCAGAGAGGACCTTCTCTACAACACCACCAACAACCGGACGTGATGAATCTGCCCCTTTAAGAATTGTCACAGCTTCACTAACACTTTCTTTCCCTTCTCTGTAAGTCGCTTTGGATGAAGGCGTCTGCTAAATGCAACAAACAAACACTCGAAGGCCTCTCTGGGCGTTCATGAACAGGCTGTATTCAGTATTCATTCATTAGAACTATTTGTGTTGGTTACAATCACAGAATAGACTTGCATACAGACTCTGTATGCTGTTAGACAGAATTCAGCCCGTCTTGAATGAGCTCGGGTGGATTCGGTTTGCAGGTTTCCTCTTTGCATCGAGTTTGAACTTGTGTTTGAGGTGACAGACGATGATGAAGACTCATGCTGTCTGATGTTCCATTAAATATGGATAAATATGAGGAAGTTCTTTTCTTGTTCTATCAACAGAACATAACCAGTGTCAACAGAACAGCAGCTAAACAAGGTGAACTGAACAAACTTACCTGTGTAAGTAGTCTTCTTCTTCTTCAGGCAGACTGGACACAACAAAGGCGTACTGCTGCCCCCTGCAGGTCATCTGTACGCCTCCACTGGTGAAGATTTCAGACAGCTCTGTTAGCATGATGCTTCCCTCCGTGTGATTCACAGGTTGTTCCTCTGCACAGGTGTGTTTCCTGCCCACGACTCAGCGCACAGTGACAAAGTCTCAGTTTCTACTAACGACCCTCCTGGATGAAAAATAAAACCTGTCTTTATTTCTCTTTAAACACAAACTGCCATCAGCTCTGCAGTGAACTCTGCAGTGAACTCTGCTGTGAACCACCTTTGTTTCCACACTGCACCTGTACATGAAGAACACTCATTCCTGCTGCAGAGCCGGCACAGATGACACATGAAGAAACATTCAAACTGCTTTGGCCGAACCAAATCAAACACGAGGGATGAACAAGATGGACACCAACTACAACTAAATACAAGGCAATACTAACTTAACCCAATTCCCCCCCATGACATGGCAGCAAATGGTTTGGCCCAATCAGGTGTGTCCAGGATTAAAGCCACACAGCCACACCTTTCCTCAGGTCCAACACATCACAGAACATTTTCATGTATTCAAGTCGTGCTCATGTTTCATTCTTTAATGTGACCGTGTAGGTAGTTAATGAAGTTAATGAAGGTGATGTCAGCACGTCAACACGACCAATCTGGATGCAAATGAAATGAATCAATCATCTTCTCTTTTAATTGATTCATTTGCTCCATAAATAAAATGTGATCAAAGGTCCCTAAAACTCGAGTGACGTCCCGAACGCAGGGAGTTTACTGAAGCTAGAAAACATCACAGAAATGTTTGTTCATAAAGTCCACGGTTTGTTAGTCAGCCGGGTGGAGTTAGAAAGACGTCTGACCTCTGACCTCTGCCGCAGCCTAAAGACCGGTCGAGTCGCGCTGTGGCTAATACCGGCACCAAGGAAGAGCAACGTGTGGAATTAAAAAGGATGATGGAAATTAAAGTGTCCATCATTGTTTTCATTCAGCACTTTATGTAACACCGAGCGCTTCCACAGCCGTCCGTCCCCAAAGTAACAAACTGCTTCGCAAACAAAACGGTGGCAACATTATTCAATAAAAACACAAACTCACAAAGCGCCAACTCATCAGTCTGCAGGCAGGAAACACCAAAGGCAGGATTAAAACAAAGATACAGCAAGTATTAAAACAGATCAAACTGTATAAAAAGATCAAAACATTCTTTAAAGCTTCATGAGCCGCTGACAGCTACACTTTCTATAGGTGGACAACAGAAGCTCATTCCTGTGCATGTTCGAAGAGTAGGAGAGCATTTCTGTGCAAAGATACAGAAGATATTTGTCTTCATGGCATGTGAAGAATAAAGGATCATCAAACAGCAGAGCAGTCTCGTCTGCCGACACTAGGGGGCAGAATAAGTTCATCTTTGAACATCAGGACATTAATTCTGCTTCTGTGCTGCCTTTTTTTTTTGTTTTTTTTTTGTTCCCAATGTCACAGTTTCAATTACGGGCGACCTTTTTCGCCTCGCGCTGCAGCATTCGTGTCACGGAACATGTGAGTCCGATGGAATTCCAAAAGCAGCCCAGTAAATATATCTGACCTCAGCCCAGATGACACGCCATGAAAGAAAACACAGTGAGGCCGGAGTCCACGGCGAGGCTGCCTCAGTGTTTGTGGCTTTGTGCACACTGAGCGTGTGTGGAATATGAAACGTGCAGGTTAAGATGCTCTCCTGCTCCTCTGTTCACGTGCATCCATGCAACGCATCCAACTGTTGCAACGAACTGTCCAGGAATGCAGGACGTCACGTTTAAGACACTCGGCCATGCTGAAGGATGGAAGCACAAATCACACAGGATTATGGGTAGAAGACGATGGAGTAAACAAACGGAAATCTACTTTTTAAATGTTCATAAACGCTACAAGAATCAATGAATATTCAGAGTATTGCCTGTATATTGTTTTAGCCAGCGTGGCATTCGTTTGTTCCATGGATGCATCATGGTAATCTGTAGCATGTAAATTGGCTCAGCTCGGCCTGATCTCACAGGAAATCTGTACTGAAGCAACGAAAATAAATGTTTTTTATCTGATTTGAATCAAAACAAGAGGATCAAGCGAGCGCTACCTGTTCTACAAACGCTCATGATGCTGCTGCTTTCATCAGACTTTCTGCTTTATCTTCACAATGCGAGAAAAATACACAAAATATCTTGAATAAATTGTTGTTATACGTTTGGATATACATCTGCTGTCACCTGTGGGAGCCTGCACACACACCTGAGATCCAAACCTGTGTGGAAAAGTGTGTGTTGCTTCTTGTATGGACCTTACTTAAAGTCCAAAGAATAACGTGATGTGACCGTGAGGCAGACTGACGCCACAGACTCAACTTACTTTGGTAGAAGAACGTAAAAATGTATGGCGACAGTCCAGAGCCAAATTTAATTTCACTCACAGAGCGATGCTAAATAAATTCAGCACAGACTCTCCCGTGGACCTCGCCCCCCGACCGGGCCGGCTAATCGTCCAGCAGAAACAGGAAAAGGCTCTTTTCATGAATTCTATTAACATCTCGTTTCCTTAGACTCTGCAGACCGGGACCCAGAATGATGGTGCAGCCCATCGCTGTGAGGCCTCTACATGACAAGGATAGAAATATGTTTTAATGAGGCTGAGTCCTGAGGCGACAGAGTAAATTTTTTATTTTAGGCCATGGCTGTGAGACTTTAAGGATGCATAGAAATGAGGTAACATTGTCTTAAAATTCAGAGCGAGGTGGGAAAAAAATGCAAATTGTGCCGAGGAGAAGAAGAAGCCCTTCAGCTGTTCTGACAACAACACAACATCCCAAAAACAAAATCAACCATAAAAATGGATTACTGCCGCCGCCTGAAGGCTGCGGCGCTCATGACACACTGATGGAGGCAAAGTTTGGCGCTGGAGAAAAAAGTCATGAGGTCACGAGGTTAGCAAAAACGAGTCATCCTCAGGGAACCATGAATACTGAAGGAAGATTATGCGGCAAGCTCGGCTGTTTGATTATAAGATATCTTGGTGATAAATGTTTTTTGTTGGATCATTTATTGAGTTTAAAATTGCTGCATAATCAATATTTTGTTACTTTCAAATGTACGACTTGCAGCAAATGACGCAGCGCTCTCTAAGCTCCAGCGTGTGAACAGTTTGAGTCTCCAACCATCAGATCAGTTGCATAACCGACCCTAAAAAAGGAAGCAACTGACCCGTCGACCTAACGAAGCGTTATAAAGGGAGCGCCGACCCCTGTGACCTGTAACCGAGGCTGAACCGAGGGCCGGATCAGGAATGCTGCAGCACCGAACTGGGTCACCCGGACACTCTCAGAGACGGGTCAGAGGTCAAAGACTGGAGGACTGCTGATTCCTCGTCACAGGAAATTACAGATACACAATCTGTTAGTTTAATGACATAATTAAAGCTGCACTAATCAATATTTTTAATCAGAATCGGGTTTGTTGATTTCATACAAGGAACAATAAAGATTAAATAAAGATGAAAAGAGAGATTTACCACCGGCTCTGCAGAGCTCCGGAGCTTTTCAGCCCTTTTTATGTCCTAGTTTTGATTTCTGCATTGACTGCTTGTATTTTCTGAGGCACAGTTAGAGAGCAGCGGGGAAAGGAAGTGGAACGTTTAGCAGCCAAACATCTCTCAGGAGTCAGCGGAGCTAAAAGAAGGGTGAAATTCATCAGGTGGAAACGAACTCCAAAGGGAATGTTGCTCTTCGATGGCTGGACGTTAAAGACGCGATGAGGAAACGCAAAGAAAATATAGATAGGATAAAAAAAGTTTTTAAAGACTTGCAGCGTCTTTACGTTTAAACTGGCGTCTCGTGCTGAAGGTGTTTGCGGCGTACTCGGATGTTTCTTTTCTCCCACTTTCTAAATTTAGCGCAGAGAATTTCATTCTCATTATCGTTCTTTCAGGAGAAATTAGAAGAAATTGAGGCAATTACGCTGTGAAGCGTCTCCTTTCAGCTCGTCACACGAAGGACAGCAGAACATGAAATGAGACTCATTTTCAGCTTCCATTAAGTCACGGAGCAGACAAAGACGTTCCTCATCAGTTAGCGTGGACGTCTTGACCTTCTGACTCTGAAGTAAAAATACTTCAGTACTCGAGTAGACGGCAAACTTTGGTAAATTTCCAGCCACAGTAGTTTTAAAGAGCAGCGCTGACCTCTGACCTCTCTCAGTGATGTGTTATATGTGACATGTTTACTGTTTATATGTTAATCTGGGTCTCCTGCTGTATATTACATTTTATGACTGCTCGCTCCAAAGGCCAGAGTTGATTATCAGCCACACACTGATAAACACGACACGTGCCTCGCTCTGTGGCACACGCAAATACATTTAAACATGTAGTGATCCTCGGCCAAGTGTGCAATAACTTAATAATGATATATGCGTATGAGAATACGACTGCAGGAGCACGACTGTCCTGCGTCCAAAGATTTATTATCCGCTGACGCTTCCTCACGTGCACACTGTGCGTGCACACGTCTGAACCACCGATGCACGCTCAAACTGCTGCAAGCAACCGCGAAACTCTCCACACACATCTGTGCGGGAAACTCTCCACGCTCCACGTACGAGTGCCGATTTGCCAATTTGTATTAATTACAGTAGATTAATTTTTAATGATTCCAGGGGCGAAACGTGATCAATGTTTCATTGTTTGTATATCGCTGCAGCAACGAGCAGCTCAGCTTTATTTGTAAAGCGAGTTTCATGCAAACATGCAGCACAGAAACTTTAAATCTACGACATTACTCAGAATTAAAAGACTTTTTCTGGGGGACATGAAGGCACATCGCTGCTCGTACTGCCCCCTGTTGGTCACACACGGTAACACGCAGGAATCTGTTGCTGTCACTGCAGGGAGGTCAGTCAGAGTCGGGGTGCTGAGAGACAGACAGGTCTGTATATACAGACACAGGACGACACATGCATTAAAACTACCAAAGCTCATTTAATCAGCTGTGTATCAGACACCTGTCACCGTTTGTAAATGCAGAATCAAGGCTGAGAGAGTAAATTAGAGCGAGCTCTAATTAGATTTCATTACTTAGATTTATAAGCACGTCACCCGTCCTGTTGTTCTGATGGCCTGCATGTGTCACTGTCGATGACGGTCACTGCTGTTACCTTGCACCGTCCTCGCACCAGCTGAGTTGAACTCTCGAGGTCGGTCCGACCATGAGCTCTGACATCTTTGATCGCTTCGACTCAGAGAGACGTGAGCTGTCTAAAACACGTCAGTGTGCTCACGTAGGATGGATCCAACCCGTCCTGAGTTAATCAGAGCTGGAATAAGGTTGTTAAAGTATTAGAGACACATTATTAATGTCGTGAACAGCACATCTACAGTAAATGGGTTTTATTATCAATCAGATTTATCTCCATGATGTGTGTCTGTATGATACCGGGAGTCCAAGGTCAGCAGCATGCGAGCCGGCAGGTGACGATAGGACTCCGTCGGCCTGGAGAATATTCGTCTCATCGCAGCCTAAAAAGAAAAAGATGAAATGACTTTGGGGCGACTCGTCGAGCGCGACGTCACGTTCTGTTGTGGTGAATTTAACCGTTCTCCAACTGATCATTAACTCGACAGGAAGGAAATATTGGAGGTGAAATAAAAGCTGCAGCTCCTCCATGAACCAAACTAAACATTTTACATGCAGGAAGATAGACTTTCAAAATAAAGCTTGCCTGCTTCAAATGGTACAAAGATGAGTTGCTTTGGGCTAAAACAAACAAATGTTACAAGTTTAAACAGCTGACTTCCGGTTTCACACGGGACACGAACAGCAGCGTTCTGGACACTGCTTCACTGCTTCAGCCCTTTTTGACAATCTTAGACTCAATAAAGGTTAAAAAAAAACATGTTTGACTCGTCAGTTCATCCCTCCTCCTCCATATGCGGACTTTCTCGCTCTTTATACTCGGTCAACTGACTTCAGTGGTTGGTCAAAACGCTACAGGGGGACCTGCAGCGTTGGACACTGACCCAGCTGCCATGTTTGAAGTCTTGGGAATAAGAGGAGGCGAGTAACCTTTAATCCAAACCGCTGTGGGCAGACTGAAGCCTCTTCTCGGTGTCAGGGGTTAAAAATGTTCTTGACTCCAGCGCCTTCAGAGACGTCAGACCTTGACCGCGACGCGCCGGCGAGGACGAGTGTCAGTGAGGACTTCACTTCAAGCAGCTGTTAATCCTTCAGGCAGGAGACGGCACGTAGGAAAGTGTCACTGCCTCAGAGCGAGGTCACGTTAGAGGACCGAAGGTGTGATCGCACCTCGAGATGCTTCTTCAGTCCAAACCACAGAAGAAAAGTTTCTCTGATGTCTTCAGGAGCATCGAGTTTGTACAACACAGGACAGGAAACCTTCAGCTCTTCTTCTTCAAATGTAACGTCCAAAAACCTGCAGGAAAACGTGCATCAACAGTTAGAGCTTAACATACTGCACACATTCACATCCTGTGTATATCCTACAGCAAATGTTTATATATCCTGTTCATACATACTCAGTGTTTGAAAATGTTACGTGCTTTCACCAGGACATTTTGCTAAAGTGAATAAATCTCATGAATGTCTCTGAATATTTTGATATTTTTGTAAGGAGGGAAGACGTCTTGAGATTTTTGGCCAACTGTTGCAGAGTGAAGATGTTTGTGCTGAAGGAGGAGCGGACACATTTACATTGGATGATTTTAGAGGCTGTTAGTGTAGTTAGGGGTAAGAGCTCAGACATACAGCCTGTGTGTGTGTGTGTGTGTGTGTGTGTGTGTGAGCTGCTTATGTAAAACAAAGGTTGCTGCTGCAGCCTCCAGCAGGTTGTTTGAGGGTGAGCATCCTTAATGTGGAGTGACAGCAGTAAAAGAGAATAGGCTGCCTGTCCTGTGGCGTGTGTATGTGTGTGTGTGTGTGTGTGTGTGTGTGTGTTTGGTGGCTAATGTGTTGATTTACGTGAGCAGTCTCAGAGTGTTTACGGGCAGAACGACGACCGAACACAACGGGAAGTGAACGGTTAAAAGTCTGTGCTTGAACAGGAAAGCTTGCTGACAATAAGAGGTACATGTCTGTATTCCTGCATCGTTGTTTCATCTAACAGATGATGAATATTCATGAGGTAGTCTCTCTGGACTTGTTGGGTTAATATCTAATAATAATATAAAGACTGTGTTGTTTATTCTGCTAACCACGAGGTCATCAGTCCATCATGAGGGAGGAAGACGTAGAGATCCTGATGGAGCCGAGGTTGCTTCAACCTGGAGGAGCTGTAGAGGAGAGGCCCGGTGGCAGAGCTGGAGCTCCTGGAGTCAGTTCACGGAGAGAGCTCAGAGTTGGAAGGTTGTTGTGGTGACACTACATGATAAACACACAGTAAGTCAGCTGAGCCGTGATCAAACCAAACTCTGCTCAGAAAACATCGAATTGAGTGTTTTCTGACTCACTTCTGGAGCCAGCCTCGTGTGGCCGTCAGAGGAACTGCAGTTTGTGGTGTCGTCTGCTTCGGCTTCACTTTGGAAAGTTTGCGTCCAGTTTGTTTTTTGTGTTATTCTTTCCACAGCAGAGAAATCACTCAGCGCTCGCACGTCAGACAACAATCTGCAGCTCCTCTCGTTGTTTCTCCACAAATAGAATCAATAAGAAAGCCTGAATATCTCTCCCTCGCTCTCTTTTAGAGAGATTTACTGCGTCTGACAGCAGCTGGGCTCGGTTTCTCTCCGGTGACTCCACTTCACCTCTTTTCTCTCTCTCTCTTTGCTTCATTTCATTTCTCCGCTCCCCGTCGGCTTCTTCCTTTCGTCCTCTCCCCTCTCTCTTTCTCCGTCCATCACTTCCTCTCTCGTCTCTTCACCTTGCCCCGAGTATCACCGGGATGGAAAATAAATAAAATAAGTCAGCATAGCTGCTGTGGGTTGTGTTGTTTTTGTGTTTGCTTGTGTGTGTGTGTGCTGATACCGGGCCCGCGGGCACAGGGGAGTCTAACCTTGGACCTGACATCCGAATAGCGTTCAAGTGACGGACCCGAGCGCTCCGAGACAAACTGTGGTCACGTCCGGCTTGTCCAAACTTGACATGACTCAGTGAAGTCAGAGCACACGTCACCTGGACGCCTGCTGGCCACAGTGTGTAAGTTTAATATTCACATGTATGTTTTTATTAGTGTGTGACCACCTGACAGACACACCAAGCTCTGGATCCAGCGTGTTCAAAGTCTGCACGAGTACACCTGGAACTACACCCAACAGTGACATCACCACGAGTACACCTGGAACTACACCCAACAGTGACATCACCACGAGTACACCTGGAACTACACCCAACACTGACATCACCACGAGTTCACCTGGAACTACACCCAACAGTGACATCACCACGAGTACACCTGGAACTACACCCAACAGTGACATCACAACGAGTGCACCTGGAACTACACCCAACAGTGACATCACCACGAGTGCACCTGTAACTACACCCAACAGTGACATCACCACGAGTACACCTGGAACTACACCCAACAGTGACATCACAACGAGTACACCTGGAACTACACCCAACAGTGACATCACAACGAGTGCACCTGGAACTACACCCAACAGTGACATCACCACGAGTGCACCTGGAACTACACCCAACAGTGACATCACCACGAGTGCACCTGTAACTACACCCAACAGTGACATCACCACGAGTGCACCTGGAACTACACCCAACAGTGACATCACCACGAGTGCACCTGTAACTACACCCAACAGTGACATCACCACGAGTACACCTGGAACTACACCCAACAGTGACATCACCACGAGTACACCTGGAACTACACCCAACAGTGACATCGCCACGAGTTCACCTGGAACTACACCCAACAGTGACATCACCACGAGTACACCTGGAACTACACCCAACAGTGACATCACAACGAGTGCACCTGGAACTACACCCAACAGTGACATCACCACAAGTACACCTGGAACTACACCCAACAGTGACATCGCCACGAGTTCACCTGGAACTACACCCAACAGTGACATCACCACGAGTTCACCTGGAACTACACCCAACAGTGACATCACCACGAGTACACCTGGAACTACACCCAACAGTGACATCACAACGAGTGCACCTGGAACTACACCCAACAGTGACATCACCACGAGTGCACCTGTAACTACACCCAACAGTGACATCACCACGAGTACACCTGGAACTACACCCAACAGTGACATCACAACGAGTACACCTGGAACTACACCCAACAGTGACATCACAACGAGTGCACCTGGAACTACACCCAACAGTGACATCACCACGAGTGCACCTGGAACTACACCCAACAGTGACATCACCACGAGTGCACCTGTAACTACACCCAACAGTGACATCACCACGAGTGCACCTGGAACTACACCCAACAGTGACATCACCACGAGTGCACCTGTAACTACACCCAACAGTGACATCACCACGAGTACACCTGGAACTACACCCAACAGTGACATCACCACGAGTACACCTGGAACTACACCCAACAGTGACATCGCCACGAGTGCACCTGTAACTACACCCAACAGTGACATCGCCCCGAGTGCACCTGTAACTACACCCAACAGTGACATCGCCACGAGTACACCTGTAACTACACCCAACACTGACATCACCACGAGTACACCTGGAACTACACCCAACACTGACATCGCCACGAGTGCACCTGTAACTACACCCAACAGTGACATCGCCACGAGTACACCTGGAACTACACCCAACAGTGACATCACAACGAGTACACCTGTAACTACACCCAACAGTGACATCACCACGAGTACACCTGGAACTACACCCAACAGTGACATCGCCACGAGTGCACCTGGAACTACACCCAACAGTGACATCACCACGAGTACACCTGGAACTACACCCAACAGTGACATCACCACAAGTACACCTGGAACTACACCCAACAGTGACATCACCACAAGTACACCTGGAACTACACCCAACAGTGACATCACCACGAGTACACCTGGAACTACACCCAACAGTGACATCACCACGAGTACACCTGGAACTACACCCAACACTGACATCACCACGAGTACACCTGTATCACCGCAGCAACACGCTGATATATATTTCAGACAAATATTTCAGAGGGTGTTAAGTTGCTCTCCAGCAGACCTCTGGATCACTGCCAACATCTTTAACTTTAACATCTGGCGATGTGAATGTTGACAGCTGAGTCCTCCTGTGTGTGTGTGTGTGTGTGTGTGTGTGTGTGTGTGTGTGTGTGTGTGTGTGTGTGAGTGTGTGAGACAGAAAACGACATACTGACTGTGTGAGTGTGTGTCGGCTGAAAACAGGAATCTCAAACTGTGTTACGCAGTTTGTCCAGCAGAGCGTGCTGACGAGTAACTCGCTCAGAAAAACTCAATCATGAATGTTTGTTTATGTTAACACACTCAGAATCAGTGTTCTCTGTTTATAGATATCAATGTTCTGACATCCACACACGTACAGCAAAGACAAGCTTGACAAGGTGACACATTAAAGCATTAGCATAAATATGATTTATGCAGCAGGTTGGTTTATGCACATGAGGTAGGAGGATGTGACAGTGATGTATACGACGTGCACAGACAGGCTGTGTGTGACTGATGATATTTACATGTTTGAAAGGACAAAACTGAATTTAATCTGTTTAGAATGTGTTTATGTCCTGATGGATGAGCTGAAAATGGAAAACAGGCTCGGACTCACCAAAGTTTGGGTTAAACTTACATGTTACACCGATCATGAGCCAGTTCTGGGCTACTGTAGAAACATGGAGGTCCAACATGGTGGACAGTGAACGTCACTTATTGTGCTTCACATATGTGGTTCATCTGATAAAATAAACTGAAATCAGGTGAGTCGCGTCTCGGCCGATCCAGACAGTTCTGACCCAGCAGCTCCGACCTGCCTGTCTGCTGCAGTTTGTCTGAAAAGAAGTGACGTTCCTTTGCTCTGCTGCCAGGAAGCTGCTGCTCAGACAGAAAGAGAGACGAAGGAAGAGAGAAGCTTGAGATGAAGAAGACGAGCTTCATAGTGAGGCGATCACACAATTAACCGCTCCCAAGACGCTGAGTGATTCTTCTGCTTCTGACAGCCTCTCCTCTTCCCTCCATGTCTGATGTTCACTCGGGCTGTGCTGAGAGATCTTGACTTTCCTCACCACAAGACAAAACTCCATATGCACGAGTCGGTGACGGCCACGTCCTGTGACATTCTCACAGCTGGAAACTGCTGGATCAGAAGAGTGTTGAGCCTCCGAGCGTGAACTACGTTGGAGGCTGTTTTCACACCGCGGTTCAAAGTTTTCCACTTGTGACCTTAATGGCCCTGACACGCCGTCACAGGAAGCCACCGGGCAGCTCCTCTGTGCAGCGTGTGTGTCACACTTACAACAGCTGTTTGGCTGATTAAGCATCAATCAGGTTCGTTCATTTCCGAAGAAAATAAATCAGGGCCACCAGTTTTTTTGACTGTTTGCAGAATCGAGAGAAGTCAACGATGTATGACTCAGGATTAGTTCTTGCACATTTGTCCAGTGTTCGCACGCGTCATCCAGCACTCACTAAACGTCTTCCTCCGGTGTGAGTCTGTCAGCAAACATCACAGCTGCCTCCCATTTCCGTAGCAAACAGGAGCCAGCTTCGTGCACCTGTCAGGGAACACGGGACGCACTCCTGAGACGCTGGGTCGGGGGGATCTGAGGAAACGGAGCCATTCGAAGCCTCCCAGAGCATCTGCTGAGTCGCAGCTCGCATGATGCCGTGCAAGGCGCTAACACTGCTGGGTTAAAGGTTCTCTGTCCACTGAGGTCAGAGAAGAACGCCATCGTGGTCCTGTGAGACACCGAGGAAGAACGTGTCCGCCGAATGGCTCCTGTTTCTTTCATTTTGGACAAAACGGCAACAGATTGGAGCTTCGTGTGTGAAGTATTTCTTAAAGGAGCGAGGCAGAAAGAAAAGTCACACCACAAACAAACAAACTGTAGAAACATTTAGAAAACGTTCATGCTACATCTGCAGGGATGGAAATGCACGATTAAAAACGAGAGTAAAGATGAGGATTGTTGGACTACAGTGGCATATAAACTGGGAGTGGATGTTCCACCTGACACGTATCAGTGTCATTCAGAGTTTGGCTGTGTTTGCATTGCTTTAGCGCCCCCTATAAGAACAGGCAGCACAGCAGGCTACGAGCTAAAGCAGGCTGCAGCAGCTTTATCTCCCATCAGGCTGCACGAAGGATCGGGCTTGATGATAATCTTCAGATCGACACAAGAAACTGTCACGATGGACAATGGAGAGAGACGGCTCGAGTGTTTCAGTGTGTTTGAGCTGTGTTACAGTGTGTGTTACAGTGTGTGTTACAGTGTTGTCTTCACCTGTGCAATCCTCTGTTTCTGCACGGTTAAATCACACTGTACGCTTACAGACAAAATGACGACGACGACTGAATCAAAGTTAAAGTTCCTTGCTGCTGGAGGAGACGAGAAGTGCCAGAGCTGCTCTGTGTGTGTGCTGCCTTTGTTTCACTGGATAATGTCTCCCCCTGCAGCTACGCCGTCCTAATGCAGGACATTAGAGAGCCCTCAGTTTTCCATTTCAGAGTGTGTGTGTGTGTGTGTGTGTGTGTGTGTGTGTGTGTGTGTGTGTGTGTGAGGTTTTTTTTTTCCAAAAAGCAGAATCTGATTATGGAAACAGAACGAGGTGCTCCGTCTCTCCTTTAATGGTCGCCATCACAGTGTCCTTGAAGGAGCCGTTTAAACTCTAATGGAGGTGAAGCCCGGAGGTTGATCTCAGCAGCTCGTGTAGTAAAAGTGTGAAGGAACGTCTGGAAGCCTCCCGGCCTCGCGTCCTCTCCGCGTGTCGCTGTCGTACAGATGAATGCGTCAGGCAGAGGAGAAGATCGGCAGCAGAATGTGTCGTGAACTTCAGAGACTGCACGGGCTCTGCAACATGAATCTGAAAAACTCTAAATCATTTGCAGAGTCCATCTGCACTAGAACATCACGGCTTAAACTCCAAGGAGTTTTTAACTGGCTCTGAAACAGCTTCAGTTTAATTCTGATGCCTCTGTTGGACCAGCCTAAACAAACAGAACCATCAGCACGGAAGGATTTGACTGTTTGTACAGTTATTTTTGCTGCTACTGGGTCGGACACAATCAGATTCCAGCTGAAAACTGTGGAACAAAAGTGTGTGGCAGCGGTTTATCCAGCCAGAATCAACACACAACGAAAGACAGTTCCTTGTCGGTGCTTTCAGGCTATGCACGCGTGGGGAAGATGAAGGACTGTAGAGTTCAGAAGCAAGTTATGCAGGTTTCATGCAGCCTGCATCAGAGCCTCCACATTCTGTGAGCTGTGGTTGATGTCGCAGAGACTACGTTTCATGTTTTACATGAGCTGGTCTGTTACAGCCATGATGCATTGTCCACCTGCTCCAAGGCTGCAAGACGCTTTCCACCACTGGAAGCTTCAAACTTTTCAGCGTGTAACAAGTTCCCTCAGCATCGTTACTTTGATCAAATTGTGTTTTCCAAACTCATTTGGATCCATTTTTTTTTAATCCTCTTTTTCTGCCCCTGGCAACAAGTTGTAATTTATGTCGTCCCGACTTTATTACCGTCCTTCAGCCCTCTCCAGATGGCATTAGTATTGACAGAAGAGCTCAGGCAATTAGCATTATAATTTTAACTTCAGGACTGCAGGAGTTTTATGAAACAAACAGCCCTCTCCACGGGAGGCTGCTAATTTGATTTTGCCTGCGGACAAACTCAAATGCACGCACATCACTAATTTCATTCTGTCATCCGGACAGTAAAATGATTCACTGGGGGGACGGCAGGACAAACTGTCACTCTGTGTGTGTGTGATACCGACACAGCAGCAGCAAAGCAGCAGCAGCAGCAAAGCAGCAGAGCAGCAGCAGCAGCAGCAGCAGCAGCAGCAGCAGCAGCAGCAGCAGCAGCAGCAGCAGCAGCAGCAGCAGGAGCAGCAGCAGCAAAGCAGCAGCAGCAGCAGCAAAGCAGCAGCAGCAGCAGCAGCAGCAGCAAAGCAGCAGCAGCAGCAGCAAAGCAGCAGCAGCAGCAGCAGCAGCAGCAGCAGAGCAGCAGCAGCAAAGCAGCAGCAGCAGCAGCAGCAGCAGCAGCAGCAGCAGCAGCAGCAAAGCAGCAGCAGCAGCAGCAAAGCAGCAGCAGCAGCAGCAGCAGCAAAGCAGCAGCAGCAAAGCAGCAGCAAAGCAGCAGCAGCAGCAGCAGCAGCAGCAAAGCAGCAGCAGCAAAGCAGCAAGCAGCAGCAGCAAAGCAGCAGCTCTTTCCTCTTCTCATTTCATTCTGAAGGCTTCTGGTATTATTATTGTTTTTTAACATGTGTGATCTGTATGTTGATTCAGGCTTCAAGTTAAACTGATTAAACATGCAGTAAAAGTTTGATCCTAACAAAAGCTAAAAAAAACCTCAACCAACATTTTCATCAGGCCAAGTCTTATCTGTGCAGTGTTTGTTGTGCTTAAAGGAGGAAACATTTGGATTCAAACAGGCCGTCAGAGTTCAAATATCAACCAAATGGTCAAATTTGAAATAATAAGTGACATCCCGCCTCGAGGGCTCGCTGACGCAGCTCATATCTTCCTTGGATGATGGGTTCAAAGCCTAAAATAGGCCGCCGTGCCCTCCTCCTGTCTCGCTAACAAAACGTCCTCCTCTCTCATCTGCCAGGAGGTGTTGAGATGTTAATGTCCTGTCAGTCCTCGGAGGGAGGATACGGTCACTCTGGCTTCAGGCCAGCGTGTGTGTGTGTGTGTGTGTGTGTGTGTGCATACATTTGTGCCTACTAATGTTAATTTGGGTATTTGGGTCAACATGCCTGTATACGGAGTGTGTGTGCATGGGCTTTTATTTCTAGGACGAGTCCTGGTGTGTTTGAAGGTTAAATGAAGCTTTTGATAAGAACGTGATGAAACGAGTCGGTCACTCTCGGTTCAGAGCTGAAGTTAGCATTCATGGCTGAGGTGAGAAGGTCATACAATGAACTCAAAGGGGGAAAACATGTGTGCAGTTTGCATATGTCGCCTCACCTCTTCCCTCTCCCTCTCCTCCCGCCGCCTCGTCGTGTCTCGTCCACTTCGCCGTCCCTGATGAAGAAATGTGAGCGCAGGCAAAGACGACTGAGGATTCTACATCTTCTCATTTAAAGGTTTCCCAACAGGTGTGACCTCCTCTGATCCCACCGCTTCATCAAAGCACAGCGTGAATGACCTTCACGTCTTTACAATAACATGTGCAGATGTGAGAGGCTGACATGAATCCTGCAGGGATCTCGTGCCTGAGGTTGCTCGGAAGGTTGACATATTCTCACCTTGTCACGCCGTGAGCGACAGCAGCCGGGTTCTGTGACAGCAGCAGCGTAATCCAGCAGGATGACGGGATAGGAGATGTTCACCTTGATGACATGTTGGAGGTATAAGAGCCTGTCGCCTTCAGCTGTTCATCCAAGCAGCAGCTTAAACAGAAGGACTGCGATACAACAGCCATACATCGTACGGGAAGTTATAAATGATATTTAAAGATTTACTGTGAACCCATGAAGCACCTGGGTAGCTCACCTGATACGAAGAGGTGGGTGGTGTTACAGGTCTTTCTGCCTCAGGTCCGCTGATGAGCCTCGCAGACCAACATGAGCTCTTCACAGACATGCTGTCCATTTTTGCACGACTGACATCGTTTTCTGTCTTTTTCTGTCCTTGTAAACATTTTGCAGCCCGATAATTCAGAATCGTGGAACCGCGTGAAGTCCAAAGGCGCTGAGGTGATCTCGATGCCGTTCACGCTTCAATGAGATGAAAACCAAATGTTAACAGCCAACATTTCACGGCGCTTTGTCCTCTTTTTATTTGCTCAGGTGTCTCAGACCTGCAGCCTCCATCGCAACTTCTGTTTTATTAAGCCGAGTGAAACATCAAGGTCGCGAACCATATAAAGGAAAAAGAGCAGAGTGAGTCATAACTGAAGAGGTTCTGACTTTTAAAGGTCAGCTGCTACACTTTTAATCCTGGTTGAATACCGAGCACTGAGCTAACCTCTGCTCCTCGTCTCTCCTGACGCCGCTCATTTCCTCCTCAGAACATTTAGCATGTCAACTTTACAAAGCTGGAATCACCTCAACAATAAAACAGATATTTCTTCTTGTTCTTGTGTCATGTGTGGCACAGTGTGACCTTGAAAATGGCCCCCGCTCTCTTCGCGCACCTAATCGCCACCCGCCGCCGCCGCCCGTGCCAGCTGGTGCCAACAGATTTGATGAATGAAAGGCTGAGGCGTCGCGGGCAGACCTCCGCTTCGTTTATTGAGAGCAGATGGCGAAGACACGATAGGAATTTGTTAGTGCCTCCGCTGTGAGCGTTGTTACTGCTTTAACAAACATTAAAATCCTTGTCGTCGCTTTGTTTTGTTTGCTCTTGCAGGTGAAATCTTGTGTTGGTGGATAGAAAACGTCCTTCAATGCAGGTGACCTGCAAGTGTGAGGAGAGAGAGAGAGAGAGAGAGCGAGCAAAGAAAGGCTTCCTGATTTCAACACAATCAGTCACTCGGGACCAACTGTGGGAAACAAGCAGGGACTAATTAGTTGTATAGAGTCAGTCTATCATGTACTTACAACAGTTCTTTACAGGGGGATGCTCTCTGAGGAGGTGTGTGTGTGTGTGTGTGTGTGTGTGTTAGGGCTGCATCAGTATTATTAGTATTATTACCAGCTCTTATTACCATCCTGGGTTTGAACTTTTAGTACATAATAAAACTGTGCTGGAGCCGCTGAACCATTTTGCAGTTTTATGTTTTAATTTAAAGTTTTGTTTTGGTATAAAATCGTCGTTTTAACGCAGCTTGTATATTAACTAAATATATCAGCTGGGCAGTGCTGGAAGGTGACAAAGTACTTTCATACTCAAGTACTGCTTAAAGGGCCAGTGTGTAGGATTTAACGGGGATCAGGCGCGTAGCTGCAGATTGCAACGCCCTCGTGTCACCGGCCTCTTCCACCACCTAAGATACGAATTGTCGGTGGAGCTGCGGTGACGCCTGAACACCTGTGACGACGCCCACCTGTCAATCAGAGCGTCCACGCTCTTAATCCTGCATAACATGGGGACTTATGGAGACTGACTCACTTCTGCAGCCAGCCTCAAGTGGACGTTAGAGGAACTGTTTTTTACTCCATTATTTACTCACTTTGTTTAATAATTTCAGTTACTTTAACTATACCTGCTCATGCTCCTGCAGCCGATCCCAGCTGACGTTGGTACGAGCGGCGAGGTCGACCTTGGACAGTCACAGTGTCAGTCACAGTGTCAGTCACAGTGTCAGTCACAGGGCGCAGCACAAGTCTTTTAATTGCACACACTCAAACCACGTGAGGAGAGAAGAGACGAGGAATGAGTCGACACGCTGCGTGAAGCGACATCCGGCGGCAGCTGATCACAGCTGGATCAGCTGCCGTTCGGCTTTAACAGACTTCTGATGAGGTTTGTGTGCTAATGCTGATAAAATGAAGCAGAGTTATCAGTGTTAGCGCAGCAGCCTGTTACTCCTTTAACACGAATGAGAGCCTGTGTTCTGCATTTACTCTCTGTCCTGCTCACAGGATAATTTCTCCTTGAAGAACGGGTTTATATGATTTATTCATTATTTACATCTGTATTTATTGATGCTCTGATTGTGAATTCCTTATTAAATAACCCAGAATATGATTATGGCACCTTCTGAAGATTAGACATTATTTATTAGGCTCAATGCTTCAGAGAAAATGTAAATGATGGAACTTATATCATGTAAAATACCGTTTCTGGCTGACAGATCATCCTCTCTCTAACGGGAGTTACACTGCAGTGATAGAAGCAGCTCTGCGTTTATGAGCAGCAACATTAATGCATCAAAATTTATAATGCAATAATAAAATGGCCCAGTTTGCATCGGGAGTACTTTCAGTTTTGCCACTGTGTTGATTTTCTGATTGTATCTGTGAAGCTTTGAGGTGACAAACCGTCACGTGACTCCACTCTGCTAACACCTGCAGCACTGAATATATTGAAGCACCTGGATGTCTTTCAACCCGACCTTTAACCCCCATGTGTGTTTTTTAGCATTGCTATTTATGTAAGATGAGTCAGCGACAGTCCACTACCAGCTGGGTCAGTGTTAAAACAACATTAAAGATGCATGAGACCGAGTCAGGACAAATGAGACGGACAAGAAAGAGATGGCAACCAACCAGAACCTCCGGGCAGCGAACTCATCCGGGCCAAAACAGAGGAGCTAAAAGTTCTGACTGGAGCGTGTATATACTGAGATAGATGACTGATAGGAGGCAGGTGTGCAGGAAGGAGACGGATCAGGTGACTGGATAAGGCGGGAAGGACACTGAGGACATCTGCTGGACAGGTGGGAGACGGCAGGTACCGACACAGAGCACTGCTGGGGGTAACATGAAGGTTTGCCATCGTCGTGGAGGGGAGGTGGAGTGATCCATGCATTCATCATCACAGACTGCTTACGTGTTTCAGTTTCAGCCTCCCTGATATATTTACATACATGAACCCAGTCAGGAGGTCATGATGCAAGACGACTGCAAGACGGCGTGAAATATTTTTCTACATGCGGTTGGCATGCTGAAGGTTTGGAGAAGCTTCCATGCTGGTCCTCCCGTCTGCTCCTCCAGACTGGGGGTGTGTTGGATGGATCAGAACCACCCTTTAAATAATCGAGACGCTCACTGTGAGATGTGCTCGAACGGATTTTACATTTTACAGTGTAACAAGTAAACACGGCGTCCCGTCTGAAGGTGCTGAGGCAGAGTGAGCCATCAGCGAACAGATGAGACAGCTGCCTGTCACACAGGAGCGAAGGGGAACAGCTCGGCCTCAAAGGTTACAGAGTTTGGTGATGTGATCGCCTTGACAGGCCTCCGTTCTAACGAATCATGTCACCCTCCTCCTCCTCTCCTCCTCTTCTTCTTCTTCTTCTGCTGTCCGTCCACTCGCTGCGTCACAGCTCAGCTGCCCGCGCGTGTGTGAAGACTCAATCAACTTTATTAATCGCTCTTTCCTCTCAGAAGGTCTTCTCTGGTCCTGGAGGTTCAGTCTCATCTTCGTATTGCTGCTGAACGTTACATTTTTGGACCTCGACGTCTCATTTTAAAGGTGCAGCGTGTCAGATTTAGAATTAATATTTCAACTGCAATAAAATGGGACTTTTATATCTATAGAAATCTTCTTTCATGGAGTCTGCCACCACGTTAGCTTCAGATTTATTCTTTAGATTTATGTGTGGGTAGATTTTCTGTGACACAAGGTGGTTGTAATCTGCAAAGGTCCTCCACACTGGACCTTTAAAGGGGAACTAAACAGATAATTCAGGGGATTAAATGATGGACAGACCAGAAAGACAGACAAAGAAATGATTGTTGGTCTTTTATAAACACTTCCTGTTCTGTCAGCTGAGATTTTCATTGTTGGAAACTTTTTACAAAGCGGGTTCATTATTTTTTTAAACTTTGTGCTAAAATCTGCAAAAGCTCAAAGGAGGTAAACTGTGTATTTATTTATGAATGAACTTTAGTTGTGGGAGAGACGTGATTATTTTTTAAAAGACGAGCTGTCTAGACGTGTGTGTGTGTGTGTGTGTGTGTGTGTGTTCAGGATGATGTGGGTCACAGTAAATGTTTTCCATCATTTAAATTTCAGTGTTTAAGGCTTCTCAACTCACTCATCTTTGATCAGACTCTGATATATAATATATAATATATGTAAAAATGTTCATAATGAGGAGAGGTGCTGGTGTTAGGTTCTGTTTCCCTGTCTATCTCACTGATTATGGAGAACGTAGGATCATATTTTCTGGAGGTTTATGTGGATCTCTGTGATTTACAGAGTTTCCTGATGGACAGTGAAAGTTGCTGCCCGGCCCGAGCGGAGACTTTCAGTTCAGTTTTGTGTGAGATGGAGGTCGTCCTCGTGTCTGCTGATCTGATCACCTTGATTGTGGCTAAAAAAAAGGAAAGAAAGAAAAAGCTGGTCTATAATTAATGATACTGAACATCCGTCCACTCTGAATTTAAGATGCTGCCTTCTGGATGTTCCTACAAAAAAACAATATTAATTATAGAGGACGCAATCATCATAAATAAGTCACATAAATAAATAAATAATGACAGTGAAAGTTGCTGCTGATTCGCTTTCGGTTTTATTGGATTCATTCTTTGATTCTCTGAATGTTTGAATGATTTTGTGGATCATAGACGTGATCCATGAATCCAGAACTTTCTTGCAGTGGTTCTTTGTGAAACGTTGTTGGACTGAGGTGACCTCGCCCCCCTTCATGTCAAATCTTCTATCACCTGTTACCTGTTTACCTGTGGGAGGTCCCAACTTTTGTTATCGAACATTAAATATCTTTTCTTTATGTTTTTCCCAACTCTTTTGTGTTGTACTGTACATTATTGTTTGTTTTGTCCAGACATGATTCATGATCATTTCATCACGGTGGTGCAGTCATGCAGCAGTCAGACTCCTGCAGCTGGAAGCCGTAAATTAACTTCTCCCCTTTCCTCCGTAACCGCTCCGCATCCTGTTTACCAAGTGTTCCTCTCTGCTATGAGCTATGGCCTTTGGCTCCATGTGTAATGTACAGTATCAAATTGCTTCTCTTAAAGGAGCAATCATGCAGCACTCCAGGGGATGCCGAGCGCAGTAATTGAACATTCGCCGGGAAGCCGCTGACGTACAGTATGACACCTCTGGGCTCTGACTGTGTTGCGGTTCTGCTTTGGCCTGGGTTATAAATATGTGAATGGCCTCAAATCCCAGCTGGGAAACACAGAGCACATTGGAGGTGAATGACACACACTTCAGGAATACGAAGTCAGGCTGGCTGCAGGTGTAAATGAACTGAACGGGAGAGCTGTGGAGGGATTTTCGATGAATTTATCTTATCGTGCATCTTTGAAATGCTGAATTTTGGATTCACATGAATTAATTTGCCCTCTGTTGCAAACCGAATGTTGCGTTTAACATCAGAATGAAACTCAAGAGCGCCAAGGTGATGAGGACAGATGGACTGAAGGGGACAACTTAATGTTATTGATCTGAGAGAATCAATAGACTAATTTCATTACGAGGAGGGAACATATTATTTTGAATGAATGTGGTAATTTGAAGGTAAACATCTAATGAAGTAAGCACGATGCATCAATAAATGCACTGAGAGACCATACTGATGAAAATGACACTTTTTGGGCATGAAACTTAAATATAATTAAATTTTTGGGGTTTGCTGCACGTCTATATGTTTATAGTTCTTTTTAAAATCAGGGTAAGTGTAACAAGCCAACCTGTCAATCAAAGCATCCACATGTTTGTTTCTGCTGTCTAACATGGGGACTTATGGAGACTGACTCACTTCTGCAGCCAGCCTCAAGGTGGACGTTAGAGGAACTGCAGTTTTTAACACTTACAAATAGTTTTCATTTACCAGCCAGAGAGGCTGCTGCTTGGTTGTTAGCTTCCTTTAGCTCACTGTCAGCTTGTGATCTTGATTCATAAAGAAGATGAAGTGATTGCCTTTATTAGTGGCTGTTTGGCTGATGATTGTCACTGACTGGAGGATTTACCTTTATTTCACCTTCAGATCAGCCGTGTTTTAGAAAAGTCTTCTGGTTTCTTTTGGACTCATTTCCAGGTGAAACTTTAACATGAACTATTTTCTTCACAGCTGTCAGAGTGTATTAACTCTACAGATCATTTACAACATCCTCTTCCTGGAATGAGTCGGCTCTTGATAAGCCCTCCCTCTTCTTCCTGCTCTCACACACAGCCAGCTCCACCCTGCTCAGGTGTTTCCTTGTTCCCTCCCCCTCAGATCTCCAGTTTGAAGATGGGTGGAACCAACATGTGGTGACGTGTCAGCTGACAGGCCGCATGTTGTTTAGATCAGAGCTCAGACTAGTTTCATTTCTCAGGAAGTCGAACTCAGACAGTTGTCGATGCGGAGAGGAGAAATGGCGCAGCAAGAAAATAAACTGGACCGGGAAACCTTCTCTTGTCCGATCTGTCTGGATCTACTGAAGGATCCGGTGACTACTTCCTGTGGACACAGCTACTGCATGAACTGTATTCAAAACTTCTGGGACGGAGAGGATGAGAAGAGAATCCACAGCTGCCCTCAGTGTAGGCAGACCTTCATACCGAGGCCTGTCCTGAAGAAAAACACCATGTTAGCAGCTTTAGTGGAGGAACTGAAGAAGACTGGACTCCAAGCTGCTCCTGCTGATCACTGCTATGCTGGACCTGAAGATGTGGCCTGTGATGTCTGCACTGGGAGGAAACTGAAAGCTCTGAAGTCCTGTCTGGTCTGTCTGGCCTCTTACTGTGAGAAACACCTCCAGCCTCATCATGAATCACCAACATTTGTAAAACACAAGCTGGTGGAGCCCTCCAAGAAGCTCCAGGAGAACATCTGCTCTCGTCATGATGAGGTGATGAAGATGTTCTGTCGTACTGATCAGCAGTGTATCTGTTATCTCTGCTCTGTGGATGAACATAAAGGCCACGACACAGTGTCAGCTGCAGCAGAAAGGACTGAGAGGCAGAGAGAGCTCGAGGTGAGTCGACAAAACATCCAGCAGAGAATCCAGGACAGAGAGAAAGATGTGAAGGAGCTCCAACAGGAGGTGGAGGCTATCAATGGCTCTGCTGATAAAGCAGTGGAGGACAGTGAGAAGATCTTCACTGAGCTGATCTGTCTCATGGAGAAAAGAAGGTCTGATGTGAAGCAGCAGGTCAGATCCCAGCAGGAAACTGAAGTGAGTCGAGTCAAAGATCTTCAGGAGAAGCTGGAGCAGGAGATCACTGAGCTGAAGAGGAAAGACGCTGAGCTGAAGAAGTTCTCACACACAGAGGACCACAACCAGTTTCTACACAACTACCCCTCACTGTCACGACTCAGCCAATCTACAGACTCATCCAGCATCAATATCCGTCCTCTGAGGGACTTTGAGGATGTGACAGCTGCTGTGTCAGAGCTCAGAGATAAACTACAGGACGTTCTGAGGCACCAACGGACAAACATCTCACTGACAGACACTGAAGTCCATGTTTCACTGTCAGGACCAGAACCAGAGCCCAAGACCAGAGCTGAGTTCTTAAAATATTCACGTGAACTCACACTGGATCCAAACACAGCAAACACACGGCTGTTATTATCTGAGGGGGACAGAAAAGTGACATTTACATGGGATCAACGTCAGTCTTATTCTAGTCACCCAGACAGATTCACTGTTTATCGTCAGGTCCTGAGTAGACAGAGTCTGACTGGACGTTGTTACTGGGAGGTGGAGTGGAGAGGAAGAGTTGATGTAGCAGTCACATACAAGAATATCAGCAGAGCAAGAGAATCAGATGAATGTTTATTTGGATACAATGACAAATCTTGGAGGTTAGATTGTGACACAGACAGTTATGACTTTTATTACAACAGTGTCGGCACTCCCGTCTCAGGTCCTCGGTCCTCCAGAGTTGGAGTGTACCTGGATCACAGTGCAGGTATTCTGTCCTTCTACAGCGTCTCTGAAACCATGACTCTCCTCCACAGAGTCCAGACCACGTTCACTCAGCCTCTCTATGCTGGACTTTATATTTATTCTGACTCCTCTGCTGAGTTGTGTGAAGTCAAATAGACAGAAGTCATTGAAGGGTTAAATTCTGTGTTTCATGTCTTCAGCTTGTTTTGTTTCCATCATTGTTGCTGACAGCTGATTGTTGTGGCATTTCTTCACCTGTCAATCAAACACTGTGGGCGGTACTTTGCCCTCTTCTCATTGGTGGTTGTGTAAATGTTTGAGTTTCTTTCGGTGGCTCCTTCCTGTGTCTGTTTAGCCATGGAGGCTATCACTGCTCATGATGACTTTAGTTTGTATGATCAGAATCAATAAGGAGATGATTCATTCTCTTCTTGTACATATGTGAGATTCAATGAAGAAACAACATTTAGTTTGTGCTCTGAGTCAATAAAGAGGATTTATTACACACTGAAACACAGTCCTGATTCATTTGGTCAAGTTTGGTGTGAACAAGTTGAGTTGAGTCCTGACACACACGAGACAACAGAGGCCATGGTGCGTTCACTGACCTGCTTTATTGGTACAATATTGACCTTCAGTCCAATGAGCCTCTGCTGCGTGACACCTTCTTTACAACATACACAACTGATATGACGAGATACTGCAGTATACTTCTAGTGAGACGCCATCAACACGCTGCAGCAAGTCTTCATGTTTCCATTGAACATGTGATCTAAATGAACTCCCAGCATTCACTCTGTTTATTTCGTCGTCTCCGTCTGGGCGGTCCTGCCTCCGCCGCCTCCTGACTAATCTAAAGATGGTTATAGAGGTGGAGCTGAATGAAGCCTGGCTGCTCAAACAAGCCACCTGTGACCACACCCACCTGTCAATCAAAGAGTCCACGCTCTGAATCCTGCATAACAACAGACGAGAAAAGTTTGGATTGTGCTGAGCGTACGGTTTGTCGGAGGCGGTAACATTTGTTCAAGTACGTCTGATCGTGGTGTCATCCTGAAGAATCCAGCTCTCGCGAGGCGTTCCAGGAATTTAAAGCTCTGTGCATCATTTGCAGCTCGATGTTCTTTTTCTCATGGTGCAGGAATAAAAAAGCAATCACTCATGTCGACATTAATTTGACCGTGGTTCAGATCTGTAATTGTAATTTCATACTTCTGCTGCGTGAATGTGCTGGTATTTATATGTTAATGTGTGTTTGTACATTTGTCTGCGTAATCATTAACGTGAGAGACGCTGTGTGGTGTTGCATATAAATGAACGTCTCAGTGTCTGCTGATTGGTCTCTGCGTACCTGCCCGGTGACTGCAGATGGAAATGAGCTAATAGCTTAAAATGGCGTACATCATCTCATCGCAGAATAAAAATTAATCATTTAAATGACATTTTATGTAATAAAGCAGCTGCACACTTTAAATCTCACATACAGACCAAATCTGAACAGAAACAGAGATTTATGGTTTTTCATGTAGCTGCATCTTGCACATCTCAGACAGTAAGAGATTAAAGTTTCCTTATCTTTTCCTCCGTGTATTAATCCTCACATCATGGCTGCACTGTGCAGCAGAGGTGGAGGAGTAAATAACAGGAACATCCGACGGTGTAATACAATCCAACACAAACACCACCAACGACCGCAGAGCTGATACGGCTCTCTCTGTTGTACTGGGCTGCATTAGATTTTCAGGTGTTTCTATTATTCTGTCCACCCCTCCCAACTATCTACAACATACCTCTGTTCAGCGATGAGTGGAAAACACTCGCCGCAGTGATAAGATTAGCACGGCATTGGAGTGCGGGACAGCGTCCTCGCTGGCTCTGCATAACGGCCGCGCCTTCAGATGGAAACCAACAACCGTGCTGAAATGTAATTGCCATTCAGCGAATATCTCGGTGCACCGGGCGGGCGGCGGGCGGGTGGCGTGCACATGCACATAAACTCCCCCGCTGGAATAGCTGCTCAGAGATGGACGGGGTGGGCGAGGCGTGCAGGGGGGGGGAGGACATTACTCACCTCGGCGTTATTGTTCACAAATAAAACCAAAGCGTAATAAAAGCGATCCTTTAAAAATTCATGTGAGACGAGGCATCGTGGAAGGCTAAGCACTGTGGGAGGTGGAGTGTGAGGAGTGTGTGTGTGTGTGTGTGTGTGTGAAGCTTTGTTTTAAATTATTCTGGTCATTACGCTGCATCAGCGCGTGTGTGTGTCGCAGCTTTCTGCCCCTGACTGAGTGTGTGTGCGGGTTTCATGACTGTATATGTATTTATGATTATGTGTGTTCACATGACTCGAGCGTGTGTGTGTGTGTCCATACGTGTGAGAGCGGTTAGGTGTGTATATGCATGGCTAGATCTGGATGCATGTGTGTGTGTGTGTGTGTGTGATCCTCTTGCATTGATGCATTTTGTGGTTTTATAACTGTGCGTCTCAGTTAATGGATTTATGTGTGCATGTGTGCGTTTGCATGTTATCATCTGAGTGTAACTGAGCAGCCGTGTGTGTGTATCTCAGCATGCCCGTGTTCATGAAGCTGTGTGTGTACTGTGGACATTTTCTTCTTCTGCAGTACGGCTCTTTAAGAGTCCGGGTCTGAAACTAAGACCTGAACTTCGTGCTTCGACTTACAACTTTGATCTGTGTAGCCCTGGCCATCAGATTCACTGGTCCTGATAACCAAAGATGTGGACTCGGGTCGACTCTGCTCACTGTTTTGATGACTTACTGCTTGAAAATAAATGTCCTGAGACACAGACTTGGAAATTCAGCCCCCAAATTCCTCCCGGCACGAGCGCGCAGCATTGTGTGTGCTACTTTGGTGAGTTCACGTCATCATAACTTAGAAATAACAGCCAGAGCTACAAAATTTAAACACAGTTTAGTCTTTGCTTTGAGACCCAAACAAACATTATTTGACTACTGGTTATCTGTTAACTAGTTAAATAACCCGAGCCTTGTTGGCGGTTGGGTGGTTGTTAAGGTCAGGACAAGGCACAAGGCAATGCGTCCTTCCAAGTGTAGCACAATAGTGTGCATGTGTGCACACAGAGACTGCTGACAATCATTCATGCACACATAAATGTAAGCTGAGCATTAGCATGCTAACTGCGCTCGTCCAGCAGTCGCCCAGCGCGCGGAGAGAAATTGATATTCTGCTCCTGTTTGTCGTCCTGCAGAAGGAAGCGGAGACGGAGGAACATTCTATTAAAAACACAACAAGAATTTACAGAGCTGCAGCGGGAGGCGTAGCAAGGCAAAGCCACCCCTGCACGCAGGGCTCGGTACGAGCATTCATATTTCTGAGGCTGTCGGCTGTAGATCTGTGGAGAAGCTGGGCTTCATTCTGCTGGAGGGTTTCTGAACGGATCAGCTCCACGATCACTGCTGAGACTGTGTTAGGAACATCTCAGTAGAATCCCAAGGTGGATTAGGTTTTATTGCAGAGGGTACAGGTTGACATTTCCTGTGTTATATTTCTTATTTAACGTGCTGTCAGGATATTTTTATGGCAGCTGCGACTAGTTTCCTTTTTTCCTGTCTGCGTTTCCTTTTCCTGTGTGTACTTTTGGTGTTATGTGTTATTAAGTTACTTTCACGTGGGGGATTTAGTGACATCTAGTGGTGAACTGAATGTAGCTCAAGAGAAAGAGAAACTACAGTTTCAGGCTGACTTCAGAAAAGAATAACAGAAGCAACCTGTCAATCATCTGGAACATCTGACATTCCTCTGGACCTTCTTCTTCTTCTCAAGGAGTCGCTTTCAGGAACCGATCCGTTACACGGTAAAACACCAACAAATCTGAGTTCTAGCAGATGAATGAAAGTCAAACTGATGAATGAACACAAAGACACTTTTACACAGGACATAAAACTGTCAAATACATCCTAACAATCGTAGATGGATAAGAAACAAAAGTTTCAGTCAAGTTACAGATCAGAGCGAAGAGAACAAATTCATAAAGATTCATCCTCTGGGGATCATAAATGTTTGTTCGTCCATCTAGCAGTTACATTTTGATGAAAGTATATATTTACAGTTTTCCTGCCAAATAAGATAATAAACTTTATATCTGTGGTCTCCACTCGCTGAGGTTTTAATACGGCGTTCTAAAGTTTAACTGTCTTCCTTTCTGGGGAAACATATTTTCCTCTCAGCTCTTTACATTTCAACATATTGTCAGGATTTCATGGAACCACGCTGCCCTCCATTGCTCTTTCCTTTACCTTTATCTCCTTCTGTCCATCACTCCATCCCTCTCGCCTCGCCTCCTCCATTATTCAGCGGTTCACCTTTCGCACCTCGCCTCTCCCGCCGTCTCTCGCGCTAAATCTAGTTTCAGGCTTTATTGTCCTTGAAATTAGGTTTGCAGCAAAGCGCGCCACGCAGTACATACAGTAAACAGAATCTACCGGAACGCACGAGACACGCGCGTTAAAATGAAGTGTGGAACGAGCGGAAGATTGACCGACCGCGGAGTCCTTCGCTTTCTATCGCGCTCTCTCTTCGATCACAGACGTTCATCCATCCGTGCCTCTGCCCTCGAGACCTCGTCTGGCCTGGACTGGTTAGCTGTAAGTGTTTCCTAACCCGGTCTGTCTGGAGCGAATACATCCCAACACGACAAACTAAGCCAACTAAAAACTGGTCAAATCACAACATCTGTAGGATTTAAATAATGGAAGTGTTCAGTGTTTGCACAACTGAACATTTACGTGCCTGAACGCATCATTAGTTTTAGTCTGTGAGCCATTATACATCACCCAGAAGATGTGCTACCATCTAACTTCACAGTGGTAGATCTATAACTTCAGTGTCCAGATACAGGTAGTCTGTTTACCTGCGATACTGTCAGGGCTAAAAACTGATGCAAAATACAAAACGCTTATTGGAAACTTTGTTGTTTTCCTTTCTTCCTTCCGAGTAAAACAAAGTTCATCACAAAACGAGCTCCACGTGTCCCGGAAGTCCGTTTTTCTGTTTCCCAGCTGCTTTATTCTGTAAACTCTCTATTTTTGTCTCTTTCTCTCTTCTGCAGTCTAAATTAGGAAAAGTCCATTATCGTCACGCCTGTGACTGCACACCCACACACGTATTCACACACATATGCATACACACACCTGATGCGGACCATAAATCGTTGTCTCCATTATAATTCTGCCAATGGTGCCTCCATGCTGGCTGCACAGCGTCTTTATGGTGCGGATTTGATGTATATGTGGAGCCGGACCGGGCCGGGCGGGGGCGAGTGACAGAATGAGGCTGGGAAATGAGCGACAGAGGAGGAAGACAAATACTGGACCGACACCGAAGACTCGGAGAAGAGGGAGGAGATGCGAATACATCAGCGGAGAGAGAAACTAGAGGGCAAAACACAACGGACCTTTTTAAATCTGTGCATATCTAAGTCTGCATGATGCGTGATTGCGTCGTTGCTGTATTTCCCAACATCTATGCTCTCCAGAACAGCCGTGATTGGGTTGGGTTTTCGCTTTGGGTGTTCTGCCCTTACTAAGAGAGGAAGGAGAGCGCTGAGCTGTGTCGCAGCCCGTGAAGGTGTGTCCTTCACGGGAACTAAAGGCCAGGCCGAACTTCAGATTCATAAATTGTATTAACTTGGTCAAGTGCCAAGTGAGAGGTCAACAACAAGAGATCAGTCCAGTACCAAGAGGTCAAATGCAAAGAATCAAGTGGTGCTACGGGACAGGTAGGCGAGTAAGGAAAGACTGAGCGGGGGCTTCTTATACCGAGGAGGTGACGGCTGCTGGACAGGTGGCATCTGAGAAAGACAGGACAGGTTAGTAAGCATGAAATTGGCAGTAAGTATTAGACGGAGGGGACGAGGATCAGCAGCAGTGACAGGCCTGACCTTAAAGAGATCAAATTAATGATGCATCCTGTCCTCGTTAAGCCAAAAATAATCCAAGAGAGATTCCAGAGCAGATCATGACAGATGGACTTCACTCCTTCCTGTAGTCACAGCGCCGGGCTTACTTTTGGTATTAAGATGCAGGTGAATTATTATAACGCTGCAGCTAACTGCGGATCACGGCGGCTTTCTGTCTGAATTTAGTGTGCACAGGTGGTTAAAATAGCTTCTGCTGGCGTCCCCGCTCACAGCTGTGCTTTTCTTTGCTTCCATTGCTGGTCCTCACGTTTGGAGGAGCGCCAACCACCATTTACTCCACCCGCACTTCAAACATCACGTCAGGACAACTCAACCAACTCTGTGGCAGCTGATGGATGGAAGCTGTGAGGTGTGAACTCTGAAGTCTGAGAAAATAACGTTGTATAATGTTCGCTGGTGAATGTGTTGAAAACGAGTTCGCCCATGCTGGCCTCTGTACTTCTGTCCTCACATTAGCCTGCTGTCCAGTAGGCTGACTGCCTAATGTTGGCTAATTATCCACACTGATGGTTTCACTAAAATATGAAATGTCAAACTGCTCATAAAGGACCGCAGCTCTCAGCCAGAGACGTTAGCGGGCAAGTTGAAGACGGCAGACAGCCGAGGCCTTCCTGTGTGGAGTTTGCATGTTCTTCCCGTGTCCCTCCGAAACATGCAGGTTTAGAGAATGACTGTGATGAACCAGCGACCTGTCCGGGGTGTACGCCACCTGGAGTCCTCTCCCTCCCTCCGTGATCCCGTTAAGGATAAGCGGTCATGGAAAACGTAGCTGCTTGTTTTATATAAATATTGGCATCGGAGACGACAAAACGACCTTTTCTAATAAGAAGTGTGTGAGCTCCCCTCAGCTGCACCGCTGGTATGGAGTGCTCTGTTCTCCCTCCGGCCTGCCTGGGAGCTCGAAGCCTGTCGTAATTGCCGTTGTACTGTGTGTGTGTGTGTGTGTGTGTGTGTGGCTGCTGCAGTACTGTCAATAAGTGCTTGATGGCCGAGCCGGTGACTGCCTCTCTCTCTCTCTGCAGCAGCACAGAGGAGATGGATGGTAAAAGAGCCGGCCCCTCAGCGACTTTTATCTCCCGCTCTCCTCTCCTCCATCACTCTGTCCTGAATCTTCTGCCATTTTTCCCCCCTCTGGTCTTCCTCCCATTCCCTCTCTTTCTCTCTCTCGCTCCTTCTTCTCTCCATCTGTTGCCAGCCAGCCTCTCCCTCTTTCTTTTGCCTTTTTTTGTGTGAATGAATGTTTCTCATTTCCGTTCCCTGCAGACAGTCTTTCCGTGCCATCCTTTATGTCTCTGTCTGTCTCCTCCCCTCTCCTCTTGAGTGTTTAAAAAATACTAGTTTGGCTGTGAGACTACAAATCTCTCTCTTTATCTGTCTCTGTTGTTCCATACTTGTTGTAGGCTTGTTGCTGTGTAGTGTTGACTCAGGCCAGTTAACTCTCTGACAGACTTTACTACGAATTTGGAGTTTTATTATTGCAAAATTGTCAGTATGTGATATTTCTACTTTTCGACCATCGCACATCTTTTTCTCTCCTCTCCTAATTTATTTATAATGAATGTTTTATTCATGGTATTATCATTCCTCACTGTTTTCTCCCATCTCCGATTCCTCTCCTCTTTCACTTCAGTTCATTCTGGTGATAAAATTGGATTTTTTGGCAGAGTACACAGGTGATAATGCCGTGATCACATTAGACCACGACTCTGCAGGCTGTCAGCCAGAAGCAGAGATTGACTTTACTTGAATTGACTCGCAAAGCTTCAGGTTTACTCAATAATTCAATAACATTATCAACAATAATAACACTATTTATCTAGCACAATCCATACAATGCAGCACAAAGCGTGTGAAAAGCAGATAATTATATTTTATATATATTAAAACAATAAAAAACAAGGAAGGGAAATAGACTTTGAACAGCAGGATAAGAGAAACACTTCAGGACAAAGTGATGGATCTCATTTGAAAGCAGTCAACAGATTTAGATCTTCAGGTAGACAGTTAGTAACAAAGGCTGCCTCCTTTACCTTCAGTTCTCATCTCAGGAACACGAGGTTTGAGATCTAGGCGACCTCGCAGGGACGTACGATTGTCTGAGAAGAAGCAAAGTCATTTAAACACTAAAAAATGAATTCTGTGACAGACAGGTAAGCAGTGAAAAGATTTGGAGTTTGAAGTCGGCTGTTGTCACATGCTGCTGCGTACTGTATGAGATATAACTGATCAATAGTTCCTTTGTCAGCACCAGACAGAAGAGTGTTACAACAGTCCAACCTGTTTCAGAATCAATGTCGAAAAGTTTCGACTTGTTTCTTGTGAGTTTTAGGTGGTCAGACAGTTTTTCTGTCTCAGCTTTTGTTCCAATTCCAGGATTTGATTTTAGTCTTGATTGATTAGATGTACAGAATTCTGATTCATCCACAGACTTGTGTCAGAGATGCATGCAATCACGGTGTTATCGCCACATATGCAGACTGAAAATAAGTGGGCCCACGATAGATCCCTGTGGGACACCATCTCACGTTTTTTCAGAGAATTCATGGCTCTGTAAAAGTGCCAACCAGTTAAGATAAGATAACCATGATTCATTCATCCTCATTATTACTAATCCTTTCACATTAACTTGTAATTCTGAGGGAATTGATCACATATAATCCCCAATAACCAAAGCTGTCCAGATGGAAGGCTCAATTTGCGATCGCCAATCCACTTGCTGCCACTTTACCCAAAAATATTTCATCTAGCTTTCCTGGACTGGGCTGAACTTTTAAAGCATGAAATTAATTTGTGCACGCTTGTATTTATTGACATCTGTCCAACAAATTGATGAATTTTATTTGTTATTGAAATTGGTGTCGAGTCGTGACACGTGCTCTCGCCAAGATGAAATTAACTTGGAGGAGGCTCAACATGTTGCCAAGCATCGAGAACAATGGAGGCTGTGTCAGTGTAGACCCTGCACATGTCTCACAGGGGATAAAGAGGATTAAGTAGCTTTAACATAGAAATTAGCAGCAAATTAGTTTTTTTACTTTTTACTTTTAAAAGAGTGTGTTCAACAGAAACTTGAGCAGTCTTTAAGACGACTGTACCATCATCATTTTACGGGTGTAACACGTCAAACGTTGTACAGGAACATCCCCTGATGGCTAAAGTGATGTTTCTGTTCACTGTGTTTGTCTGCAAACTCAGGCTGGGCAGATCTTCCAACTTTCTGACTCCATTATCTGTTTTATTGCATCTTCTCATGTTGGACGTCATTTTTACATTAACTTCAAGCCTCATCAGAAATAGCCTGTAGTTCTTCCTCGACACTAACGACATTGTCCATGCCCAATGACAACGCTGGAGCTGTAAGAAGAACAGATGCTGTTGCTTTGCCAATATAGAATTCATTGCTTCAGTTAAATACATTTACAGTCAACATTACCATGATTGGACATCAACGTAAAGCGTGGCAAATATTCCCTTCAAGTTGCTAATTCAAGTGCGTTTCTAGCCACACACGTCTTCAGACAGAGCTGATAATAAAGCCTGAATTTCTTATTCTAATTGTAATTGAAGCCATCTTGAACTCCCGCCATAATAAAAGTGCATGAGCCAACACTTTTTCTTTTTATTGTAGTCTGTTCCAGATGAATATTACAGTCGGACAGAGACCACAAACTGAGTCAGTTTTGTAATTAGCGAGCACGCGGCCTGCAAGAGAGTAATGAAAAACAGTATGCAGTCATCTGAATGGAATTACAATGAAACTGAGGGCCATTTCATGCTTCTTCTGATTGCCTGGCTTTCACCGGTGATTTACAATGCAATTACACAGTCTTGCACCAAGTTAGAAATAAAGGGTTGGGTTGTGGGTCGGGTGGGAGTTTGAATACTAAAAGACAGTCTAATGGCTACCGGCTACTTTTGGCTTCGGTTCAGAAAAAGTGAAGTTTGAGCTAATCAAAGCCGACGGTCTCATGTGGTTTCTAAAGACAGTTGATAATCTGCTGTTAGAGCAGACTCTCTCAGAATCTAAATATTATATTATTATATTCTCTGTATGCAGCAGAGCTACAGGCTGCAGCTCTCACAGATGTCTGAACGTTTCATTTCTCTCCTGAAAACTGTGTCTCCATCCACTTTTCTTTGAGCAGTTCACGTGATGTGGGTTTGAATATAGATTTCAACTAAAGCATGTAACGTTCAAAACATCTTTCTTCTTGATGAGTTCTCCGTATAACGGAATAACAGACAAAGAGAACAGCTTCAGAGAGGCCACGATGATGACGGCGGTGGAGAGTTTTTAGTCTCGGTGCTACAGGATTGAAACGGGTTTGACCAGGTTTAAGGACATAAACGACTTGGTTCGGGTTTGGGTTCAAATAAACTATAATAATAGTTAGTAATAACACTAATACTCAGCTAGAAAACATCATCTTTCTTTCATTTTTACAGCTTTTTTGGGGGACTAGTCCAGAATTTAGCGTGCCGTCCTTTTGACCTCTCTCTCTTCCTGTTGATTATCCGCCTGGCTGTTCCTCTTCTCCCATTTTTCTCTCTCCATCTCTTGTCTCCATCGCTTCACGCACACATACATTTTGTTTTCTCTCTGTGCCTTTTCATTCCCTCCTATCCCGCGTCTCTCTCTCAGCATCTTTCCCTTTCGTCGGTGCTACAGCTCCATCACTGCCTCTGCGGCCGAGGCTACCGACTGCAGCTCGTGCTGTTATTACCGGGGGATTTGGCTTTGGTGACCACTTATGAGTCAGCAGAGAGAGAGGAAGAGAAACCAAAAGAGGTCATCGTACAAGCGAGTCTCCAGATGGAAGATTTCTTCCTGCTTTGATCAGCCATTTGTCTTTGGAGCGATTCATCTACAGTGTGGGTGTGAAAGCGATGTCAGCACTGAGTGATTAATGCTATGAAATGTATTCCTAATGTGGCGAGGAACAGAGCTGGTGGGTAATTTAAAATATGTTTTCAGAATAGAAACAAGATTGGTTCGATCCCAGAGCAAAAACAATCGTCATTTTTAATACAGGCAGAAATAAAGAAGAGAAAGTTAAACGCAACAGCGCTACCAAGACTTAGGAGGCAATTAAGAGCAAATTAGTAGCACAAGCCGGAGCCCACTCTGTCTCCTTTGAATTAAGCCCATATAAAAACTGTGTGAACTGGCAAATAGCTTTGTTCACTGGGAACATTTTGTTTTAGTTCAGGAGATATTACAGTGTGTTCTTATTCTGCAGCTGAAAGCTGCAGGGCAGAGGTTGGTGGATGGTTGAGCATACGAAGCAGATTAAACGCCAAAAGCAAAGAGGTCCACGTCCCGTCCATCGACAGCGTCATTAATGGACACACTTAAACCGGCATTCTGTCCGAAGGCCGACAGAGGACAACGCCACAAGCTGCAAAAGTAAATAACAGCAGTTACTTAGTAGTTTGTTGTGTTTCAAAGAACATGAAGATCCAAACTCATCATACAAAGATCACAGAGCACACAAAGCACACATGTGGACCTGAGCGGCGCCAAGAGAGCCGAACGGAGCAAAGGCAAACAGAGCTCAGTGTGTAAAGTCATGTGTCCATTAAGCACACTGATAGCTGTGCAAACAGAAGAGCGTGTCGGTCCTTGAGACTGTGTGATGGGACTTTAAACTCGGTCAGGATAGTCCCAGTCTCAGAGACGCAGACGACACAACGCGCTTCTTTAAATAACCTCGTCGTGGTTACAAACAAAGATGACTCAGACACGAGAAAAACACGAGCATGCACCGGCTTTGAGATCATTTCAGTCTGATCACACAACTGTCCGACCCAACCGGTTCAGAGGTGACCCACAGTTTAACCATCAGCTGCACCGGAAGAGTTATTGTTCTTGATTACACTGCATGTTGTTTTGTATTCTGACGGGGGAATAAAAGTCCCATAAAAAGTCTGTGACCTGAAATTTATCAGGAAACATTCAGAAAAAATATTCAGTTTTTTTCTTGTGAATAAAAAACTTCAACACAAACTGAAAAACACAAACTGTGCTCCACTTTCATGCAGCATGAATCTCAGTGACTCAAACTTTTGTGACCTAGCGTTCTGAGCAGGAGGGTTACCAGTTTGAAACCTTTCAGTGCCCAGGAGCAAGGCACTGACACACAGACAGACTGCGGGCAATATGCAGAACATAATGCGATGCAGCACTGAATTATTAAAATCTTTCCCCACAATAAAGTGCAGAAGAACAATTTAAAAGTACCGTTTGAAACACACGGGCATAAAATTTTGAAGCATTATTTGTAAAACAGCGTAAATCTTTTTGTCTTTAGCCTTCAAGCACATTTGGGTTTGTATGATTTTGCATAATTTCTGTCCATTATGCTCAGATTTTATAAAAATACTAATGATAATAATCTAATTGTACTAATATTATCCCATTTTTAATCCCTGCCGTCTGCAGTGTTGTCTGTCTCCGTTTAAACTGTTGCTGTTCATCGGGGTTTGTATCTGTCCTGAGGGACTGAGGCTGTCTCGACGTCTCCGTGCATACAGAAGCCGTCCTCTCCTCGCAGTGGCCGCTGCCAGTTGGCCGGATCGATTGCATCACTGAGCTCGTCTCCTCGGTGCTGTGAACCGGCGTCACCAGCCCGCCAGAGCTGCAAACTGCATCAACTAGTAAACTGGCTTTGTGTGTGAGATGCAACATACAAAGTGTCGGCAAAACACGACCCACGCACAAAGGCGTCGCAGCTCATGTGGATGCATCGGTTTGGAGAGGCGAACCGGTAAATACTGCATAGCCATGGCAACAAGACAGAGCCAAGCCTACACCCTGAAGACAGACGCTTCCTCCGAAGGGCTTCTGGTCTCCACAACAGCCGCCGATGAAAAACGAGTCTTCACAATAATAAAGATGAATTGTCCCACGATGGAACGAAGAAAATAAGAAAGAAATAATGAGTTTTAGTGTCATTTTTCTGCTGAGGACGGCACATGAAAGAGTAATATTTACATTTTCCTGACAGGTAACACTTTTAGTCACGCAGAGAGTGACAGACGTGTGAGTGTCATGAAGCTGCTCCTGTGGTGGAAGCTGGATTAGATAGGATGAGTGTGACAGTGCTTCTGGTCTCATTTCCAACCAGCCGTAAATGTTGATTTCAACTTTGATTTGTTGTTTCCATGTCCTATGCATGTGCACAAACATAGTATATGTATATGTACTATATATATATAAGTACTTTTTATTATATTTGTTTGTGTTATATAATAAAAAGTACTTATTTGCTGTGGTAGAAGCCAGAAGAACCTCTCTGCTACTTTATAAAACCCTTTTTGTTGAGAGTGTGGGAGAGAATAAAGAAGGACGAGGTGTTGATGTCACAGGAGTTGCTTCCAGGATGTGGAAACGTCCCCACAATGGACAGAGTGATTAGTCACTTACAGCAGAACGAAAGAAAGAAGTAAAAAAAAAAAAAGGTTGTTCCGAAATGGGTCACACCACGGTAGCTCCTCCTCCTCCTCCTCCTCCTCCTCCGCCGCCGCCGCTGTCCTCTGACAAAGTTAGGCCAGCAGGAGGAGGGAGTGGTGACTCTCGGTGGTAAAAGGTGATTTATACGCTGCGTAGGATGCAGATGCCGACGGGATCGCAGAGCAGGAGAGATGAGGAAGAGGGGGAAAGTAGAGAAGAGAAGAATGTGGTCGAAGAGGGAAAGAGGGTGATGCAGACGTGGAAGAAGAAGACATTAAGAGTCAGAATACAAGAAAAGGAGAGATGAGAATAAATGGACAAAGAAATGGAGGCAAAAATGTAAAAGAAAAGCAGAAAGAGAGACATAGAAGGGAAGTAGAATATTACGAAGAAGGATGAGTACAAGGAAAGAAAGAGAGAGGAGAAAGGGCAGGTAAGGGAGGACTGAAGAGAGGCTGCAAGGCGAGGTCAGCAGAGGGAGAAAAAAATAGAAATGTAAAGGCATGGAAAGAGAAGAGAAAAGAAGAGCTGGAGAAAAGGAGGAGCAACATCGAAGACCTCGAGAGAAATGCAGAGGAGATAAGGGGAGATTGCGGGAGAGGAGAGGTCAGCAAAGGACACGAGAGAGGAGGCAACAGAGAATGGAAAGAGGAAGAGAGATGACAGGAGGGCATTAGAGGGATGGAGAGATGTGGTGTGGGGGAGCACGGAGAGGACAGATGCTGTGTTACTAAAGCAGAGCTGACAGGATTCATCAGGGCATTTCTCCAGAGGTGAAACACCTGAGCTGAGGAGCACAACAAGCCGAGCAGCACTGCAGCGCGTCCACGTGTGGCACCAGACTCATCAACGCAAGAATCTGCTTTCTGAACATGAAGCATGAAGCAGACTTTACATTTAGGGGAAATACATGCATGCACATACAAACACAACCGACTAACGAATACATGCATTAATGTATGGGGAGGGATGTCAGTGCGAGGGGGCTGCAGCATGCTCAGGCTGCCCTGGGGGGAGTGCCTGGAGGTGATGGCATCTGTCCAGCTACAACTCCACACTGTACTGACTGACTGTGCTGTGCTGTGCTGGACTTTAACCTCTGCTTCCCAAGTTCTCCACAGACAGAGCTACTGCTGCCCCAACAAGCAACATTTGTATCATATTAGGAGGTGCAGTGGCCAGCATGGTCGCCTCACAGCAACACATCACATACATGATGTTATTTTTTATTGCATATATTTGTATTTTCTCATGAGCCGCTCAAACCAGATTAGATTATTCTGAAAACCTTTGAACAGCAGGAAGTAGTTCTTAAACAAGCAGAGACGGATGCATGCTGCAGCAGAGCTTTAACACCAGCGTGATGAGAAGTGTCGGGTATCTGGTGGTTTGGTTTCACCGTCCGGTAGGTGGAACAAAGAGAGAACAGCTCAACCCAGAAACAGAGAGGAAGTCGCCAAACATTCATATTAACAACGCCAAAGAGGATTTATTGGAAAATCACAAAAGCCGACATCAAAACAGACAAAATCTTTGATCTTTGTCTGGTTTATTCAAGACGCTCTCCTCTCTCGCCGGTGCCGCAAATCGATATCAAATGATTTATAACTTTCAACACAATAATGCAACGGGACACGTTTCCAGATATTGCCGGTCTAAGCCTTTGGATTATCGCTGTGAGAGTTCAGAAAACTATTACCGGGACGTGACATTAATTAACTTCCAGAGTCTGCACTCTCCTGCAAAGCTGCATTAATACAGCACGAGGTAAGCCCTGTGTTCTCACCTTCCCAAAGAGCCCATTAAGACTTCACACACTCGAGCAAACCCACACACCTCACACATTAGACGTGACAAGTGAACGCCCCGGCAACGGCAATCAATGGACTCCGAAACTTTGGATTCAATGCAGCATACTAAATGAGAAAAATAAATTTCCCCTCTGTGCACGGGCTGGAGTGCTGCAGTAAGCTGTTTTAGGACAGCGCTCACTCTGACCTATCCACATAAAGTCCTGAGGCAGATATAAATAACGGGCCGGCGTGTTGGAGAGGACGGCTATTGATTACTGAGGGAGGCCGGATGACACCGGAGCCTGGCTCTGCTGTGCACATTCTGAGACCCCGAATACATTCATGAGCGGCAGTGATGTTCACTGATGAAAACACCAGATCAGTTTTTAGAAGTTTAGTATCGTTAGAAGCGTAAGAAACCAGAGCGCCTTAAATCAAGTAAACGACACCTGAACTATCCAGAGAATGGAAATCTTTAAAGAAAACACGATTATACACGAAAATGGCTTGAGACAAACTTTTTTGTGCAATGTGTAGTAAAGAGTGGCAGATGGCATCAGATTTAGTAGCTAATGTGTTAAGATGAAATGAACAGTGGTTCATTTTTGTCGGGGAACGGAGCGCAGGGTCAAAAAACTAAGATAACATCTTCACTACGTAGCTATTAGAGCATAGCTAGCTGAGACTTTAACAATATTCAAGTCAATATTTAAGTGACACGGACTAAAAACAGAGCTGAGCATGACTGGTGGGTTGAAGTGAATAGAAGCAGCTGAAGCTGAAGCGGTGAATGTTTTCTATCTATATTTAAGGCAGTTAGATGTTGATGCTAATGCTCGTTAACATGTTGCACACATCATTTCCAGTAAGTGCAGATCAGCTGCACTGAAGCAACACTACCCTGCTGACATTAGGAAGTACACAGTGTACACAAAGTACTACATACAAGTGCTCTAACAAAAGTAACCGTATTGAGACACAGCATGTGAGACTAAGTTGCAGTTTTTTATGAGAATCTTCTTATTTTTCTCTGATAAATTCAGCTTAGCACAGAAGTGCTAACTCCCGCTGCAGAGTCTGAGCAAACAAACACTCCCACTCTGCATATATACAACACTCCATGACTATTCATTCTGTGCATGAACTTACAGAGGAATACCAGCAATTCCCATTTTCATGTATTGAGTAAACCATAATGGGAATCCTCCCCAGTTCAGCAGAGACGCAGTCTGAAGACGTTCAAGTCAGAGAAATGGCTGTTCCATCTCACTAACTTTACTAAGTGCATGTGCAGGGACAGCTAACTTTTTAAAGCTAGCTTCACGTGCCTGCACTTTACTTTGTACTGTGCTTTGTACGCACACACACACACACCTAATTCTGTTAAACCACCCACATGATGGAACCAGACATGTTCGTTGGGTTGGGAGATTTATGAAGCAACTGCAAAAGGCTATTATTTTAGTTTCCTACCATGAGCTGGTGTTATCCTGTGTTAGCACTACCCAGAATCCCCCAGGAGAACACTTACTGCACTTACATTGTTCCAGGGAACTGCAAACAGATTCAGGCAGGCAAAGAGCATCTAATGAACCTATGCATGCATGTGTGTGTGCGTGTGTGTACTCACAACACATAGCTATAGGCATGTATACACATTCACATAAGGAGAACACACAACTGTCACACACACACACACACACTCTCTGGGGATACATGTCTTAGAAATTTCTGAAGCCCCGGAGAGTTCAATGTCAGCACAGGAGGTGACCAGGTTATTTCTGGCCTGTTCTATATACAGTTTGACACTGCATGTAATATTCAGCATTCTGCTGTACATACACACTGTACTGCATCCTCCTAACCCATAGACGGCTCATCTGTGAGTCCACACACAGATACTGTGGTTGAATCATCTTCAGAAAAAAAAAAAAAACTTAATTAAACTTAAAACGCGGGCAATAATAGAATATTTAACGGCATGAGGGGGAGTTATATTTTATGGGTTACAATATACTTTCAGAACAGTTCAGTGAGTTGAAAAAAGTGAAGGTACCAAGTCAGATGAGTGGGTTTAATAATGTGCATGCACTGCACTGACACTTCACTAAATGAGCCTGTTTGTTCATTGGCTTTGTTCTCGTCAGCTGTACATTAATGTGACATGCAACATTTGTTAAATCCAGTTCTGGGCGTGTTACAATACTAGTTATTATTTAAAGCAGTTTCTTTACCACTTGGAGTATTAAAGGGATATTTCCGTTAAAAAAGAGGAAACTAAATCTATATTTTCCTGGTATCTTTATAAACTAGATGATTGAATGTGGAGTTCCACAAGGCTCAATGTTGGGGCCCTGAACTTACTGTAAAATGAAACGAAATGACCATTTGAGCTAACCCACATTGATACCTTTTCTGCTTTGAGAGGCTGCTGTTGAGATGAAATGGACCAACTTTAAAGCCGTCGATGACAATGAGCTGACCATCTTTTGGAAGAACCACTGACTGTGTGATGTTTTTATGCTGTGTCTTATCAGAAAGTAAAGAAATAAACACAACCACCAAACACTAAATCTATAAGAAGACGAGTCTTACAGATCCCCCTAACACTGGCAGCCAGTTGAGACTCTGTTAGGCTCTAGCACAGATGATTTATAGTCTCTTAAATTTTAAATCTTTTTGCCAAAGGTTGCAAGTATAGGGATCAAAATTCACAAAATCTCTTTAAGTGCAGGCCTTGGGGACTACTAAAAGCAATAAGTCATGGGAATAGCAAGAGTAGCTGTGACAGCTGACTACAAATTTTATTGCTTTTAAAATGAGATACAGTTTCTATATAGGCAGTGAGGACATGCATGATCCATATTGGAGCGTCAACAAAACCAAACACTGAAACATTATCTCCTCTTCCTCTGCATATCCTGCTGCAGGAGGAGGAACACGGCCATTTTTATAAAGCAGTATGACTTTGAATTGCAAACAAACATTTGTCACAGAGCCTTGTAGATGTGCGGCGCCTCGATGAAATCAGACCAGAGATGCTGTTGTACTGTAATTTTCCTCCAGCCAGAGGGTTAGAGAGGCGGAACCTGCAATATGCAATATGTTGAACTCACTTTAAAACAAAGTCAATGGATTGTTGGTTCAAAGCTCCAGTTGGCTGCCAGGCTGGAGCACAGCTGCAGAGAGGTTGTTTAGCCCCAGTGAAACCATTTCTGACAAGTTAAATTGTGAGAGGGTTTGTCTGCCTGGCCGCACAAGCATTTATTGAGTGTGGAATGAGTTCTCGCACAGGGGTTGTGTGTGTAAGTGTGTGTGTGTGTGTGACCTCTGGTTGTAGATTAAGGTCACAGCCTCTCTGTCAGGCAGCACAACATGAGTAATGTTTTAATGTGAACTTATTAGGCCCTCTGTGCTTTTATGGACAGTCTGAAGCTGGAGATGGAGAGGTCATTTTTCACCCAGAATGACTTGACCCCGGACTGAAACCAGCTTTTCTGCCTGGTCAGTCTTTAATCCTCCAAATGACAAAATGACTGAAAAATCTTACAAGAAATTACAAGAAAATGCTAACTCAAACCTGAAGTCATAAAGATTTGTTTAACATTGTAATTTAGTGTTTCAAGGAGATGTAATCACTCATTAGGTGCGGTTGATGCAGTAAGATGCGTCACGGCCAGATCCTTAATTGAAATTAGAAGAAAATAATCCACTCACACTGCGGTGTGGGTCCCTCTGGGGGCTGTAGAAGCTGTAGGGAAGTTGTATGTCCATGGGAAAATAAACCGCACAATTTCCTGGCATTTAGATCACTTAAATGACTGAACGTTAGATGTGGAGTTCCACAAGGCTTGATGTTGGGCCCCAAACTTTTCATATATTAATGGCATTTCATTTTGTATGCAGTTGTTACATTATTTTCTCAATTATAATCATTACATTATTATGAATATATAGAGACAGTATCAACACTCAAAAGTTGTTGTTTTTTTAAATTAAATTTTGCATGTTAGTAATGTAGAGGTTCAAACTTGGGTTCAGGGTGGCACTTAGAGTCACCAAGTGATTGGTAATGGTTGGAATTGTTGAGTCTAATGCGAGTACAGAGCATAGTTTAGACCTGAAAGTGTCATGTGATTTATTTATATAGTACTACTATGAGCTCCTTCTCAGACTTTGTTTTTCTTGGGTCCATCTTGTAATTCTTTGAATGTTACTTACATAATTCAACGTACATGTACTTTGTTGGAGTAAAGTGGTTTTAATCAGAGTACTTTACAGTGGTTTGTTTTGTGGTTGTATTAAGCTCAGTGTCTGCCTCATGTATTGATTGCAGATGCTGCTTTGGGTCTGATGACAAACAGTTTGCCTGAGGAAGTTGTAGAGTCACAGACAAAACAAAATGAGCAGAGATGGATCACACTGACTGTACAGCACCTGGCACAGTGACTGTGCACTTTCATGTGATGCTTCTCAAGCTGCTGTTGGTCGCCTGAAGCTGTTCCATTTGTCTTTTTTAAGCTTTTCAGTGGGGAACCAGATGAGAAATCTGCTTTTTACCCCAAGACCAAGCAAGACATTTAGCTGTGCCTGAGGCCACAGCTTCATGAGAACATATTATTACTTTTATCATCTGGAGAGCCATCGCAGACATTTCCTCCATCAGCATTGTTTTTTTTTTTACAGATTTAGTGAAGTAAAAGTTTCACTGTAGTCCTGCTCAAGTATAACGACTATCTGCATCTAATATCACAAAAAAAGTGTCTTCACATGATTGTTGAGTTCAATTTCTTTCAGTGTAGTGACTAACGAAGCTTAGCTGCAGGACTAATCTGCTTAATATGATAGAATCCATCTTAAAGCTGCTGAAGGATGTTTTCAAAAGTACTGTAACTTAGAACACTCTTGAAGATGATTGTAGAAGTGACTCCTACGCAGTCACAGAGTGTTGTGAATGCCGCCTGTGGAGAACAGTGTTGCTTGATGCAGACGCCAGCCACATGGTGGAGTGGTGCATCAATTTATGATGCTGGATACAGCGTTGAAAGTGGGGCTCCATTCATTCTTATGGAAGCGGCTCATTGGCCCAAAATGGTTTGACTTCCAGACGAAGATCTTTCGCATTGTGGGACCCGCAGAACAAATGCACGAAAGACTTCAACTGACCGAGTACGACTGATCGCAGCCGTGTTGAGCTAAACTTATGGTTTAGCGCTCCGTTAACTTCAGTGGTGATGAAATGATTTAATCGTGAGGCTCTTCTAGACGTTCCAAATGTTCTTTGGATCAAATTCTGATAGCTAAACGAATCATTTCGTGTGGATCGATCCTATCTGGGTTCAGTTCAACGTTATGGCCTCTCAAAGGGAAATTTTTCCTTGCCACTGTCACCAGGTGCTTGCTCATGGTGGGACTTGTTGGGTCTCTGTAAACCGTGCATGGCAGACTCAGGCCCAACTTCATGCTTCTTCCTGCAACACGTCTACTGTGTTCATTAATGCTCATCACCAGAGTCCGCTGCTGAGAGGACCTGTGTGTTAGGTTGTGTTTGTGCCACACACACACCACACACACACACACACACTAATACAAACTCTCAGGTCAAATTACTATTTTCCTTTTTCTCCCTCTCAGGTGTGAAGTCATTTTGTTAGCACAGAAAACTTTTTTGTGGCTCATTCTTTTCAGGAGACTCTCTGTGAACCTTCCTCACCTCAGGCTTTCAACACCTACTGACTGAAGCACCACACACGTAACGCAGAGTTAATGGGGATCAGGTGGCCTCTACACACCTCCTCCCTCACAATCCCTGCCCCAGACTGCCAAAACTATATTTCAGAAAGAAAAAAAGATAGTGAGAAATTACCTTGACATTTTAGACGGTTAACTCGGTGGATTCTCATCCGTGTCCCACACAGGTCAGCGAGTTGGCAGCGTTTTCATCCAGACTGATCTCTGCAGCAGGTGATTTGACTGATTGTCTGCTCTGTGATTGAAGGTGTGCTGAATGCTGAAGAGCGACTGCAGTGACACTAACGCAATCACAGTTTTTAGGACATTTTAGTCCACCTCCATGCCTTTGTAATGCCTTTCATTGGAGAGAAGCCAGTCAGTTAAATTTGACGTATTTCCCTTAAAGCATTGTTTGACATCAACATAAATGAAAGTGTGAAATTTCTGCTAATGCACCTGACACTTCCCGTCTGGTAAGGCTGAAATCCCCAGAAGAAGAACATCCCAACCATCACCATTCATCAGCTGATTGGCTACCAGCTGATCGTCCAAACTTGGCATTTATAACCGGTCACTTCTCAGAAAGAAATAAAACTTCCAGACCAGCAGGTCTTTTTATCGTGAGCTGGAAATGAGCATTAAGATATTTCAATTACATGCACACAGAATTTTCCTAGTTTCTTCTTGGACATGTTGCATGCTGTGTTCAGTTTAAGAAATGATAAGATTAGTTTTATGGGATGAACTCAGCTGTGACAGTTTTCTTAGAGTCTGTCTATACAAACTAAGGTTGGTTTTAAAAAAAAACCCATGAGGAAATAATCAGTTCAAATTGTTGATCTTCTCTTCAGTCCCTAAATCCACTTCTTCCTCCGGCGTTGGTAAAATGTGCAGGCAGTGTTTGTGTGTTATTGTAATGCCCCTGTAGACAGATGCTAATTGAATCGACTGAGAAATTTTAAAAGCACATGCTCATGCATATTTTAAGCGCCGCTGATGGCCACAGGTTTTTTTTTTTAAGCGCGTCGCAGAAAACTAGAAAACAGGAGTTAGTGAAGATGAATGCAGAACCAGCTCCGATCTCTTTAGTTTTCTCCTGTTTTGAAGCTGCACCCTCCTCCTCCTCCTCCTCCTCCTCCTCCTCCTCCTCCACCATGACAAACATGCAGGGCAGCTCCGCCAGCAAACTGCACTCGTAGCCTCGGCCAAGCGAGCGCGAGCCTTGTGCCTGCATTGCAGAGGCTGTCCGGACACAGATTGATTTGTAGCTATTGAGACAACACTGATACGTTACCGAGAGCACAGACGTCAGCAATCGCCTTCCGATTTTTAAGTGGGAGGCTGGACTGTCGAGAGAGAGAGAGGTGAGGAGTTTCTGTACTGGAATACCTTCACCTTGCTGCCTTCTTTGCTGTTTTCTATCCAGCATACTAACGCAGACTGTGCATCACATCTGTTATCGCAGCGCCATTCTTCATGGCATTTGAGAAATGACTCTGTGGAAAGTAGCACTCGCTGTGAATGTTAACCAGGCGGATAGCTGAGGGAAAGCAAACAGCCATCATGTGTTTTTGGGGGTTGGTGGCATTATTCTTCTATCAAATCTTAAGTTTCTCTTCAGATTGTAAACACAACAAGGACGAAGCAAAGTGATTTCCGAAGGCTCGTGTTCGGCCGTGCAAGGCGACCGAATGCAATCAGCGGTAAAAGCTTTATTTTCAAGGTAATGAACCCTCCTCGGGGTGTGTGTGATTTATGCTCCCTATTGAAACCACTTTGAATCACCCAGAACTGCCTCTGATTCAGTACTGACCTTAAAATACCTTTCTGCTCCTCCTCCTGCCACCAACAAAGATGTTCTTTAGGTGTAACTGTAGCCTCCAGTTTGTTTGGGGGAGGCTTAAAAAAAGAAGCTCTATTATCTGGAACATCCTAATCTCCGTTAATGTAAAACGGATTCCCGTCTCACGTTTGTATATTATGAAGAACAAACATTATTCACGGGGTAACATCTTTCCATTTTCTCCTCCTTGACTATCTTTGTTTGCACGTGCAGTGCATTAAACCCTGAAATACAATTACAGAAGATCAACAGCGATAACCTCACATCGTGTCACGGCTTGGAAGAAAGAAGAAAACACGCCTTCGCATTAGAAGCCACAGCTTTCCTCTCCACATTATCACTCAGCCGAGTGGAAAAGAAAAGAAATAATACAACGCTACGGTCACAAATCAAATCAGTTTCATGACACTCCGGCATGGCGGGGATTTACCTCCCGTGACAGATAATATGCATGGATACAGATTATTGCGAGATGAGGGCTCAGGTGCCGGGATGGAATTATAACCTGATCTCTGCTTGCTGGTTTCACTGGTTCCGTCTATCAGCGTTTATGGAAGGATGAAAACATAAATTCCATTTTTGTTTCGTGATAAATTTGCCGCTGCAGTAATGGAAACACAAGAGGACGTTAAATTAATATTCCAACTCGTCTTCTCTTCTTCTTTCAAGCAGTAAGTTGCCCGGTTGTTTGGTTCCTTCCAACAACTTTGGTGCAGAGCACGGCTTTACCAAGCGTTCGATGTTATCTGTACATCAATATGTCATAACAAAGGTTATCGCATGACACTCTCCATATAAAGCAGGTCTAGCTCATCCTTACAATAATGTTATTTATAGAGACCCAACAGTTCCCACCACGAGCAAGCGCTCGGGGATCGTGGCAAACAAAACACTTCCTTTAACAGGCAGAAATCTCGGGCATCTGCTGTCCCAGTGTTCGGGGGATTTAGTACAGTTTTCTGCCACATCATCTGTACTGTTGCATTTGATCTTTACTATGGAAGAAAGTTTGATGACCAAACCATACTGACCATGGTTACATTAAAGATGGTAGTTAACCCATCCATAGATCGTCAGTTCCTTTTTGGCTCCAATAACAATAAAGTGAGAATATAATGATAATATTCTGAAATCCAGTATGTTTACTTTTAGTACTGCATATTTCTTCCATGATATTTCTTTTTGGTGTTTGGTCTACACAATTTTCAGGCTTTAATAAATCACATTGGTAACACGGTGCTCATAATAATTTTAGTTTTTAGCTCGTTGTAGGAAATTGAATTAAGTTCAGCTGCTTTGTTAAAGTGAGTAAAAGCGGGTCAAAGCAGGTAACGGGCTGAAGTTATTCTGTAAGACAAGGCTAAGTTAGAAGCAGAGGCCGAGGCTGATTAAATCACAAGTCTCTTGAAAGCTTGTGGCCTAAAGATGCTGTGCCAGCCAAGTTCACAAATAAACAGCAACAAACTCTCCCAGCCTCTGTTTATGTTCTCTCCTCCTCGGGCGTTATGTGACTCAAATCTGCTGGAAAAAGTGTCCAGAATGTTATTCCGGGGCCGCGCTTAGCTCCAGATTTGACACTAACTCGGAAGACATTGCAGAGCTGCACTCAGAGCTGTGCACACACTTCAGCCAGAGGTCTGTCAGCGGGTAACGGAACGGGAGGAAAAAAAAGGAAAAGCAGTGAAAGTCAGTCACCAATTACTAGATTCTGACTCAGAGCTGAGCCATTAATCAAAACTCTGAGCTCTGTCAAGACTCCTGCATCACAATCTACTGCAACAAGCTGCACCGTGGATACCTGCTGCAGATAGATGGATGGATGGATGGATAGATGGAGATTTCCTGGAGATAGAGAGCAGAAAAAAAAGGGACAGATTGTGAGTCGTACAGCTGATGAGCAGTCATGACAGATTCACGGATACTGTCCTCTTCCTCCTAATTAATGCCAGATCTCCAGCTCAGCTCCACCTGCGACCGCTGGCAGCCGCAGAGCTCCCAGCCACCAGCCGATGTAGGTCAAATCCTCCATTTGGCACACTTACATCCACCCACACGATGTTTCTCACACCATGCCTGAGTGCCAATTAGCCTCTTGTTTAGTGTATGTGTAGCTTTTGAAATGTAATGACAGACACGATGTGCCACAACAGAATATGTCCTGGTCACATGAGTCGCTTCACTCGTGACTGCAGGAAGAAGGAGAAGGGAAGCGTGTTCAGCTGGCGGCCTCTGGGCAGCCCTGCTGAAGGATCTGCAGCCTCCAGCGGTGATACGAGGATGATGGATTCATCCTGACCGCTGAGATCTTCAGTCGTCGTAAAGAACAGATCTTTACAGATGATTTTGTTTCACAGACACTTTACTTTAGGTTAACTCCGTCTTAAATCCGTCTGTTGTTGGTTGGACCTTACCCAGCCAGAGATCCGTTCAGTTATGAACAGAACATCTCAAAGCATCATCTTCTTAAGTGTCTTAGCACAAGCAGGTTAATGGCCACTGACTCTGTGCTCATTTGACACTAAATTTACAAGGAGAAAGGTTTGAGAGACGGTCACTCATATCGTACGTTGTTTGTAGCCAAAAGGACCAATGCACGGACACGAAGATTCACCGGAAGGCAGCAAAATGTGAAGCAGGCAGAACAAAGAGGCTTGGAGGTAATGTAAGGTAACTCACGATCTTACAATCCTGACCAAAGTTCTTGCCGACCTGACGCAGACCTCTGCGCATCTAGAAAGGTTCTGGGCGACTGACCGAGCAGTATCTGCTGATGAGTTTGGAGTGGGAACACGCTGTTCATGACTGTAGTCACACTATGCCATGTATTCCCAGCTGAGTGGCTTCACACACACACCAGACACAAGAGAGCAGCATATCACAGTAGCTCATGACGTAGAGCTCATGGAGTCATACTGTCGCCCTGGAAGCTTCCAGCAGCATGTGATGCAGCGAGCATGAGGTGAGGATGCAGTCCCCTTGTTCATTTATCTATCAGCCGTCCTTAGGACCCGCGCTTCTATAAATTACCCCTGAGGCAAGATTAAAGCCTTTATTATTAACTGGTTGCTATAGGAGCTCCCGCAACAACCTCTCTCAAAGTCAAAACCTGGCCACGGTGCCCTGACCTATTAGGATTCTGTGGCTGCCGTTTGAAATATATGAGAATGTTAATTAGCTGTGAACAGTCAAGGGTAATTAAGCATGTGGTAAGGTGAGGCGGTTCAACTAAATTATGAGGGGGATTTTTAGATGCAGGATGTCTTTAGGTGCTCGCTCTTTCTTTCCTTATCTCGTTTTCTTTCTCTTGCTGGCTGCTTTCACACACACGGATCATTATTTTTTTCCACCAAAGAAATTAAAGCTACCGCATTAAAATTTCAGCTCATCTTCTTCTTATGACAAAGTTGAGGCTTATTCCCACATCAGACCGGCTGCTGTGGCCTGGAGACATCTCACTGCATTAGAGTCTCTTCTTAGCGTCCTCTTAGCTTCTATCTTGTCTGCAGAGGCTGCTGAGCCTGGATGCCGGCGGTTAGCCGTGGTTAGTCGTGGCTTTCTTTGGTGGCGTTGACTTCTTCTGTAAATTCACCCCATTGCATTTTTATTTATATCAATAATGGGGCTTTTAAAGCTGCACTGACTGATTTTTTGTCCACTAGAGGGCAGCGTTGAAGTTGAAAACACAGGCCTGACACATTATCTGCTGTTGTGGATAACCAGCAGAGGTGAAACAACACTGTCACTCATTATGTTTCTGTCATCCTGACAAATGGAAGTCAAACACTGCTAGATGTTCCACTTTTTCTAGCTAGCCTCTGATTGTGCTCTTCTCCTGGGCAGGTAGTGAACAGTTTAAAGACGTCACAGGAAATCACAGAAATGAAATTAATGTCCCTGCAGGAAACCCTTTCACTTTAGACCATCAACATACCGGGGAAATGGTTCAAATGACTAACTTTCAGCTGTGTTTACATTGAGGTCCTTCTCATAATTGGCACAAACACCTGAGTCAGTATAATCTGGTTGTTTTCATGTGTCCAACATAAATGGAAATGATCCTTTTATTACGTTGTATTATCTCAGTTTCCGAGCACGCTTTCTCTCTCCGTCAAAGTCAAAGGTGTTGGATGCACCAGTTGGTATCGTCCACTCTGTTGTCATTTACGAGCGCTCTTAACCTCGTCGGCCATTTTCTGAGCAGTGTCGCGTCTTTCCAGAGGTGCCATCTTTAGTGAACTTCTGTTTAATAGATTCAGGGAGAACGTGAATGGTCTGCTGATGGCCATTTTCTCCTGTTTAACAGGTGCAGCAGTGTCACAATTAAACTGTTGCTGTCATAAAAAGCACAGGAATAAACCAATAACTCAGCTGATGCATTCACAAGCTCAGAGTGTGACGCACTGCTGGTGGCAAGAGTCCAAAACCAGAACTGTGACGAGACCGGACGTGGCTGGGTGACAGCGGGGGAATATCCTGAAGCACACGGAGGTTAGAAAGGCACAACGAGCTTCAGAAAAGATGCACGGAGCTGACGAGAGCCACGCTAAGGAAGACTGAACAAGCTGCCAGTGTCTGAGAGGTCGAGCTGGTCTTTTGTACTGCACGGGCTGATTGGCTGATGAAGAGCAGGTGGTGAGGGAAAACTGGAGGCCACTCCCAGCGACAGCAACCAGCGAGTTCATTTCCTCGGATATTCTGGTTCATCTGAGCTCATCCGAACTCCAAACATGGGTCTCGGTCTGCTTCCCCTGGTGCGGTTCGCTTACAGTGAGAAAGCAAACGGACTATCCAGAGAACCAAAGATCAGGAAGCCAATCGATGAGCTGGATTTTCTTCTTCATGGTTCTTTTTTTCTTCCTAGTCAGTGCTTGTTTTGGGCAGTACTGCCTCCAAATGAGCAGCTGTTGAAACTAGATGGTTTGGTCCACTTTCAGAAGAACCGTGTGAATGTGAACCAAACTAAATGAAGCTGAGTCCCTCAAACTATCCTGAAGGCCATAAGGGAAGAGAAAATACTGGGAACAGGCCCAGCATACAGAGGTCCATTTCACTCCTCCTCGTCTCCAGAAGTGACCAATATTTCTGCTCCTGACATCTGACCACGACGCTGTGAGAGGATTTTATTCCAAGCTGCAGAGAAACTTTTCTCAGTCTGCTTTAAAGAGCTGCTGCTAACCCTCCTGAAAGAAACACTGAGCCCCAGGATGATCTAAATGTTTCAGAGGCTCTCCATCCTGACAAGAATAGAGCTGTTTTATGGGAAACTGTGAGCACTGGAAACAACATGGGGTCATGAAAATGGTTAAATATTGAATTCTGGCATAATGTAGGAGGAAGCATTGACAGGTTAGATTAAGAATATCTGTCTCTGAATCTAAATATACTTTCTGGAGAGTTTACAGCTCGTATATTTGAACTTTTCCGAGTTATTTCATTAAACAACAAAGTTTCATCCCCATCCTCTCTCTGGAGGGCATAAGGTGACTGCAGTCCCCGCTCTGATCAACATCTGGTGTTGCACACAATTACTGACTCGTATACCAGACATCTGGATTGCAGTGGTCATATAACTGGCAGTGGGGGCAGAGCTGCATCGATTGGATGAGGCTTTATTGGTCCCTGAGGGCCGAGCAGGTGATTGAACAGATGGAAAAAAAAGGTGGAGAATCAAACAGAATAATATAGATCAGAATAAGCCAACATCAAAAGGTGCATTGAAGTACAATTTGTTGGTATTAGTGTGCTGAAACTGCCGATGGAGTCGCTCGATGTTCAGACTTTGTGCCTGTTACTGTTGCTGAACTTCTTTCCCGGGTTCTGGGATTTACCCAGTATCCTCAAATATCATTTTTCCATTTGGATAACTGACTGAAATGGGCCGGTGTTTATGTGGAAAATCGAATTACTGACCTCCCCTGGTTATATTAACGCTGCTCAGAAAGGCCTGAAGGCTGGTAATAAACCTGGGGCAACATAAATTGCAAATGTTCCCTGCAACGGGCAACAAATTGAGCTGCGGGCTCCCCGAAAAAATAGATTTGAATACTTTAAGGAAATAAGATGTTCTGATGTGAAAACACCAGTGTGCATGGGTGAAACCAAATCACCGTATTCCCCTGGCAATCCCATCCTTCTCCCTCACTCCTCTGCGGCGGCCATGTTTTACATTCGTCACAGAAGGCGGGTCAGAGGAGAACGATGGCTATTTGTTGCAATGACTCACACAAACAGGAGGAGGCCACCGGGAAGATGAACTCCTTCAACATGCGCGGTGCTAAAACAGGTCAGACAAGCAAAGCAGAGAACATCCAGCGAGCCGGGAAACAATGAACAATGGAAGCATTATCACAATGACTGATGAAGTTAATTAAACTATCAATGGCTTAGCGAGGGGGGGGCAATCCTAAATCATAAATAAACAGCTTCTCGGGCTCTAATGAGCCTGTTTGTTGCAGATTTGTCTGCGTATTTTCTCTCCACAATCCAACAAAGAAAAGTCTGGAACAATTCCGCCGGGAGAGACGCCCACGTTTTTTAATGTGTTGTTTGCGTCTCGAGCAGTCGGCGCCTCGTCTCCATCCTCAACACTTAACCGAATAAGAGCAGTGCCTGCGTTGCTGTGAAAGTAAGACACCGCCCCTCCGTAGACGGGGAGAAGGAGTCGGTGGTAATCAAGCAGCTGTAATGTGAGTTTGCATCGGGGGAACAGCAGCAATCAACCTAAATGCAGACGCGCTGTCCAACCTCCGACAGGAGAGAATCAGGTTTCAGTGTGTTTTCTGTTGTTTCTGCACTCATGAGGACGATTAAATATCTGTCTAAGTGTTCAGCTTTAGGAATAAGATGCAGGTAAGACCGGGATACGGTCCAGGTCAAGTTCACGCTCAAATTATGATCAAAATATTTACAGATTTTTGATGACTTGATGGTTTCTGGTCAAGCTGCAATCAAGCGGCAACCTCTGTGGCACCAAAAGCTGCAGTTCCTCTAACGTCCACTTGAGGCTGGCTGCAGAAGTGAGTCAGTCTCCATAAGTCCCCATGTTAGACAGCAGAAATAAACATGTTTACAGCCTGGTACAAAAAACAGTTTTGGTCTCTGTAGCTAATTTCCCCGTTCATGACAACTGTACTGAGGGTGAATTTATATACAACTCACCTGTTCACATTATATTAAGGCTTAAAGTTATGCAGGATTCAGAGCGTGGATGCTTTGATTGACAGGTGGGTGGCTTGTTGGAGTAACCAGGCTTCATTCAGCCCGCCTCAGATTCATCGTCAGCGTGAGGCACCACACTGAGCTTCACAACGGCCCGTCAGAAACGTGGGTGACGTCACGGATACGGCATCAGTTCTTGATACGACGCTGCTTCCTACGTCATAAACAAGTTTGTGACTAAACGCTAAAATCAGGAGGAAGAAGCAGGAAGAAAATGATCATACTGTGGAAGTCGTTGGGCCGAACAGAATCCAATAGATTCATGTCAGCATATGTACAGCAGTGTATATACAGTGTATTATTAATGGTGACTATATTTATTATGTGACTGCTCAGTAGTCAATCCATGTTACGGCACCGATCAGCAACACGTGACAGCCTGCATGCTTTGCTGAACCCATGACACTGAAGCCGTCACTGTCAGAGGGTGGCTCATAAATAAAATATATGTATCCATACTGCACATTTTCCCCCTCGGGGATCAATAAAGTTCATATCATCTCTGCCTCCTCAGCGCTTATTTTCACACCATCCCCTCCCTCCGTCTTTCTTGGTCACTGTTGGGTCACGGGGAAATTTGTCCTGTTGTCAGGGCGCCGAGGCCCGACCTCTGACTTCCTGTGATGTAAGAAAACTTTTGCACCGTATAGGACCAGACAAATGAAATAAAGAATATATTCATGGATTAAATCCTGATTTGCATTACTAGAGGGTGAATAAAGTGCAGTAGTCCACCAGAGCGCACCTATCTCGAAAGGATTCCCCATGGACTCCAGTAAAAACCAATTTAGCCTCCACTTGATGAATTCTCAGAGGTCCCTGCAGAGGGCCGGACAGACAGCATTTATCTCCCATTGGGGACCTCTATGAAAGCCCAATAAATTACCTCCTCCTGCATGAATTAGTAAGCACTGTAATCTATACAGAAGACATTAACATACTGAGCCCCCGAGTCCTTCTCCTCGCCGAGCTAAATCTCCAGGCAGCATAAGTCAGCATCAGTGGGGTTCATTTATTCATGAAGGGGGGGCCTGTGGTCTGATGTGGACGACTGGAGGAGGTTTATCAGTTCTGGCTGCTCTGTGTCGGGCTTTTAAACCGGACGTAGCATTGACAATCCTGTCAAGGGGATGGAGCGGGCAGGTGAGACATCCAAAGCCAAATCTTAAACTGGTTTTTGTGCATTTCCTGGTGCCTGCAATACCCACAATGCAACTCCACCACAGTTCGGTCAGGTTTTCAGGTGGGTTATGCTAGCACTGTAGCAGCTAACGTAGCCTGGAGCCTCATGGCGGCAGCAGAGATCTTCTTCTTCTTCCACCGCCAAATTGTCCAACTTGTAATCTTCAGCTCCAACTCACAGCCGACTCAAATGACATCACGAGCTCTCTGCTTATAAGGTATTATACTACTTTCACATACAGCAGTGCTCCCCAGTCTGATAACCAGACTGTGATTTGTAAAATCAATTCAGTCCCCCTCGAAAGAGGATAAAATTGGATGATTAAAAAAATCTTGCTACAGCCTGGAGCCGATAGAAACATTTAAAATCATCAGCTTGGATTGGGAATCCAAGGATGGCTGGTCCAAGGCCAATTCGGACCTCAGTATGGAGCGTGGGTACTGTAGTACTGTGGGTACTGTAGTACTGTGGGTACTGTAGTACTGTGGGTACTGTAGTTACTGTTGTATTTCAGGACAAGATTGAGTATAAAAATGAGGCATTCATTCTTCTTCTACAGTAGAACCAAATTGTCTCCATTCCCTTCAGTTTATGCAAGAATACTAATTATCACATAAGTAATAAAGAAGCGTGCATTGTTTATTGTTCTGGTCAGATTTCATGGTTAGTCGTCTTCAGAGGCTGAAAGTTATTTCTACGACAAAAAGAATGACTGTGTCAGATCGAGGAGGAGGAGGAGGAGAGGAAATATGATCCAAGGAGGAAAAGAAGGAGAATTTTTCTTCAAGACGAGCTTATTAAAGTCGGAGGAGATATGAGAGAGAAGGGAGGTGAAGTGTTTCATGAAGATATGATTTTTCAGTTTATGATGGAGGATCAGGAGCGAATCCAGACCACAGAGGAAATGTGATTCAGATGACGCTTTGGGGCGACAGGATGAAACCTCCTTTTTTCTGGAGCTTTCCAAACCAGCCCCGTCATACATATTCATATCTTCAGAACACATCCGCCTGGAGATGAGCCGAGCATCCCGTAATGACCGCGGTCATTAACAACACCATCAGTGAAAGCAGATTCTCCGTCAACGTTAGCGCCTGTCCTCGGGCAGCGCCGTCTCGTTTCCATCCCAGATTTATTGTCATCCTCAACACACTTTGTGTCCCGGCAACGAGCTCCAGACGGCCACATCCTGCGTTTTGGCATTTTGGACACGTAGCTGAAAACAGGGAGAATAAACATCAGCAGCCACGTATGATTGATGAGCAGCATCCAGCAGCTGTTGCTATGTCACCTTATACAGCATCACGCGTGTAGGAGGGGCACGTTTCCAAGGTGACCAATGAGATCACTTGGCCTAATCTAGAGGGGGAGGGAAACAAAAAAAAACTGCAACACATATAAAACTGGGAATGTACTCGTAAAAAAAGTCCCAGGACATCACTTCTACGGAGGGCGAGGACAATACTCTCGTAAAAACAAAACAGTAAAAATATAGAAATCAAGTTCTGGAAGTGAAACAGCATGAGTGAGCAAAAGCAAGAGGAGGAGGAGGAGGACAGCGAGGAGGAGGAGGGAGTGATGTGGAGCTATTTAGCTGTTTACCCTCCACAGTAATGAGACAGGGCTGGAGTGAATCACTCCATTAGGACGCTGGCGCAGAAGCAGGTTTATCAAGTTGTGCACCGACTGCGTTCCTTAAATATACAAACACTGACATTAATTAGATCAGAGGGATTCCCGGACAGACCTAAATGACAGGATTAATAATCCGTTTCTAATGATCGGGACACAAATGATAGGGAGAGAGTCCCTCTGTGGGTTAGAACCGAGCTCCCATCTCTCAGCATCGCAGCAGGAAGGAGGACTGGACTCTTGTTGCTATAGGAGCTTTTCTGCACAGTAACACACTACACTAAATCCATGAAGGACGGCATTAACTCTATTATTGCACCATTACAAAGTAATTATAGCCCTTGCATTTTTCATGAGGTATATTTTACAAATTGCATGTTAGATTCTGTTTTAAATTTTCATCATGTTAAAAAAGCAACTGAATAAAAAGGATTCCCGTCAGGACGCAGCTCAAATGGATTATTTCGCCCCTAAAGCGACGTTGCATAACTTTTCTACCATGAAATAACATTAGAAATCATTTTGATGTGCAATCTGGTGAATGCAGCACATCGACTCTCTGTGATTTACAGAGTTTCCTGAAACTGTAGCTGCTGTTAGCTGATTTTAGCTCAGTTTGTGAGCTCAGAGCACGGGGGGAGTGTTGGACACCAGAGCCGGCGTCGTACCAGAACCAGGGCTGGGACAAGCGGGGAACTGAACCAGACATAATGACAGAGGAGAAGAGAAGCGAAGAGGACGGTGATGGAAGAAGCTCAGAGCAAGAAGCCGCCGGAGAAGAGTAAATATGAGACTGACTTTTAGTGGTCGGTGAGAGCTTGGTGAAATAAAAGGCTGAAAGACAGACGCAGACGAGTCTTTATGCTAAGCTAACCATCCCCTGACTGTAGAGGTAAGAAGTGTGTGACTGTGATTAGTATGAGCTTCACAACATTAAAGTCAGGAAGAAATCTCCACACACCGTGGATGTTGATAAGTCTTCCTGCTTTCCTTCAGCCTGCAGCCAGATTCTGGTGTGTGGAAGAAGATGGTTGTCTACAAATATTTGCCTGAATGACTTTGTGCTCTGAGGGCGTTTGGAAAGTGCTCACATGTTTGGAAACTAATGGCAGTGGAGCTAATGGGCGTATTGATTGCTTTTCAATTGGAGAGCCAGCAGCCTCACAAATTAGATGTTTTCAGCAGCTCTATTTATCATCGAAGAGGCGTGCATTGTCAGCCTGGAGAAGTCGGAACAACACATCACATCAGCTTGATTCAATTTAAGTCAATTGCAGATGCTGTGGAGGCCTGGTGGTAAACTCAGGATAGATCTGGAGGTGTTGGCACAATGTTTACTGACACACATGGGAAATGTTTCTGGAAATCTTTCTTCTGATTCTTTTGATTGTGAGATGGTCAGGTCCATTTAAGTCTAGAAATAAAAGTCTCTGCAGCTTTCAGGAAGTTAAAGCTGTATTCACACAGGACTAGTATTACCAAGGGACCTCATGTGACTTTGCAATGACCCCTCGATGATGTCGATGATTAGTTTCTCTTTCTTGGGAGAAAGAAAAATACATTTTACTGACACGTTCAGTATCAGTATTTTTGCTATTTATATTACTTCTTAACGTTCATAGAAAACGTAATGTCGTCGGCGTAATGTTTTATTTTCCTGCACAGACACAGCTGTGGTGATCTGCACCTTTAAGCACCTGCTCTGCTTCACACACACACACACACACAGCAGTTTTCCACCTATTTCAACGCCAGCAGTTGTTTTGGAAGCATCACAGATTACACCGACCATCTCACCCACCTGCAACCGTGTCAGGACCGTCCTGCGTTGGACCTCCTCTCAGATGAAGAACCTCTCTCCTCCCTGTGTAACATCCCGTTTGGCACGGCTCGTAACCGGTGAGACGTTATGAGGATGAAGATATCCACCTGCTGGGAGTGTGACACAAACTCCTTTCTGCATTCCTCTCTGAGGATTACATGGATGAACTTGAGGGACGGATTAGGATACATGTGCATGGAGATGATGAAAGCGCCCGTGACTTTCCCTGCACGAACCGAGCTCCCCGCTGCAGCTGGAAACACACCGAGGCTCTGCTAATCCAGCTCATAATGAAAATATACATATTTGGCAAGTCGGCTGAGAAGGAGTGGAGTTACTTGGAGATGTCTGTGTGTGTTTGTTGCTTATTTGCTTGCCAGTTGTTTATTGAAGAGAGAAGAGATGAATCCATAATCAAAATAATTATTAGTTACAGTCCTGTAAAAAAATGAGCTCCAATTCAACCAACTACAGCAGTAACATAAAGTGTAATGTGAACAGGTGAGTTGTATATAAATTCACCCTCAGTACAGTTGTCATGAAATTAGGTATAGCTAAGCTACGTTTAGCTTTGTACCAGGCTGTATACATGCTTATTTCTGCTGTCTAACATGGGGACTTATGGAGACTGACTCACTTCTGCAGCCAGCCTCAAGTGGATGTTAGAGGAACTGCAAGTTTTTGTTTTTCTTCTGCATTAGCTTAACTTCATATCCACTGCAGGTTGCAGCTTGCTTCACCTTTGTTCACCGTGTTAGCACGTGATAATCGGGTAGCACTGAACACAAAGTACTTCGGGATTTAACCATAAACCAAAATGTCGGGAAAATTACGATAAGATCCTCTGAGCGAGCCGAGCAAAGGGAACAACACATTAGAGGAACTGTAGTTTTTGGCTTCACTTCGCAGACACAGAGGTTGTAACCTGGGCAGGACGTTTACTTGTTACAGAGTATCTTTACTTCTTTTTTTTGTTTCAGTAAATGACCTGAATGCTTCCCCCCGCCTCCGCCCGTCTGAATGCACCTTCAGGTTAATCTGTGAATATAAAATCATACAAGAAAAGGTTAGGACAGAAAGGTAACATGATTCTGAGTAGTTAAAGTTTAAACCGAGCTCAAACTGAAAAAGGTTTTTTTAGTAGCACAGTTTGAAGTTTTGTTCCAGATTATTCAGAGTGAGTAATCGCCTCGGTCCATAGATGGTGCTGTGTCACTGGTGCAAGCAGGAAAAACCTCTCAAGATGAATGTTTTAATTATATTTTGATTAATTTTTACATGGAATTTGGTAATTAGAGTTTGATGAATTTGAATAAAGCGCAGTGGACCTGTTCTCCCCCACCATTCATGTTTTGTGATGATTAATCTGAAGGCGAGGCATTCTTCCACAGCCGCACGCAGTCAATCATCGTGTAATCTGGGGAGCGGGCACACGCAGGTCGCTTTCATTGAAATGTTTCGGAGCTGAACTGAACCTGAGAGCCGTGTCTTTACAAGAAGGTATCACAGAGGTGTGTGACACCGTGACTTCCTGTAGGGAGCGCTGCCTGTCTCTGTAGTCAGAGGTCAAAGGTCAGGTTTCACCAACTGAGGAGAAGCAAAGCCCGAGAGCTCGAAGGAATTCTGAGGTTTGCTCAAGGGCACCTGAGGAGACACCCAGCTGCACTAATACAATAATATCTCTGCTAACTAACACCATAATTTCACTGGCAAGGACCCGTCACAACAATATATGTCCATTTGTATTAATGACAGGTGAAGGGATGTAGATGTTGAGGGGAGAACGTGCTGAAGGCCGGGCACCACCCAAGCTGCTCACAGGCCAGTGAGAGGTGTACACCTGATTAAATACGAAGGGATGAAGGAGGGAAGAGGCTCCAGGTATGTGGGTGGGGAAGTGAATGGATGAAGGGAAGGGCAGGGAGGACGGGTCGGGAAAATGAAGGCAAATGGGTCAGGCAAGGTATGAGCGCGACCCGATTAGAGGTGTGCTCCCAAACTAATGTGAAGTAATTAGTTCATTTAATTAAACAGGCTGATGAGTGTGAAGGTTAAGGTTGTGCTCCTGTCAAACTGGTGTTAGGCCGTGATCGCAGTGTTTCCCACCTCACTGGCTGTAACCACCACGAGACTCCAAAGTTCCACTTCTGTGTAGAAACTAAACAACAACAACAACACGACATCTTCCCGAACATGACAGCTGACTGAGATTTGCATTGGAAATCTGTCTGAAGAGGAAAAAAGACAAAAACAAACCACAGCCCGGGTAGAAGCCATTTTGTTGCTTGATTGGTGTGCCGTGAGAAACATCTGCGTTTGATTTCCGAGTGCCGGGGAAGTACAAGAAAGTGCGCTTCAGAGGATGAGAAGTGTCTGTTTTTTTTGACACAAGAAGCAGCGAGTTTGACAAGCCCGGCACTCCCTCGGGGGGAAACGCTGCTTTCAGCTGCAGCGTCTCACTGTGAGTCAGGGTGACTCAGACGGTGTGCAGACCCAACACGACGTCTTCGCCTGCCGGAAACACACAAGGCTGCAGAACAACCAAGAAATACACAGACCACAACTGCATCTTCTTTTCCCTGAAGATTAGTTTTGCTCTTTGGGTGGTGGAGTAGCAGATCAGTGCTTTGCACCAGAGTTCCACTTTTAGATTTCAGAAGAACAGTGCATACAAGTTAGTTTGCAGATTGAGATTTACTGGTTTATACGGTCGTGACAACATGAAATAAGTTTTCATTTCTTGTTCATTGACCATCTGGTGACCGGGTGAGCTCGGTACAGCGCTCTAAAGACAGCTGGAGATGGTTGTGGACTTCAGGAAGACCCCAGCCAGCACCATCATCTACCCGGACCTCAGCATCAGAGGAGAAGAAGTTCACGCTGCTGCCTGCCACCACAAAGACAAGGTGCAGGCTGCGGTGCTGAACTGGCCGCGATCTTCCACCTCTTCAGGATCCTGAACTCCTCCAGAACCCTGAGGCATGCAGGTAATCATAACGGTGGCTGACCCCTCTCACCCTGGACACAAATCTTTGGAGACACTACCCTCCAGCAGGAAGTCCATCAGGACCAGAACCTCACACCACGTGACGCTGGCCTGAGGCTCCCTCTGACACCATCTTTCACTCCCAAAACCTTCTCGTTACATTAACATAAGGTCTACTGACTGTTCATCTCTGACTCTCTTATATTCTTATTGTCTTTTCTCAGCTCTGAAAGCGAGACAAAAACAGCTGATACAAGCTCGTCACTTTCACAATACTCTTCTTTACAATGAGCAACAAACTGCAAATACAGCAAAATAACTTGAGTGGAAAGTGTGAATGCACAATTGTTACTTAACTGCTGTTTGTCAGTGTTGCAGCAGGTTTTCTGTTCGTGTCCTGATAACCTTGGATTTATTATCAATGACTTCATGGACGTCCATATTTGTTTTTGCTGTATCGAGCAGCAGTCAGATATACTGGAGGTGTCAGAAATGAGTTTTCCAATCATGATTATGACTTGGACGTGCACGCAGACAGAAATAGATAATTACGATAGCTCCCATGTGCCATGGACGGATTCAGTGTGAGTGCACGGAGACGGACGTCTTGTCAAAATGCAACTTCAGATCCTCTGAAATAAAACAAACTTAATTTGATGTTTCTGATGAACGGTCACGATTTATATCCGACCTATCGGTTCAGACAAACTGCAGACGGCTGGACGGATTCAACACGTCTGAGCTGATGTGCTTTCTCTGAACCACATGATCAAATAGAAACAGAAATAATGGACTCAGTGGGAGATCCATGTGCTGCCGGCCTGAACCTATAAGAACGAAGTTATATATTCAAGGCATGCGCCGCAAACAAAAGCAAACACCGTAGCTGAGAGGAAAAATAAAATTAAGGTTATTGATGTATGAGACGTGCGGTGACTGAAATCTGGAGAGCAAACACATCAAAAGCTCCTGAAGAGCTGCAGGCGAGACAGAGCAGGAGGTGAAGGAAGTGGAATTTAAAGCAATGAAGTACAGTGTGAAGAAAGCAGCGTGTGTTTGCAGCGAACGTCTCGTCTCCTCGTTGGATTTCGAGCTGTTTGCAAATGTAAAATGTCAGTTTTCTGCACATTCACATCTAATATGTGCAGAAGGCTCAAGTTCGACACACACGCCGGCTCTGATCTGTCTGTTAGAGGCTGACATGCCGAGGTCATTAAACCGACGGTCCTTGTCAAGAAGGCAAACACACTCGGCGGTGAAGAGGAACGTCTCCGTCTATCACCGGCTGAACTGCAGGAATTCATCCGAGCTGATGATGACGACCTGACAATAAAAGTTCAGACAGGATTTTTGATGCCTGTTACACAGATGATACCCACACTGATGCTGGACATGTTTCAGAAAAAGGACAGCAGCAGGTGAGACCTTTATTTTTAATCTGCTCCAAAGAAGGAGGTCCGATATTTATTTAGAATCGCAGTCTGTCGCATGCAAAGCCTCCGAAATGTCACAAAAACAAAAAACCGGAGCTGGAGTTGATTTCAGTCCTCGTCCTGTGAGTATTATGTGACTGACACGAAGTAGAATGTAACATTATGCAACAAATGTGTCAGGTTACAGAGCTCATTCAGAAGCTGTTTATTTAACCGTGTTTAGCCAAAACTCAGACTTTCCACATACTGAGCGCACAGATGGAGGATTGAGAGGTGGATATCCTTTAAAATGATGTTTTATATTTTCATTTTTGTCAATTAAAGACTCAAAAGCCTTTATGAAACTGACTGATCAGAAAATGTTGAGTAATTCACTGAGTTGTTGATTTTTAAGGGATTTGCTGGCTGTTCTATTTTCAACGTTTCAGTGAAGTAAGCTGAAAATCTTCAGTCTATAGGTGATGGACAAAGGAGAAAAAAGTTTCTGCCCTCGATGTCAGCACAGTTTGAAGGCTCAGCAACGAGTTGACGTATAAAACTGGTCTCAGGATGCCGCCAAACAGGAAGGAGAAGCAGGTGAGATTGAACCTGTGGACAAGACCGAGTAAAAGCTGTCAGTCGGAGAGAAGGTTTGAGAGGAGAGGGGAGCTCCTGCGTCCATCTGATGACCCTGTATGTGCTGGAAGCGAAGCCTGGTTCCGTGTTATTGTTGGATTTATTTCTGAAAAGAAGAGAAAAGAAGCTTTTCACATCAACCAGGACGTCCAAAGATGAGTTAGTGACTCTGAGACTAGAAGAGTTATAATCTTACATTTTTCAGAAACAGATTTATTTCCAATTTGTCCCATATTCTTCGAGTAAAATCTGACAAACTGGACCGACATTACAGCTGTGTGTCCTCTGTGGATCCAAACAGCCCTGAGAGCAGAGCAAACTCGTGTCAGACTCTTCTCCTCCCTCAAACAGATTTATTCAGGATTGCAGCGCCTCCAGCCACAACCACAGCTTCCCACGTGCATCTGATCGCCGCTGCGGGCGGAAAAAGGTGTAAAATACCAGGACGTTTTGTCTGTATCACACACAGTATAGCTTTATCCGGCAGGTAGGCCTCCTCCTGGTTACACACAAATACCCGTGTTAGACGCACGACTGCGGGTAGCTAATACGACCCCCGGGTGAGCAAGGTGTGACTGTGTTGACAGAAGCATTCATCCAGAAGAAACTGTCCTCATCTCAGAGCAAACAGGAACTATAACCCTCTTATCTGTCCCTGACACACCTGTTTATGTTTCAGCAGGCAGCCCGGGCGGCTTGAATCTCTCTAAACTGGGAATTTCTCTGCTCAGTGCTCAGTGAAGCATCTTTAATCTGAGATAAATTGTTGTTTTAATAGTGCCACCTTAGTTTAATAACTGTGACCAAAGACACCACAGTGGGGATCATTAGTAAGTCTCTAGTCACACGAGCGGCACTGTTACTGCTTAGTGGTTCTCTAAATTAAGACTGCATTTCCCATAAGCCTAATCGCTTTCTCCCCCCCGCACCAGAGTACAAACAGGTTGGATGCGTGTTTCCTTTGTTCGGCTTGCTCAGGTGAACTTTGGTAACGAGAAACGAGGGTGAGGCAAGCAACAAAAACTGCAGTTCCTCTAACGTCCACTTGAGGCTGGCTCCAGAAGTGAGTCAGTCTCCATAAGTCCCCATGTTCAAATGTCCATGTTTACAGCCTGGTGTTGTTTGGAAAATGTGTGAGGCCCTTCAGTTCCTGTTTTACACGATTTAGCTCATAGTCATGAAAAGATTCAGGATTTAAGGTTAATGTAAACAGCAACAGGTCTTTAATTAAATGTTAATTAAAGTTTCACAGTCAAAAAACACAAAATGCATCAAAACTTTAAGTCTGTGTAGTTTTTTTTCTTGTGAAGAACAAGAAGGAAGCTAGAAGTCAAAGAAAATGTGACGTGTTAATTGAGGAAATAGTTTTAACATCCACCAAAAACTCGTTTTTCACCCAAAGAAGACTAAAAACAGGACAAAGATGTTCTCATGACGATCAAAGCTCAGATTTTGTTGTAAAAATCTACTAGCAGACAGTGAAGAAAGAAAATTGGGGAAAATGCAGATGAATTTCTGTCCAACTAACTACAGGCTGCTCATGCTTTGAATTTTTATTCCTTATTTTCTTCTGCATATTTGCTTTATGCGTATTTCTTATTGATTTTAACGTCCATCCATTATTTATAACTGCTTATCCTTCAGGATCCCACAGACAGATAGACTGGTGGCCAGTTCATCACAGGGCTGACACACACAGACAAACAACCATTAACACTCATGTTCACAAGTGTGTGTGGTTGCTTGGAGTGCTGTGAACGTGTGTGTGAGCTGTGTGTGTGGAGTCTTCCTGATGAGCTCAGGGATCGTGATTGGAGTCGTATCCGGTCCGGCTCTTCGAACCACAGGACGAAATTTGGGAAACTCAGTCTGGCCAGCCTGACAGTCGCGGCAGCTTGCCAACACGCCTCTCTGTGTCACAATGTGATCGCTAATCTCTGGGTTAACTCGTTAAATGAGGTCCTCGTTAACTAAGAGGGGACTGGGCCAGGTGATGGTTCCTTTGTCTGAGAGCAGGGGTGTCCAAACGTTTTTCAATGAGGGCCACATACATAAACATATAGGAGGGGGTGGGCCACTTACAAGATATGAAGTACATAGCCTTAACTTTAGTGTATTAAAGTTAGAAAAATCAATTAAACGTGGTCAAATATGTGATGTTGTTGAATATAATTAAAGACAACACTGCATTCATCACAGCTTTCCATAAATATCTTTATATCAATAAAGGATCTTTATTGATTTATTCATAAAAGCTTTGGTAGCTCATTCTCAGAACAGCCTTTAAATCTCATTCATAAGGTATAGACCTTATGAATGAGATTTAAAGGCTGGCGATGCCTCAAGACTCACAAAAGTTTCAGTTATCTTAACAGACCGAGGAGAGACACATCACAAAGGGATAGAGAACATATTGCAATTATATATTATATTTATTGCAGCTTCCCAACATGTTGTAACTGTACAACTGTTGCATATGATATGACTACTTGTATTTTTTGGAAATGTCATGAATGAGTGTGCCAGTCTGCAGCCTCACAGTGTTTCTTTGAAGCACCAGCCTGCTGTGGTTGACAGTGTGATGGCTGTAACTTAGTATTTTATTATCAGAATCAGATGTGTGTAATGTCAGTGTGCAGCCATCACACTGCATTCACACACACACACTGCGTGGCTCCACGTCAGCTCGCCGTTAGCCCGTTTTGTTGCTAAGAGACCTCCTCTGCATCCCCGGCGCGTTTTCTCATTTCTCAGCCGGTGTACCGGCAGATGTCGCTAAGCCGGCCGGCAGTGAGCGCGATCAGCTGTTCCCCGGAGTAAACAAAGGCAACGTGTACCGGTTCAAAAGACAACACGATGAAAAACAAACACGACAAAAGGGCACAAAAACAACCTGGACAGATGAGGGAAGGACTTCACAGAGCAACAGCCAAGAAAAACAAAAACTATTAAAGAGGGGGGAAAAAAAGTTTTAAAAAATGCTGGAGCAGCGTAACATCGCTGCAGCGCGCATGCGCACTGGATAGATTCGAATCAAAACAAAATCAAATGACGTAAACAAGAAGATCAAAAGAACACGTGATCAGCTCCAGATGAAAGGACCGGATCTCTATAAATAGGAGACAGACAGCCCTCATCCACGCGACACTCTGTCACAAACACGAAGAATTTCGAGGCGATTTCTGGATTTGAAGGGACGAATAACTTAAAGAAGAAGTAATGGACTTTACAAGCCAGCCAGCGTGGATTTTTACCTCAGTTCTCTCGAGGAACAAATGAGGTCTGAAACATCGGACCTCATGGCAAGTATAACCCGAACCAGTGAGGGGAGGGTTAGTATGAACATCTCTGAAGATGTGCTGGAGGATTTCCTCCGCGGGCTACAGGCATTGAAGGGAAACTCAAACAACAACTGGAGCCAAGAAACGAAGCACAGGCGTGGAGAGGTTCACAACCTCAGGGCCGAACTAGAACACACCCAGGCCAAGTGTGACCTGCTATCAGCAGAGACCAATGACCTGAGATCCAGCACAGAAAAGCTCTGCGGCACTATGAAGGAAACACTCAAGCAGGCGTGCGAGAGCAAAAGGAATCTGGATCAGGTCAGGGCAGAAAACAAAGCCCTTCGAGAGAAAGTCGATGAATTGGATAAAGTGAGGGAGGAGAATGAGATCCTCCAAAGTCGACTGGAGGCAATGACGCTGGAGCTTCGGCTGGAGAAGCATCTGCGCGCCACAGCCGAGAATAACGCGCAGATGGCGGCTCATTCTTTCAGCATCCAGCTGTTTGACAAGGACACTGCTGAGTTTGAGGCCCGCTCAAAAGCCGAACAGCTAGAAGCTGATCTGGCTTTTGAGCGGACCCAAACCCAGACGGTTCAGGAGAAGCTGAACAAGCTACAGAAGGCATTCGCTCAACACCGCGAGGAAGCAGAGAAGTCTGCCGCCCAGGCTCAAGCCACCTACCGAGCCCAGCGGGAGGAGCTGACGAAGATCGGGCTCTCCCTGAAGAAGGCAGAGAACCTGCTTGAAACAAAACAGGTGTGTATCCAAGAAAAAAACATCCTCTTGGAAACAGCGTCTAAAACGAAAGAACAATACAAGTCCCAGCTGGAAGAACAAAAACGGGAACGGGAGAACGTCCTCGCAGCTTTTCGAGAGGACATGAAGCTGTTAGAACAGGAACGCGTCCAGTGGCAGGAGGAGAGACTGCTCTCTCGTCCAAACCAATGACTCCCTGACCGAGACGATTCAGTACAAAGAACAGGAGTGGGAGGAAACAAAAGAGATCATGAACGTTCATTTGAAGGGCCTCAACACGTACATCGCTCAGAAGATGAGGAAGAAGAAGTGGTGGGAGAGGCTGCTGCACTAGGCACGTCGTCTCCGGGTGCGTGGGTTCTCACCGGGTGCTCCGGCTCCCACGATTAAAAAAAAAGCCACGTTGAGCCACAGAAAAAAAATCACTCTCTGGGTGAAACGAAGAAACTTAAAGCAGGCACACTGTCATCTCCGTGTCTGCGTGGGTTCTCACCGGGTGCTCCGGCTCCCACTGTCAAAAGAAAAAAACAAGAAAAAAAAAACATAAATCAGGAAAAAACAAAAACAAATAAATCAGGAAAAACCAAAAACAAATATATATGTATACTTGTTAGTCTGTTATCAGGTGTCATTTTAAATGTCTGATGTGTAAATCAGAGGATTTGTACATCAGATCAGTGAGTTCACAGTTGATTCGAGATACTAATGAGATATAACAGCCTGCTGTTGAATCATGGTCAGTGTACAGTGCATTAATGTAAAGATAAAAGTTCATTTTAAGTGGCTGCTGTCCAAAAAGTTACAATATCAGCGATTATTACTGGTAACATTAATATAAATTCAGGATTTTTGTCAAGATCTTAAAAACTTTAATATAGGAGGTGAAATCTATTTCTACACGATGAACAAAAAAAAGTGAATTTCTGTCTAAATGTGACAAAGGTACAAAAGCACAAAATATCCAGAGTTGTCCAACATTTATATTTAAAAAAAAAAAAGAAGTAACAAATCTAAAACAAGAAAAAACAAAAAGTGTATCTTATTTTCCATCTCAGCATCAGGTTGTTGTTATTATTTGTCATTATTTCATGATATGATCGGATAAAAAAAATCATAAGAAATTATCTGCAAATCTCACAAAATAGAAGTGTCTTAAAACATTTTTTTAAAATTTAGAATATTTTCAAAATGTGATATTATACCAATTATTATTATTACTATACTAATTATACTAAATAATACAATTCTGAAGACTGATTTGGCTCAGTTGGTAGTGCATCCACCCTCTGTTGAAAGTCCTTGCTGCAGCGGTTCAAATCCCACCTGTGGCTCTCATTTGACCAATTTTTAACATTTTGAATATAAATTAAAAACAATGAAAAAATTATATTAAAAAGGAAAACATCATAAAACATCATAAAAAAACTTCAGTACAAAAGTTTGTAAAAAACAGTTTTTGTATCAAATCATGGTTATAAATCTTATATAATTTTAAAGATTTAACATGATAACCTATTAACATTCATCAAGATGTGGCCAACAATCCGCTGTTCTCAGTACTCTGTACTCGTTAAGTGAGTATTTTGTATGAGCTCATCTAAAGTGGGCACTATCTAGAGCGACTCGGTGTAGATGTGCTGTTTTCCTGTTTTTAGTAGTGCTCATTTGGTTAGATTTATTTCTTTAATTTGAGCAGCATCCACGAGCTCTTTCCCATGTCGTCTGAGTTTTTGTTGAATTATTAATCAGAAATTTATTTTACCAAAAACATCTGGTTTTATGTTGCTTCCGTTTCCTTAAAGGCCCGGTGTCTAACATTTAGTGGCATCTAGTGGTGAAGTTGCAGATTGCAACCAACTAAATACCAATTACCTCGACCAAGAATCTGTCTGTTCGGTTTGTAGAAACACGAAAACACAAAGATTCTTATTTCATGGTGATTAAACACTGATGAATCTTCCTGCCAATAAATACTCACTAAGTCTCACAGTCTGGACCTTTAAGTGAGCTGGGCTGCGTCAATAAAATTCTGCTCACCTCTCAAAGGCAAAGCCACGCTCTTACTTTGAAAGTCTGCATGCAGCTCTTCCTCTGCAGCTGTCGAGTGCGGCCCGGTGATGTAAGTGGACGTGAGGCTGTGATTAATGGTGGTTGTAATGGTTTAGTCAGTGCAGCATATGAGTCCAGCTAACAGCTCGGCTCTGTGCTGTAATTGAAGTCGACAGTGGAGTCACCTCCACGACCTCTGACACTGTGTTCCTCTACCTCTCTCTCTCTCTCTCTCTCTCTCACACACACACTCACAGATATTTTGTATTCTGATGTTTGCCAACTGCCGTCAGCGTCTCCTTCCTTTGTTGTTTCTCATCTTTCTTTGGAATTAGCATCGTGTCTTAAAGGCAGATGAGGTGATGTTTACACAGAGAGGAGAAGAAATGAGTCTCACAGACCTGAACGAATACAAACAGGAATACTTTGACATTGAAACACGGCAGCAGAAAACTAGAAAGCGCTCAGCGTGCATGTTTTTCTGCTAAGCGCTGACGATCTCCTAAACGAGGTATTTTAATAACAATAATAGAAAATGTCCAGAAATGTTTCATCTGCATCTTTAAACAGTAGCTGATTTTTTTTAACGCCTCATCTTGTAACATTAAAGCTGCACTGGTTGATTTCCTGAGATGTGGGTAGTCCTGCTTCTCCCGCCTCCTCTAAATATGAGCGAATGGCTTTAATGAAGGTGCTAAAATAAGTCACCTGTAACCACACCCACCTGTCAATCAAAGCGTCCACGCTCTTAATCCTGCATAACTTCAAGCCTTAATAAAATGTGAACAGGTGAGCTTTCACTTGTGCTGCCATGTTTTCTCTCTTCGTTCATTCGTTCTGCAGAAACGCTCTGTTCTCTGACAGCTTTCACTGATTGCTTTCAGCTCTGACTGTTTATTGTCTTTGCTTTCTGCTCATACCTTTTTGTTGAGAGGACTCACCAGCTTCAGCTCAAGCTGACGCCGTTCTTCTGTTCCACTCTCATCTCTCTCTTTTCTAACTGGTGATTGCCTGCAGCTTGAATTGATTTTCATTGTTCTTTTCTTTCTTTCTTTCTTTTCAGGCATGCAGATGCTCTTTGGAAATGTACAGACTGGTGTTTTCTCTGGTTTTGTGTGCAGCCATCTCTGGATCTCCACGATGGCTCCTGCTGTTGGCTGTTAGAAGATTTGTGGTGCAGCTGCAGCTCCTCTATTGCTGTCCCCCAGCCTCATCGCGTGGTTATTTGCAAGGGCAATATTTTATAAAGGATCTGATTGGTTTATGCACTCGACTGAAATGACCTGTGAAATGAAAAGCGTTTGGCCGAGCTGCTGTTTAAATGTTTGAGCTGCAGAATAAAGTGGAGGGCAGCTCAAGTACAGTTCAGCCTAGCCTGCAACCCTGATTGTGTGTGTGTGTGTGTTTGTGTATGCCAGCTACTATGAGTTAGCAACTTACAGTTCAAACTGTTTATGTGTGTGTTAATGTGGCTCTAACGTTGGTGTGCAGGTTAGAGGTCTGCAGCTGGCATATTTAGAAGTTATGAGGTTCAGGCAATGAAACATTATGCGTTATTATACAATGGCCACTAAAGCTACTTGTTTCTGTTTGGCTGACAAATGTGATTTCATGCCATTATGTCATAGTGGAGTTAAAACATAGGGTCAGCTCCAGCCTGACGTTCTTCTGTATTTACATGTTTGTCAAAACTAAACCAAACTGGTGGAGAGTGTCAGCGGGCTCAGACATCCAGCAGGACGTCACTAAGTTTTAGGCCACAGTTTGCTGCCTGAAACAGGTGGAATGCTTCAGAAATAAAGAAGTTTAAAGTGTCTCGTGGTCTTGTTCAGTAGAGATGGGAAATGAGAGATGGATGAATAAATGTCTTCCTGGAATCTTCCTGAATCTGCTGGACCAGCCTGGATAAAGTTAAACTACAATAAACAAGCTTTGTAAACTTGATTTTTCTTTGGTTAGTAGCCATGCTGTAATAATAATAATAATAATAATAATAATAATAATAATAATAATAATAATCCACTCTGAGGAGCACTGATGTAAAAATAATGACCTTGCTGGATTCCTTGCAGTCACCTCATTGCAGCGTGTGTCCGTCCATGTTGTCTCATTGTTTATTTGGACGCTCATTAGCCGTTAGAAGGCCGTCATGTATTATTGGCAGTTGAAATGTTAAGGTGACCTCGACGCCGTCCCTGTAAGGACTCAGGCATTACTCACCTGTCCACCAGTTGTTCCTATTCAGTTTTCCCATGCCTGCCATTAACCTCACCATTAGCAACCTGCCAGCACAGATAATAAATTCATGAGCTCTGTTCACCCTCCTTGTTTACCAGATCATTCATGTTGCTATATGCAGCCACCGCGTGATCCTGTCGTCCTTTCTGTGTCTGCATTTGGCCTCAATCTTCCTGGAAAGTATTGCTTTCATTATCGAAATTGCAATGACACGACGATTACAATGCAGGCTCCCAATTTTGTCCTTGTTTCACTTCAGCAGTATGACAGGAGCTTTTAACAGTCTCGATGTGTTAACACAAGGTGGGCTGAAAACAGTCTGTAGCATATCAGGATCAGTTTTGTTGGCAGGAAAGCATACGATGCATTTCAGTGAGTTTGCAGTGATAGTTGATCTGTTCAGTTTTCTATTTATTCTCTGACTTGAAATCTGTACGTTTTTCAAGCCTCTTTGAATACAGCAGCTCGGTCAGTGGCCCTACGATGCTAGAGGTATACTGGCCTAATGTTTTCATGTGCAGTTGGAGTCAGGTGACGTGGTATAATGTGCTATGCATATGGTTGGGGTGGACCGACAGCTATTTTGGTCCTGTGTGAACTTCTTCTTCTTCAAACTGCGACCGCTTGGACTCACCCGAACATTTAGAAATGATGCTAAAGAAGCTCAACGCTACAGTTGTGAGCTTAATAATGACCAGGAGAATGAGATTGTGAATACAAGTGGCTGAAACGAGCTTCCTCTGGCTGGAGACACGGTTACGAGCTTGGACACGGTTATAAGGAGCCAGCTGAGGTGGTTCAGGCATCTGGTTAGGATGCCCAGAACCAACTGAACAGACTACACAGCCCATCCAGCCTGGGAACCCCTCGGGATCCCTTAAAGGAGGAACTGGAACTCCCTGCTAACCCTCAGATAAGAGAGAGAAAATGGATGGAAGGAAACTACAGTGTTAGTCTGAGTGAGGAGTGTTCCCGTTTTAAGTATAATCTTTCTAGAAGAGCTGACACACACATACACACACACACACACACACACACACACACACACACACACACACACACACACACACTCCACCCATCATTTGTCTGTTTTTATGAAAGTCATAACTGAAAGAGAAAACTATAAAAAACAAGAAACCGTTTACTGCAAACTAATTAAAACTACTGGAATGAAACAGCAGATAGAAGAAGATCCATCCATCCAAGGCTGCGGACGATGATGGATAAGGAACAATGATTCATTTATTTATTTGTTTGTTGCTGTTTTGTTTTTTCAGATTGAGATTGGCAGCTCGTGGCGTTCCGTGGTTATTAGGCTTTCTGTATTTAGACAGCTGCTGGTGAATGCAGCATTGTTTCTGTCTCAGCTGCGCTGCCAAATGCGAGTCAGGAAGTCGAACAGAGAGAGATGGTTTCTCCCTCCAGCTTGTTTTTCCGAAATGATGAAATGCACTTTTCTTATTGCGGCTGGTCGAAGAGTGGAGAAGACACCACGGACGTCTGCAGGGAAACAAACAGCTCCTGTGTGTGGAGGCTCCTTTAAAATGTTGCATTAAGTTGAAAGTTGAGGCTTTTTATACACTGGTGAAGATGCATGACCTCGGGGCTGCATGGAAGATGTCCATAGCTCATTTCAGTTACTTAGCTCTGAGATTCTTGTAGGAGATTCTGTTCTTGCCAGGGAAAAATGACAATAATCAAATAAATCAAATGTAGAGTCTTGCTGATGTTCTTCAGCTATGAAGTTTACCGTGATCATTTGTTTACTTGTGTTACTGTGTGAGTAACGAGATGTTGCTCATCAGAGCCTCATGCTGACTTAGTTCATCATAAAGTCTAACCGATAGCTGGCTTTAAGTAACAGGCGCATATTTTGGTCGTGCAGCTCTGAACTAAAGGACACGTTTAAATTTTGGACAAAATATATAAACAAAAATATATTTTATGTTAAGTAGATGGCCTAAGTAAAGTATGTAAGTTCACTTATGTTCATAAAGACTTAAGATAAGTCGAGGTTCGGTTGCACACTGTGTTGTTTGACTGATGCTGACTTTGTCACCTTCTATACTGCACCATCATACAAGTGTGTGTAATGTAATGCATCAGCAGGTCTGTTACACACTGTCTGCTATCGAGTTTGGAGAAAATTTCCAGCCTAAAGCAGCAAGCAAACAGCATCCTGTTAAACAGTAAATGGTTCTTGATGGGGATGCCGAGTAAAGCAGACGCTGCCGTGTGCACAGCATCACCTCGAGTCAGGCAGTTCATTTAATTGTCTTTGTTTTGACTGGACATTTCCCAGTGGCCGCACGTCAAGCTGCATGACATATTTATTGACATGTAGCTTTGACACAGTGGAACACAGCCCACTCAGTCGAGCTTCCCCTCTGCTAAACAAAAGTATAAAACCTAACTGACAGGCCGCGGTGATAGCATCGTCATCGGCTGCTGTCATGATGTTTTTCTTCCTCTCTCTCCCTCTCTGGCTCATCATCTGTTTCAGCCAGTTAAAGTCAGAAAGTCTGGAAGAAGATGGGAGATAATGTCTGCAGGGTTCCAGTTATGATTGACAGCTGGTGGTTGCTGCTGTACAGCAAGTGGGCGGCCAGCTGGACACACACTGTGGACGGGATTTAAGAGATGAGCCGGTGCGTGTGTGTGTAGGCGTGATGGGGTGCATGCATACAGACATATGTATAAGCATCTGTGTGTGTGTGTGTAGATGCCTGTGTGTATTGTGTTCAAATGGGAAAAAAAATCACCTTAACACACTCAGTGAAAGACAGCTGGTGGCTCCATTTGGTGTTATGTGTTTGAGCAGTATTTATTGTCGTGTTCATTTTTGTGTTTACTACCAACTAATTTCAGTTATCACTGCCTCTAATAAAGGTAAAGGGCTTCAAGCCTCTCCTCAAACCTTCTTCTCTTTCTTGTGTTTGCTGGAGGTTCCTGCATGCTTTGCTCTCGGTGATATTTCGCTGTTTCAACCCTGGCAAACTGATCCTGTACAAGCACACACTGTCCTGGGAAACGGGAAGAAGACTGGAAAGAGTGCGTCTTCTGAAGAAAATGGATGCTTAATAATGGTTGAAAGGTATTGCTGGAGGAGAAATAAGCTACTGCACAAGGTGAGTAAAAGTTGACAACCGAGAATGAATTTCAGAAACAACAGAAAATAGAAAAAACAGTAAAATGTCAAAACAGGAAAGAAGTTTGTTGGCACCACATTTACTGTGTTTTGTTTCCAGATTCTAACACTTGTCAGTCCATCCATCCTCTTCTGCTAACCCGGGCTCAGGATGTGGTGGCAGCAGGTTTAGCAGGGCGCTCCAGACGTCCCTCCGGTGGGTTCTGGGTCTGCCCCGGGGTCTCCTCCCAGGTGGACGTGCCCTGAAGACCTCCAAAGGAAGGCGGCATCCCAGCCAGATTCCTGAACCACTTCAGCTGGCTCCTTTTGACACAAAGGAGCAGCGGACCTAGTCCGATCTCCCTCCGGATGTCCGAGGTCCTGACCCCCAGGCCAAGCCTGGCCACCCGGTGGAGGAAGCTCATTTCGGCCACTTGAGTCCGTTCTTTCAGTCACTACCCAACGCTCATGACGATTGGTGAGGGTTGGGCGAGGTTCACCAGTTCACCAAGACTCTACCATGCAAAAAGAAAGACAGATATTATATCTGAGTCTACATTCGGTTTGTTTTTGGACCGGCTCATCTACATCTCATTTTACAAAGCCTCCCACCCTTCTGTGATTACACATACGTATATACACCATATGCGAGCATATGTGTATGTCTGTAACATAACCATGTCTGTGTTTACATCATTTGGAGCCTCTGTCACCCTCACAGACACACCCTGAACTATGGATGTTATTTAACAGGCACAGCAGCCTGTTTAAAGTGTGAGAAACACAGTTCAGGGAGGCTGGATGGCTTGTTTCGTACGCGCTGCTACCTCACTTAATGTCAAAGCTGTAGTTAGTGATTTGCATATCCAGATGTTTCATATTACAGCCTTCTCTCAGCCGGAATAAGATGCTCATGATGAACGATCATTCCCTCAGAGGAATAATTCATGTCAGTGCGGTGCAGCTTCTGAGACAGCTTGGGAAATTAAGCACTTCAGACTCTGAATAAAATACAACTTTATTAGACTGAAAAAATATCTGTGTGTGCCTTCGCTTCAACTGACAACACAGCAACAGTGTATTGCCCGTATGGTTCGTTAGAAGATAGGAAAGTGCTCGATTTTTCTATTTTAAGGTGCCATCAAAGTATTAAAAGTAAAACATGTCAGATGAAACAGTTCACGACGAAGCCAGATGATTTTTGAGTTGGAATTTCTGAGAGATTCAGTCAGTCCTGCAGCAGAACAGCAAGCATTCACACTTCTTGGTTAAAAGAAAGGAAAACAGACAGTTGAGAAAGACAATCTTCTCTTAATGGTCTGCTGAAGTAACAAACAGCACGGCAGCCAACAGTCGGGGAAAGTTTCAAAAGCCCATTAGAGATACCTGCATGTCAGGCCAGCTGTCTTACAGCTGTCAACCGGCAACACTTCAAAAACCTCGAAGATGCATTTACAAAATGGTTATTCAACACTCGTGTTCCAGTGGGTTCAAAATAAAGCTGTGTGGAGGCGACAAGAAGTGTTAAAAGCAACCAAAAACTCACTTAAATCATCGCTGAATGCTTCTCCATAGTGCAGAACGTAAAGGTGAGATTTAGGTCACATGTTCACTTCCACTTAAGAACAGTCAGAGTAAAACTTTGCAACGGAAAGTATCCAGTACGGTGTCTTACTGAAAGGGCCAGAGCTGTTTTATTATCTTTACAACAATTAACTCTATTTCACCTCCTTTACCTGTAGTTTGCATTTTGCATGTGAAAGCTCTGCCTGAGCAACATACTGATTATCTGTATCATCTCCACTGATTGGTTTATTTAAGAATGTAAACTTAGTTAAACTCATACAGCCAGGACATGAAAACATTATTCTAAAGGTTTGAAATAGTCATAGTAGTCAATGTATTATTTTTTAACAGGGATAGGAAATGCAGCTGAAACTGATTTGAATGTAAAACAAGAGAGGATCAAAGATCGAGCCCTGAGGAACGCCGTCGGAAAGCCAAACAGAGGAGGTAACCTCACAAAGAGACAGAAATCAACAGTGTGAGCGGTGACCTTCTTTTATATTTGATACAGGTGAGTCAGGTTGGATTTAATCACTCTTTCATCTTTTTTTCATGCTGATCATATGCGCGAAGCCGCTGACGTACGACTCTGTATTTACCAGCTCTGTATTTACGCTAGCTGTGGAGCTAGCAGGCTCCCCAAAAAGCTGCATTCGTTTCACGCCCTGCATTCCATTAGATGGCGTAAATACTCATTAAATGCACTCAGCTGTAACCAGAGTCTTCTTGCATTTTTAGATTAATTCTTTTTCTCTCCACTGCATAAGCATGTTTGCCCTTGACTCAGACAGTTTGAACAGGCCATGAATGAGAATAGCCCGCCATTGGTATGTATGAGAGCAAAAGGTGAGATACTGAGCCAGCAGCCAGCGACACAGAGGCCATTATATTCAAACACCATGGGGCTAAACTGTCAAATGCTATTGTCACTCTGATACTCCCATCTCATACACTCAGTGGCTCCCGCTCTGACTCGCTCACTCTCTCTCTAACACACACACACACACACACAATTCATTCCCTTTCCATTATGTCAGTCCCTATTTCATGAGCATAAACACACTCTAATAAACAACAGCAGTGCTGCTACACATGTGCATGCACACTCCATCCAGTTACATCAGGAAGGTGAGACTTTTTACAAAAACATCTCAGTTCAACACACACAGGAATCTAACCAACTCTTTACTAGGAGTGTGGCCCATCGATGAAAGCACTTGCATTTACAGTATTATGCGCTGTTCATGAGGAGGTGGTGCAAAGTTGTGAAGCATTTTGCACCACCAAGCAGTGGTTGGTCCACCAGAAAAGGCAACGCTAATGCAAATGACTCATTGTTTAACTCTGAACAGCTCTGGCCCTTTCTGTAAAATTCAGTCACTTTAAATAAAAAACTTTTAAGCTTTGTTATATATAGATGTGATAGCAGAGCGGTTGTATTGGATTGCAGATAAAATGGTCAGTGAGTATAATAGTTAGGTTACAAAATCAATCAGAGTGAGTACTTTGTGCTGCATGAATCGTACAAATCTTTGGTTTGATTGATAGAGACGGATTCACATTTCTTTGAGGGAATGAAACTACATTAAGGAGGCGGTTGGAGGTGGATGACCATCAAAACTCCAGTCTCTGGTCAGGTTTATGCAAAAAGCACTGAAGTTGGGGAAAGAAAACAAATGAATCGTCGACATAGAAAATGAATTCGGCATTACGAGTCCCTCAAAATGTTTTTACCACTGCGTAGATAAACATCATTTCTGAGAGACAGACTGCATGTCGACAGGTACAGCACAGAAACATGCTGACACAAACACACATTAAAGCGCTGTCTAATATTAGTCCTTATAACACCACTGAGTCCAATGATAATTATAATATGTCGGCTTCTCCCAGCGTAAAGAGCCTCTCAGTGTGCAGCCGGCTGATGACTGTATATATATTTCACTTATTATAAACTGTGCTGTCCGCACTGATAAAAGCCAGCGCCACTCACCGGGCTTGTGCTATCGAGCTGATTGAGTTCTGGGAAACCTTGAGGTTATGCCCAAGGCGATGCTGGCAATACGTTCCCATTTCTCATGCTTGTGGGGCAATTTGGATCTGATATACTGCATGTATTATATCATGGTGTGGTAAGAGGGGGGAGGGGGGGTAGATAGTACATTCACTTTTGATTTTCTCCTTTGTTTGTACAGATCTTAGACAGCGTGTTTCAGCTTTTATGTTTTAAGTTTTATCCATCTCAGATCTCTCTGAGATTTAACCTGCTTCCAAAAGAGTCTGAGACCAACATGAACGTTTAACGAAGGTGTGAAATATTAATACAGCGATCAATGTTCACAGAGAGATGGATCAGCGTCAGCAGGGTGGCAGGCTGCCACAGAATCACAGATGGCTGTGGAGGTCATCCCTCTGCACCGCGTGCTTTTTGTGCTCGCGAACACAGGTAGATGGGTCAGGAGGACCAAAGCTACACACACACACACACACACACACACACGGTGGGAATTAGTACTGGTAGAACGAGCCCAGCCGTTGTATAGTATCACACGAGCACCCACATGTGAGTCTGACAAACATACATGTAAAGGTTGTAGGTTTATGTTTATGTGCAGTTTAAACCTGCAGGCTGCATTCAGCCTGGATTTTTAATGTAGAGTAGTTTACAGGCGTGAATTGATGCAAGAAATACGTCATTTCTTTTTGCAGTGTGAAGGTGCGTTTCATTTGGTCACCTGTCAGCGATGCCCTTTAACCACCACCGGTTGGCACGTCAGAGAGTGAAGGAGGCGAGTTCCTGTGAGTCAAAGCTGAAAGATCAGCAGCAATAGTGGCTGTTTAATGATGAAGACAGCTGCCGTGACCACACACCACTTCATAATGTTCCTCAACTAGTCTTTTGTTACAGTTCTGATGTAAGAGACTCCTCGAGGCAGAAATACACGCCGTGTGTTTAACTTTTGACCATTTTAACAGCAGTTCAATCAGTTTAATATTATAACAAACGTTGAGCCTTCCTGTCACATTCTGCTGAGATGACAGTCGTGCTCTGCTCGGAGCGCCTCACAGTCGCTGACAATCAACATGGCCGCCTCGGGGTGTGTTACATCACCTCCAAAGCCTTTGTATGTGAACTTGCCTGCAGACTAAACACTTTCCTTTTCAAGTCCTGTCTGAAGCAAACATTTTCACGTTTTAGCACAATTAAAGCCGCTCGCGTCCCCGAGTGACGGCCGCACGCTGTGTCGCACGTGAACATTTCATCAGCAGTGACAACAGATGAACTATTAGAGCAGCAGATATGAGACCGTCTAGACTGACACTTTTCAGTCTTGTTTCCGGGTCCGTGAACACGAGAGAATGAAGTGACCTGTGGAAATGCATGCATGTCGGCTGAATGGATGAATGGATGAATGAGTGTGATGTATGATGTGCAGATGAATGGTTCAGAGATCACGTTTTATTTATGTACAGTAGCACATTTCAGAGATGAAATTTTAACCGGTTCACAGATATTAAAGTAAATAGCCTGAACAGTAAACTGACTGATGATTTTTGAGATGAAATTAAACAAGATTATTATGAAGAAATCAGGTTTCCTCAGACATCCAGCATTTTATTTTGAAATCTTTGATATGCAGCTTTTATTGTTTTGCTTCCTTTCAGTGTCTTCATTGTCTTTACCTGCAGGGAAAATCACTACATGACTAACTCTGGAACATTTTCTTGTTATTTAATGTGAACTCAAACTGACAAATAAAAGAAATAAAGTGAAATAAAGTGAAGCCCTGAGGTCAAAAGGCAGACTGCTCCTCTGTCTGTGGCCACTGAAGCTAAAAGCAGCTTCGCCGCTGGCCTTTGTCCTCATTTAAAGTATACTGTATAGAGAAAAGAGTCAAGGCTCCAACAGAGATGTATCTGAGTTGATATACTGTGGATGGTGTGACCACACAAACTTTTCTTTAGTCTTGAAACTTGAGAAACAATTCTCAGGTGTCTGTTTTTTCAACTCAACTCTCCCCCCGTCTGACTGTCGGTCTGTGAAGCGACTGTTCAGTCCTTCTACTTCTTCTAATTTTTCACTCTTGGCATGACAAACATTACCTCAACAAGGATTTGATTTGATTTGATTTACTTAATTGACTCACTTTTCCCCTTAGACGCTTGCAGCTCTCTTTTTTGGAGAGCTCCTGCAAACTTTGAACGAGTCCAAAACAAGCAGACTCCGTGCAAAGTTTCTATGCTATAAATAAATAAAATGCAGCCCTCAAGCAATGAAGTTTCTGTCACTCCTGAGGAGAAAAGTTAGGTGGAAGAGTTTTCCAAGCTGATACTCGTACTGCCAAATCACTTCTAAGATCTACGCCTGAGTCCGGTTTGATGTATTACAAAAATAGCTGGAAGCTTCTCTTCAAAAAGAACCAGAACAATTACCACCCAGTTGATCCCACACAGCTGTTGGCAGTACACAAACTCAAATAGAGCACATCATACAGCACCTTTCACACAAACATGCAGCTCAAGTACAAAACAATGAATAGATTTCAGTGATTCACCATCCAGTGGTTTAAAAACTAGTAGGAAGATCTTCTGAGGAAGGCGACCAATGCAACAACTTCACACGGTGTTCAGAACAAAGTCTGAGTCCTCTATGGCTTCTTCTCCTCTGCCATCATGTTCATAGATGCTGCTGAGTCTGGTTTCATTCCCCACTTGCCCAGATCTGGTTCTGGGACAAAACTCCACTGGTGAGCTGAGCTCACAGTCCACGCAATCCGGCTAACAAACTGAGCTAACAGCAGCTAACAGACTGAGCTAACATGAGCTAACAGCAGCTAACAGACTGAGCTAACATGAGCTAACAGCAGCTCCAGCTGTCAGCAGTTTACTTCACTGTCCATCATAAACTCTGTAAATCACAGAGAGTTGAGGCGGAGCAGCCGGAGGACATCAGAGGGAAAACCAGGAAACATTTTCTCCATAAAATCTGATCCAGTTTCACCAGAATCAGTGAAATAGTTGGTGCTGTGTGACTTAGTGCCGTAAAGCGCGACGTACTCTGCAGAGGACTTTGTCTTCAGGCAGCAGGGCTGAGTGCACTGACTGTCTGGATGATCAGTAGATGGATGAACGGGTTAATGGATGGATAGGTGGCTTTTAGAAAAAGAGGATGAAGAGGAAATTCACCTCGTGCCGAGTAACCGGTGATCCGAGTGAACCTGAACTCATTCTGTGTGGAACACAGCTGCTGAATGACACCTCAGTGATTTCTGTCAGGTTGGACTGTGTGTGTGTGTGCAGAGGTGTGCATGTTTGTTTTCCAATGTGTGTGTTGGGGTGTAGGCTATTTCCTGGCATGCTATTACTGAGCATTCCCCAGGGGGGTCCTGGGTTACAAGCTAGTGTAAAACACAGATTGTGGTAGATCTGCTGGGGGAAATGAATTACATGTTGCACTGATGTGTGTGTGTGTGTATATATATATACACACACACACACACACAGCAGCAGTATGTACAGAAAGTTAATAAAGCATCTAGTTGCACTGTTTATTACCAGGATTCCCTGACTTGTGTGTTTACATACACAGTAGTCTTGTTTTTCGGGTCACGTTCAGGTTTTATTCATACTCCCATACACATCATGAACATTTATCATCACTGTCACTCCCCTGGGTGGCAAATACACAAATGTTAGCCTCTGCCAGGTGCATTTATGTGGAGAACAAATCATACAAAACACTGATTAGAGAATGAACGTTTAATCAACGTAACATACGGAAGACGAATTCAGGCAGAAGACTATAGAAGAGTCCGATCAGGTGGTATCTTGCTTTAATTATATTTCTCACTAATTATATATACTGTATGTACACTAAATGAATGTGTGGTTGTGTCTTTGAGCATTTGAGGATGTCATCTTGAGCTTTGGAAAACAATGATCAACATCTTTCACCTTTTTTCTTACTGATAATGGCACTATTCCCTGCAGCCACAGTATTTATGTTCTTTTGTTCGTTGTGATGGGGAGGGCAGGGGAAGTGGAAAAAACATGAAGGGTGGTGGCGAAAATTAGGAGTCAGGAGACAATGTGAAGAAACGGCGGTCCAGCGGGAACGTTTATTCTTGTAGAACAATAGACCAAGAAGACAAAGATTCATACATATATGGAGACACACTCATATTTATACTCAACAGAAAACATGGTTAGGCAACCTTCACCAATCCAATTCATGACAACTAGTCATGGAAGTTACTTCTGGTCTATTGGCTGCAGCGGCCAATCTTCTCCTTTATAATAACATGACAATCTTCACAGTCATTCAAACCTGTAGGAGAAAACACAAACAGCTCACACCAATCAAACACAGTCCTGTGGTCCATACACGGTATGCACATGTATATGCTCCATAGTCAAACTGTAACTCCATGACGGCCAATTCTAGGTCTGTTTTTCTCCCGGTAGCTCAGCTCTCACCTGTTTTGAAACAGGTTATGACTCATTTCATAGTAACTCAGATTACTTTGAAAAGGTGCAAATATCTTGATGGTAAATTTCCTTACAAACAAGCACCTCTGCAAAATGTTTGTATCGTTTTATTTCTCACAAATCAGCTTCAGATGGAAAAGGGCTTCAAGTCAATCGTCAAAAATTCACGAAGCTGTGCAATCAAAGGAGCAAAGTACACGTCTTTAGGTGCGTTGGGAACCTTCTGACAGATAAATGTGCACTAAAATGAAGCGTTTCACTGTTTCTGTCACTTCACTGACAACTAAAAATAACAGTTGAGTCGGAGAAGCTTTATGGGAAAATGGAAGAAAAATATTTGGATACGTCAAATGGAGCGTTAGAGTCTCTGAAGATTTCGGAGGTCACAGTTATTATCTGTTTTTTTACCTCTCCTTCCTCGGCTCAGCGGGGCCTTCTGGACGCACGCTGAGTGTGACAAAAGGAGCTGAGAAAAGGTTCTGTGTGTTTTTGGCTCAACAAAGACTGAAAGTTTACACTCGAGTTAGTTGATTAATGCAATCTTCCAACAATAAATGCCTTCAGACAGCGGAGAATCTCCCGATCTTCCCCTGGGACTCTTCAGCTCTACTGAAGAAGTGAAGCATCTTTGCAGCTGCTGGACGGATGTTTGGGAAGTTTTTAGATCAGAAACTAAATTTGAGGATTTATTTGTGTGAATCTACGCAGAGGAACCACTTCCTGTTGTGTCTCAGTGGCTTCCATAATGTTCTGTTTTTCATAGTATCCATATTTCATTCACTCTAGAATATTCTCACACCTCATTAACCAGCAGTGGCCATAGCATGTTGATTTGGGTGAGTCAGTAGATCCACGGATCAGCATCATGCTTCTCAGAGGCTCCCCTTCATTCTTCTACTTTTACACTAAAATCAACTTTTAATTTGCAGAGCTGAATAAAATGTGATCGATATGAGGAAAACTGTATTTTTAATCTCCTCCAGAATCAATCTGAGGATGACCCAGAACTCGCAAAGTGTGAAGCAAAATTCTGCATTTTCTGTTGTTGGTGCAGACGTGACTGCTGGACTATTTTTACTGTATTTCCGCCATCAGGCAATGTACCGACTGTACAGACGTTTGCGGTATCTGATGTAACTCTGTGTGTCTCGATTGTTGCGTGATGGCTCAGACTGCATGTAACAACACTCTCTGGAAGTTTCCAAGCTGAAATAGGACCTGCGTCCTCACCTAGAATGCAACCTGGTGTCACGCCAACCGAATGTTAAAGTTCTGTGTCTGACCCATCCATCCGTGCTGTCACTTTGATTACACTATGTTCATCCCATCATCATCGTCACTGCCCCCTGCTGGTTCTGCATCTTCATACGTGTACACAAACATTACAAAGTGAGTTCAGACTGTGGGATGTAATGAACATGACACACGACGTTACGGACGTTAATCTCTGATTGTGTTGACTTCACGTCTCTTTTCGACAGCACGCTCCTATAATTTTCATCTTGAATGAATTAGGCTGTAAGAAGAACCTTTCCAAGACGTTAAGGAAATTAAAATATTCTGACGTATTTCACGTCTCTGCTGTTTGTCTGAATGTTATGTAACATCATCTCTAATGCTTCTTATAGTCCTGTAATAGCCTTCCAATGCATCATGGTGCACTTTAGTTAAAGTATTACCAGGCTTTCTGCAGGGAGGCTAATTAGTCTTGGAGAGAATTTACTCTGAATCGACTTCATTGTTGTTTATGGTCCTGTGCTGTTTTCTATTGATCCACAAAATGATTTTAACTCGGTTTTAATTTATGTGACCTGCTTTTTATGCGACTTGCTGCTGGTGAACGAGTCCCCGATGCCATCCGATTGTGTTGGTTGCTTCAGTCATCGCTGTTTGTCGTATCGATTCTGTCTGTGCAGAAAACTGTACTAAAGACCGAACGTCGATGTAGCACACTGTAGCACACAAAGAAGGCACACACACTTCATTAATGTTTATCGTTCACACAGAACTTTACTTTAGTTTGTCTGAGAACGCTCAGAGCAACAGGAGGCTTCACTAGTTTATTTTTAAGTCAGTTTGTTGTTGTTTGTGTAGCCGATAAAAGAACCTGAACAAAGAACGTAGCTGCAACATAAGCCTATGCATCGGCATATTATCACGTACTGAACACACTGCAGGAAAACTGCATGAAATATGGACAGCTGTGCTCTTGTCTGCTCCCTGTTAACGATGACCTACGTGGATGTTTTACCTGAATCTGCAGAAACATGTGTGGAAACATGTGGGACACATGTGGTTTACAAGTTAAACATCCAGAACATTTTTCTGTGGTGTAATGTGTGAAACCGACAATTCCCACGAGCCATAATGTGCAACACATGTTGTTACACGCTGATCTCCTACATTCAATCACGTGTCCTCATGTAGACTGTAAGGGACAGCTAGAGAACCGGTTAGCCTGTTGTAGCTCATTGTTTTGGTAAATAGCAGCATCTTGCTAACCTTTCCAGGCTCCACCTGACCAAACGTTCGTCGTTCTTTGTACTGCTGCTGTTGCACCTTCACACAAAGCGTGATCCTCCAGAGGACTGGTGGATGCATCACTGAGCTGCTCCAGTTTACGGCAGGAAACAAATACTAAATCACCAAAAACAGAAAAGTAAGCTCACGAGAACAAACATTACAGCAGGCAGCTTCTTCATGTGTGTGTGAGCGTTACTGTAGCCTCTGGCAACTGCTAGCCACACTGAGCATCTCTCTGCTCAACTCCCTGGTGAGAGTGTGTGTGTGTCTGTGTTTGTTTGTTTGTGTGTGTCTTTATCTGTGTGTGTGTACACCAGTAATCACATCCTCCACCGAGGATCTGGACTGACAGTTGGGCCTCCCAGCAGCAGCTTCGGTCTCACAAAACACAGACAACAAGGGATGTCAATATGTTCAACACACACACTGCGCTGTCTCTATCTATCTATCTATCTATCTATCTATCTATCTATCTATCTATCTATCTATCTATCTATCTATCTATCTATCTATCTATCTATCTATCTATCTATCTATCTATCTATCTATCTATCCGCAGTGTTAAAATCTTGATGTATGATGTATAACGTTTCTGTAACAGCGGACAGAGAGACTTTCACTTCAGCCTGAGGGTGAAGGACCTGTGAACGCTGTCCATGGTGCTGAAATGTAGTTCTATTTCTGTGAGCACAGAACAGCACATGAATGTAAACTAAACACAAACAAAACATTTTTCAGACTCGAATGTTTGCATGTGTCGCTGAAACACTTAACTGTTTGATTTAGCTCCTTCAGTTTGCGAGTCGACAGCTTTGCAAACATCAATCATCAACCAGGTCAGCAGCAGCAGCTAATCTTACTGACTAGTCCAGCAGCAGTCAGCCAGCTCGGCGTCTGTCTTTCAGCCTTTTATTTCACCAAGCTCTCACCAACCACTAAAAGTCAGTCCCAGATTTACTCTTGTCCGACGGCTTCTTGCTCGCTCACTCTCTCCTTTTCTCTTCCTAGCTTCCTCCGTCAGCGTGTTAACAGAGATCTGTTTTAGCAGCAATGCGACCCTGGAAGGAAACAACAGAAACACGAGAGACAAAATGTCTTCCTCAGATCTCATGTGTTTTGATCCTTTAATTTAGCTCCACTGCAACAGCTGGAGAAACCTTAAATTGGTATTTTATTATCTGTTTTATGCAGTTATCAGTGAGAGGAAGAACAGAGAGCTCGATGGAGCAGGAGGCACAAATAATCCACCTCGGTTATTAAATGTTTAAACTCTCTTAACTGTCCTGAATACACGCAGCCTTGCTGTTAGCAGCCTAATAGACCTGCCAGCTGTGAAATACCAACCCAGCAAGACCATTTGGCATCATCCTCCCTCTGATTGTGTTGCATTTCACACCATCTGTCATTTCAGTGGAATTATTCAGCTCAAATAATGCTTATTATCAGCCATTAGAGTGAAGAACAGTCCTGCCAAAGCATCAAGGCTAAAGATTTTATTTGAAATCGCTTTCCTCTTTTATACCTGCGTGTGTGTGTGTGTGTGTGTGTGTGTGTGTGGTACATTCAACAGCAGCAGATCTTGTTAGTCTGGACAACCCAGATCAACTCAACACAGCGTCTACAGTTTCTGTTGGAACCTCTAAAAGAGTCCCTATGAAACCCGTCAACAGTGTCGTCTGTGGAAAGTCACACCGCACCCCAGAACCTCTCCCACAAATCCCCTGATATCAGCTGCTACACAGCTGTGACAGCAGAGGTGGCTTCTAGCAACAACCCGTCCAACCGAGACCGACTGCCAGTGGCAAATTACTCAGAGATCTCCCAAACTTTTCCCAAATCGTTCTCACTTTGAGATGCTGTCTTCAAGAAGTTCCCCAAAGTCACTTTTCAATTAAAAAATCTTCCTACTGAAGAACAAGAACACACAGCAGCGTAAATCTGCACACACCGTCACATGCAGACACACTTTCCTCTCCACCTCCTCACCTTAAACATACGGGACATTCCTGCGTGCCCTCAGCTGTCTTCCACCTTTTACGTATTCAACCGTAATTCATTTCAACGCGGACTCAAACATATTCGGCAGATAAGTGAGGAAAGGAGGCGCGCTATCTCCACTGTCTGGGCTGGAACAGAGGCAGACTGTTAACAAAACAAAGCAATTTCCCCAGCACAAAGGCAGAGAGAGAGCAATCTATCATCGGCCCATGAGAGCCGGGCAGGAAGGCAGAGAGGCAAAGGCAGCTCCTGGGCTTGAAAATGGGCAGAAAGCCCTTGTTTGTTGCTGAGGCTCCAGCTTCAATCTGCTGCAGCGAGGAGGTAAAAAAAAAGGGCAGATTTAAACACTGCCACTCTTTATGAAGACTTTCTGGCAGCTTCCTACTTGCCGATGTCTTGCGGTGAAGTTGCAGACAGAGACTAGAAGAGAGATTAAGAACAAAAGAAGAAGTAGCTCTTGTGTTTGTTTCAGCTGTTTTTCACACTGAGGCTCCGGCTTGAAGAGGCTGATTGGGATCTTTCGTAGCTGCACAACGCGCCCCTGAATCGATGCTTCAAACACCTGGGAGAATATTTAAAGGTGCATTAGGTAATATTTTTCCCGTTCCCTCGTACAAAATGACCACGATATATTATAGCTGCAGGGCCTGATGGAGCTGCTGATCAATATCAGTGACTCAGCAGTTACTTTGCCAGTTGCTTCTGCCTTTCAACATTCATCCTCTCTGTAATCTGAAGACATTTCCAATTCTTCCAAGCTCAACACTGAGAGAGGCCTGTACGTTCTGCTGCGTGACTGTTCAACACCTTTTAGTTACTTGGCGGAATGGAATATAATATTCATAACTGTATAAAAAGGCCACTGAACAACTTAAAGATCCAGGATGTGGGATTTGGTGGCATCTAGTGGAGAGGCTGCAGAGTGCAACCGACTGAACACAGCTCCTAAAACTAAAAATGTCTCCGGACACAAAGCGATTCTTCCTCGTGCAGCTGCACTGTTGTTTGTTTATATGAAGGAAATATTTAAACATGATTGTGAAATTCTTTCTGTTTCTTGCTTGTTATATGCTTGTTTGAGTCCTCCAAGAATTCTACAGGGATCTAATTCTGTCCATCTCCTGTAAACAGAGACCCTCAAAGTCTTTCTCAGTTACGTGTTAAACATTTGTTTTGTTTCGGGTTTGTGTTTGTCCTGAGATCCACACACACTCCTGCAGTGTAACGGCATCAAACTACAGTATATCTTGTCTGACTGCAAACGCACACAAACACCAGCAAATTAATTCCCCACTCTCTTTTCCAGTTTACTTTTATTTTCAATTACTTTGCTGTCAGTGCTGTTAAACAGAAACATCTGCTGACGTCCACGAAATGCAAAACCGCACGAAAACTCAATTCACAGAAACAGATTTAAATGTTCAGTCTGCAACAATTTTGCACACAGCAACTTAAAAAAAATAATTGGAGATATGCATCGATATCCGTGGCAGCTTATTTTTCCTAAATCTAACCTCCATAAAAACCTCGTCCTCTCCTTCCTTTCTAACCGCCGACAGGAGCGGCCTCTGTCTGCATTCAGCACTTATCAGCGTTACTCAGAAGCTCCAGCAAATACAGATAAAGTGAACTTTGTTGATCTCTAAGGAGGAATTTGCATCATTATGGCAGCAGAGAATAGCTGAGGATAATGGAGAGCAAAGAGTAAAAGAAGATAGTAAGCGATACGTGAAAAATAAATTAAATGTGGTGCATCAGATAGAACTGTTCCTCCAACAACAGCTGAAATTGAATTTGCAGTGCGACGGCCATCCGAGTATGGAAGGCTGCAGCTTACGGAGTTTATGTCTCTGCTGATTCAGTGACGTATAAGTGCACTTAGAGGTCTGTAATATCGAGCCGCAGTGTGTGAAGGCTTCATTTCCTGCTTTACCTTCACAGGAAAACACAATGGATGTGGGTTGTTGAGGCGGCGCTGAGGGGGGACGATGGCTCATAGGAAAACTGGTTATACTCCGACGCAGGGCCTAATTTCTCTCCATCTGTCTCCCCCTCTCTCTCTTGCTATGCTTTTCTGTGTATTTATCTTTGTTTTCCTCCTTCCCCTGCATCCTCTTCGTCTCTTTCCCCCTCTCCTTGCTCCTCCTTGACGCTTGCACACAATAAATGGCCTCTCGTCTGCACCACACACGCACAGAAACACTCCCCATTGGCCCATTGGTATAGGACATGAGTTAGATATTGAGCCGGAGAGGGAGAGAGAGAGAGAGAGAGAGGGAGTGAGGGAGGTAAGAAATGAGGGAGGGAGTAGAGGAGCACAGGGACATCAGCCAAGTGTGACAGTGGAGTCGTATTTCTTCCCCCAGCCGTCCGCTGTGGACTCTGAGCTGAATACTGAGTGCGCCCACTGCAGAGCCCGAGGACAGCCTCAGCCTTCAGAGCAGGTAGAGCCACAGAGCCGGCCCGAGTACCTGAACCACTGCAGAGCGGGCCTGAAGGCCCTGATGGGCTTCAGATCAGGGCCAGATGCAGCCTGAAGGCCAGTTCAGATCAAGAATTCACCACAGACCAGGTGAAGCTGACAAATACTTTGAATAAAGGAGGGCAAGATGGCTGCCGAGGTGAAGTGAGCTGTTTCTATGGTGACGACCATTTTCATTTCTACCTTCCACATCCTTCCTGACTGCTTGTATTTCATCCGCAGCGCTATGATGAGGTTCCTTTACAGGATCGTGACATTTTAACGTAAAGCAGCTTGTAGATTAACATAAAGATCAGCCATCAGCCGCAGGAATGAAGCACATTTACAAGGAGTGTCTGCACTTTGAGACTTTTTTGACTCATTCAAGTTGAAATTAATTAATACAATAAATAAATGTGTGATCTGTAATGATCTGTCCTGCCTTGTACTTGTCAGAAAGCTATGAGGCACCTCAAAATGTCAATTTTAATTAATCTGAACAATATACGTACTAATTCTCATTCCTCTGAAGTTACATTAGTCAAGTCTGAAGATGCTTCATTTTTTTTCTGCTTATTGATTCACGTGAACTACTTTCCATGCAGTTTATGGAAATGCCTGTAAACAAAGCTCACAGCCGTGTCAAGAGTCTTCCTCGGTTCCCCGGGCTCCAAATCCCGACTCCCGAACTCAAGCACTTACATCACATCGCCGGGAGAACAGACGGCCAGCACCTCAAACGCTGAGCTGTTGTTGCTGATCTGAACTAAAAATAAATGTAGCAGGTTGCATCGTGACACAAAAACTATGAGCACAAATAAAAACAGACAAAAGTTTAGAAGCAGTGATGCTTCATATTCATTCTGACAGACATCTCTTATTTTCACAAAACTCAATTCAACAGCTGCATCATTTTATCTTAATTAGGCCACAAAGAAAGAGACATTAAGATGAACTATAATGAAGCTTTATCAAGATAAACTTGTTTTGCAAGAGACGGAATCACTGCTGTGGAAAAGAGAGAAAGCATTTCACTAAATGTGCGGATAATCTGCAGATTTCTTTTGTATGAAATGATGCTGCAACGTGAGATGATACATTATGTACAGCATCACATCATTAGAGGAGCTTCTATTGGCGTCTTTTATGACAGATTTTTTTATATTTTAAGCCATATTTCATGCCCCACACTATTACAAATGAGTGTGTCAGAACAATTATCTGTGCTCCACCACGTCCAGATCAAAACCATTCATAAAAACCAAGAAATAACCCTGCAACTGTTCATTTGGAGGAGAGGAAGTTGGAAAACAGCTTTCTGCTTCAGTCCAGATATTTTTCTCTTTAGTTCCAAATAATCACTACTCTTGGCAACAGCAGTCCCCCCCTGAAAACTGTGATGCCCAAACTCACAGATGCTCCCTAATGGAACTGGCAAAAACCTCTTTACTGGACATCACCCCTACGGCAAACAACCTAGTCCAAAAGTGTTCCTCTCCAAAAAAAACAGTAGAGCATTATTACAGGAGAGTGCACACTCCAGGTGATTATAGAATTGTATGTATGTATGGCAACATGGATACTACAACTTGTCGTTTATGTTTTTGTCCTTTCCCACGAAAAGGTCGGGATCGTCTGCAAAGCGTCGAACCTGGTGGACTCCCAAATACCTGGCTTGACTGAAAGAAAGATGTGTTCTGATGCTTTACTGGGTAAAAGTAGAAAAATAAACTTGGTAAAGGTAGCAAAACTTCATTTATTGTCAGATTGAATACAATGTAGAGACAAATTATGTAATAATCCAGGACCCACTTTGAAGAAGTTTCATCTGATGACGTGTTTCAGGGATGGAAAATCCCAAATACATTTACAAAAAGTTAAATACACAAAGCTTCATCCCGTTTGTAATTCATTTGTAATGAATCTGTCTTCAGTTAAAGGTCCAGTGTGTAACATTTTAGGGGATCTATTGGCAGGAATGGAATATAATAAGCACAAGTCATTTCATTCATGAAAATTATGATGAAAAACGTCTTCGTTCACAACCTTTTTTCCCATGATGATGTGAAACAGATTAGAAAACTGTGGCATTCAAACACATCGTAATATTTTCACACTCACTCAATCCGCACCACCTGACCTACAGAAATATCTGTATCAATGTCCTGAACGCAACCCGACCCACAAACCACCAGCTTTATGCATCGTACCAGCACAGCTGTCAGGGCTGAGCACCACAGCGCTCTTTTCTTTTCTCTCCACCCACAGTGCTACAGTCGTGGGACGAATTGTTCCAAACATGATCTGCATTGTTTTGTTTATAAAAATTTGTAAAATGAGACAGAAATAATTCACGTTTTGATTTAAACTAAATCTAAAAAAGCCCCCAAAACATTTAGTGCCAATAAAATAGAAAGAAACGTTGTGGACTTCCGATGTGTTGATCATTTTCCTGCTGGTCATTAGAAGCGATGTGTGAGAAGCTAACCCACGACAGTCAGGCCGGAGTGAATTATGTGAATGTCTCTCATTAATGAAGAGGCTGCAGCACATTAACACGCTCAGCAGAAACGGCTCTTCTATTTGCTGGAGTGTTGACTGGGTAAATACCATCAGGACTGCTAAAGTTCACTGGATTAGCGGCTTGTTCATTCATGAAGCACACTTCTTCCAAACCTTATCGCTGAGAGGGATCAAGGCTTGCTGCCAGCTTAATTGCAGAGGGAGGAGTGTTATCTGCGGAAAAAAACAATCCACCACGATTATATGCAAAGTTAATTAAAAACTATCCTCCCTCTTTACTCAGCCGTGGAAATCTTAATCTCTAAATATGAAAAAAATAAATAAATGCAGCCAATTTTCTTTGCGCAGAGCGACAGCTGAATCGGCACCATAAAAGCCCCTCCGCCCTCCGATAATGATGTAGAACCCAATCTCTTTGGACGCTAATTGCAGGGCCGGTGCCCCGCCCACCCTTTGTGATGCGTAACATCCTGCATAATTAATTGAAGGATTTTAACAGTAATAGAATAGCCAGCGGGCTCAGACGGCAGCCCTGACACACACCATTAAAATGCAAATGGAGCTCTGTGATATGAAAAACTGAGATCTATGTCGGCGCTGGGACTGAGAGAGATGAACACTGAGTCACACCACCACGCTCCACCTTCCCCAGGAGGGAGGGATGGAGCTTCAAGCTGGGCGCTCTCCTCTCTCTGCTGTGGACACGGCAGAGCCATCTATCTCCGAGAGTTATATCAATGAAATCAGCAAAGGAGCAATAAGTCTCAGTGTTTCACCACAGTCTGCTCAATAAGCTGATGTTGCCATGCAACAACACCAAGTCAGGGAGTCAGGGAGAGGGGGGGCGGAGGGCATGATGGGAAAATGTTGCACCAGGGGGCGGAAAGCAAACACTTGATGATGCAAAGCCAAATCTGCTTTTAGTTTCTGAGTCGTAGCTGCAGATGGGATCCCATTTTGGGTTTCATTAAATAACAAATGATACATTTTTAATGTCTTTTAATCGACACAAACAGATTTTCAGTTTCAGCTTTAGAGGAGGAGTTTGAAGGCGAGTGAATTATAATCTGCATCCTTAAAAGAGAACAGGCTTCCTCTGGATCCGAGGTCCAGAGTGTCTGACATACATGGCCAAGCATCAGGCACGTCACAACATCATAATGTTGTGACGTGCCATCAGAGTCAGGTGACTTCTAGCATCAGTAAGTAGGCTGGTGGTCTATTTGTTTCATCGTTTGTCTGCACAGGATAAAAACTGATTCCTGACGTCATTTCTACGTCTGACTTCCGGCCAACTTAATCTGCTCTGCGCTGCTCGATGTGGCATCGGTCAGAGCTGTGTATTCTCCACAGAGCAGAGCAGAGAACCGCTTCTGAAATGTGAAACAGCCTTAACACTTTCAGGTGAACTCGTGGAGCGGACCTCAGGTCCAGAGGAGAGCCTGAACTGAAACTGAAAATACAGAACGTAAAAAATATTTAAATTAAAATTCAAGATCAATGCCAAATTTTATTTTTGATGGCAAAAGTTGAAGTTCCAGCTCTACAGTATTACACCTCATGTGCAAAAGCAACTCCAGGAGTTAAATTTTAGTTTCTACAACAAAAACTCATTTATTAAATCGGATCAAAAACAGGAAATTCAATTTAAATTTCTCCATTTCTGTTTCTAAGAAATGAAGTGTGTGTTCGTGCAGCTTTTAATCGCCTCTATGACTCTTTTCATGAGACAACACCGAGCCGCTCACGAAGCCTTCACACCAGGCGGCACTAACACAGACATGACAAGCTTTCACTTCACAGACAAAGGCGGCTCGCGCAGTCATGACTGCAGATCCACAGAGATGTAAGTGGGCAGGCTGCACGGCGCAGCAGGAGCTGATTCATCAGTCAGGTCGGGTTTGTCTTTAAAAAAAAGGGAGTGAATTAGCCTGACTAACAAAAAGAGTGTGTCATGCCGCGTGTCGTGAAGCTGCTGGCTGAGTCATGATGGATAAAAGCGGTGAAAGGTTAGAGCTAATGGAGGCAACTTTGACGTGACAGCTTTGGACTCGAGGGACGCCCCCATTTGCAACATCAAGGAGGGGGCTGTCCACAAACACCACTGAGTAAGAGAAGCCAGGGGAAATATGACACTGATTAATGACACACGAATCAATTAGCTCAACAACGTCGATGTTTGTCCTGTTTGGTTACCGGCGCTCCGATGATCAGACGCTGGAGAAATGACTTTGAAATGCAAACGAGGCACCTCGAGGAGACAAAAGAGGAAAGGCCCGTGCAGTCACTGAATGTGTGTCAAAACTCAACCAACATCTCTGCCAGACTTTTGAGCCACGGCGTCATCTGCTGCTACGCACGGTGCAGCTACAGTTAGCTCATTATTAATGGGCCTCGCTCCATCAGTGTGCAGGCAGCAGATGGCAAACTCTCAACAGATCGCGAGTGTACACGGCGAGAGTCTCGATATGCAACGAGAGGGAGGAGAAGAAGCAAAGAGGGGGCCTGGTCGGCTGCTCCGAGGGATTCCAAACGTGATGTCACTGCTAATCCCATCAGGAAAACACAGCTAAATCCGCCGCCGCGGGGCCAGAGTCACACAGATTGGCCGTGGCAGCAGCAGCGGTGGGATGGGACAGGCCTAAAAATAGGACTGCAGAGTCGCAGCCTCTGGTGCTGTCAGTGGGGACTAGGTGGCAGACGACTCTCCTCCCGATGGGGGTGGTCGCGAGGGGGAGAGAGGGGAGAGGATTCCCCCTGTGACTCAATGCCAAAACGCTCGTCCCCAATGTCACGCGCTCGCTGTAACACACTCGGGCAGAGCAGCCGCGAGGCGCGGCAGCAGCAAACACACTCAAACGCTGCGCTGGTCGGCTGTGACTTTGCAGCCTGCCAGACTTCTGAGCTGAGAGTCAGAAGACAAGAACACACTCGGCGTTTCTCTTCATACATCACAATGGTTGGGTTGTTAGTGTACAGTCTGCTGAGCTGAGAGCGTTTAAGGTTGATATCACCACGGCTGGACTGGGAGGTGTCACTGAGCACATTCTGCATCTGGATGCATGTTGCACTTTTCCTTCAAGGGGTGTTTATTTGGATCTGTCTCTCTCTGAGCTCGTGACGCGAGAATCCCTCAGAAAAACAAAGTTTCCATCACCAGCTGAAGGAGCTTTTTGTTCGAGAGATGATTCTTCACAAACTTTGTGGTTCTTTAAAGTACAACCATTCAAAAACAAGCCCAGCTTCCCAAAGAACAGCGCTGGAGGTTTTTCTTGACGGGGTCTGAAGTGCCCGCCCTTTTCCAAACCAAGACTTCCCAGATGTTTCTGTGTAACAAACCATCTGCCGCAGACAGGTTATTAAATTTGGTGCTCCAATTAACGTATTTTCATCTCATGATGGACGCATGGCGACGAGCCGGAGCACGCCGTCACCCGCCCTGACGTATCTTTTAAAATCTGTCATGTACGCCGAGAAGTCGAATAGATTTCTGAACAGATGTTCTGTTGAGTTTCAGAGAGCGTGACAGAAACATTTCTTCAAATGCAAACCGGTGAATATTTACAGCTCCTCAGGATTTGGAAGTGGTTGTATGTGCCGGCGGTTGCAGACGTGAGCTTCCATGACAGTGGCTCCAAATGAAACAGTTGATTAGGAAGTCAGGACTCTGAGCTAACTAGCTGCTCCACAAAGCCGCCGCTGAAGCTGAGTGACAGCACCGAATCCTCAGTGTGTTTAAGAACTCGCATCAAGTCGTGTGATCCGGCGGACGGATTATGCAGATCCAGAAACATGCGTCACAAAGCTGCAGAAAAGACTCGCTGTGCCAGGGTGCGTCTGCAGTCGTGTTTTCTCATGACTGCAGTCATACATGACTAAGTGGCTGACTGGATTATGCACATGTGCACACATGTGATTGAAGAAGCGCACTCAAGGAAACTCACACACGGGAGGTGTTCATGCCAGAAAGGGATTACGTTCTTTGGAAGGGAAATCTCCCCTGACGAGGTTGCACACTGCTGTCAGAGTACAACGACTCTACAGGAAAGTGTGTTGGTGGCACTGATACAGAAACTCGCCCCACTATGATAGAACCTCGAGTCTTAATGCACACGTGCTGAGCTTTTAAAGTCACGTATATGATCAGAAGCCGTATATGAGGAGACCAAATGTCGGGCTTAAACTGGCACTAATTCATGAGGTGAAGACACAAGCGCACGTTCGGTTCGAGATTACAGCAAAGGAACGTGGGATATCCAATAAATCACATCTCTCTGCGTGCAGACACGAGAATCGAGCACGGCGTCGCATCTACCCTTCACTGCATGAAATGAGGACAAGCTCTAAATTCACCTGCTCTCCTGATTAGACCTCAAACAGTTCCCAGCGCAGCTCCTCCCACCTCCAACCCGAGCAGAGGTCCAATCAGTCCAAACTGAAAACACCTGTGTGGGTGTGCAGTCGGCTCATCTGTACCTGTCAATCTATAGAACCCGCATTTAGATCCAGACGGATAAAACTTTGTTACTCAGAGAAGAAATCATGTTCTGTTGTTCGGCTGGAAAACCAGAAACATCCCACATCGTTCAAAGTTACAGTGATGGATTTCTGTCACTCTCACTTTGAGTATTTGAAGATAAATGCCTCTGTAGGATACACACCTCCATTACAGACAACACAAAGCTGCTTTTAACCGAGTTTAGGCTCCCAGTGTTAGTTGTTATCATGAAACAGAAGTAAACAGCAGGTATCAGTAGTTCTGCAGGTTTGGATCAGTTTGTACAAATCGTCTTCATAGCTAGTTTCCAGAACAAGGTTCAGTGACTTCTTGACCATGTACATGGAGCGTGGGTGGAGCTGAGGCAGCGCGAGGCAGCTCCTGGTCACAACCGAGCTTCAGTTCACTCAGTGAAATGTGTTTTCAGCGTATTGTTTTCCTGTTTTCACCATTTAAAGTGAAAAATCTTGACATGTCAGCATAAAGATGTTTCAAATGTAAACATAGATAGATACAGAACACACCATGCCATCGCTGCTTAAGTCTGCTGGTCCTGCAGCGGCACGGCGCCTGGTCAGAGATGCTGTTCTGTTTGAAAATGTCAGTAATGAAAAGTGACGCGAGTAACTAGCTAACCTCTGCAGCCGTGACCCCCGGTTCACCCCCGCTGACCGCCTCAGCTGCTGCGTGACATGCTGATCGGTACGCAGACAAACGGCAGAATGTTAACGACGTGGGGAGAGTCTAACAGCAGCTCCGTCCTCTTTAACCTTTACGTATCACGAGCTTCGTTCTGTCTTTTATGTTGCACGTCAGCTTTGTTTCAGCCCTCGTGATCAGCAAGTCCATAACTGAGAACTTTAGAAGAGTCTGCATGAGGAAATACGTCTCGCACGCTCTCCGTCAGACTCGTGAGCACAGACTTGCATGTAAAGTGATAAATTGTTTTCTGCTCTCATTACTCTGCGGCTGACTTGCTAATTTGTTCGCTAGTTCCTGAATATTGCAGAAGAGATGTTAATGAGCTGCAGGCCTTTCACAGTTTTCTCTCAGGACTCTGTAACTTTTGGAAAAGCAAAGAACAGCAAATGCACTTTGTCTTTGCATTATTACTTATTACCTTTGACAGGGAGGTTGTTTATGTCAGTTAGCTGGCGGGATATTTCAAAACCTTCCACAGATTTGTATGAAATGTTCTGAGAAGTGAGGCTGTGGGTCAAGAATATTTATTCTGGTTCGCATCCAAGAATTTGTCTTTGAATATTTCACTGTTTTCTCAGTAACTAATGCAGTAGTTGGTTGTAGTATTTGTTTTTTTTTACGTAGATGAGTCCAGATGCAGACAAAAAAAAACAACAACCCCCCCAAGTTATCCTGATATTAAGCAGCACGGCTCTCCAGATGTTTTTTTGTTGGTTGGTCCACCACTTCGGTTCAGACTCACTATTTCACAGCTGCCGGATGGACCGCCACTGGAAGTTTGTACAGACATTTTCCTCAGGATTAACTGACAAACCTGACTTTTAATTCAGCGCCATCATCAGGTTCAAATCTGAATTTGTTCTGCACTTTGATTTATGACCAAATACCAAATGACAGTATCTGGTCCAACAGCAATTTTTTACACTGCATCTGCATAAAAACAGCGTGACGGCCTTGATGTTGGTCTTTCCTGGTGGCTTCTAGACTTTATTAATACGTACAATTTATAAAAATGGTTTAGTCTATAATAAGTCTGATACAATTAAAATTCATCCTGCTGACATCAGACTCCTCTTCCTGCACATGCAGGCAGATTTAGATTTCCACACTCGTACGTAACGTTTTTTTTTCTCTTTCTGCGAGACCTCTCACCGCTCTCACCTGCTCTCACAGCTCGTCGCCATAAAAACAGATGGCGCTCCTGCAGACCAGCATCCCCACTGCGTCTGCAGACGATCGTAAAATGAGCCACAGTGGCTACGACGCAGTTTCATCTGGGCCAGAATATCTTGTCATGCAAAGAGCACGTCGAGCTGAATAACAATATGACACAATGTCAGGCAATGACAGACGCCTCTCCGGGGACGAGTCGTGTGACCCGGGAGATGGAAAGAGTGTGTGTGTGTGTGTGTGTGTGTGTCGTGAAAATGTGGGTTTGTGTGTAAGATAAAGGGCTATGTGAGGACAGAGAAGGACAGCAAAACACAGACAGGAAGCTGAAATTTTAATCTTTTGTCTCGAGGCTTTGGCAGAACTGTTTTGCATTTTAATGCCAGTAAAGCTCAATGATTTCCACTATAAGTGAAGGAGTAAAGCTGTGTCCCAACTGCGCGCCGTGTACCGCCTCCAACCGTTTCCCCAAGTGAATACTTCAATCACTGAAGACACCGGGACCTCAGCAGAATGCAGATTTTTTTATTTGAATATTTTAAAGATCTTTGCCGTTGACCGCGTCGATAAAATCAATGCTTTTGGGTAAGATCCCATAAATCGCAGCCCCTTCTTCTGAGGTCCTCCTCTGGGGAGCCTTGAACAGGCCGTGACACTGGTGGTGGTGGTGGTGATGGAGGGGGTGGAGGACGGGGCAGAGCTGCATTCAATGCAGTGACAGCACGGTGACACAGAGTGAAGCAGAGTAGCATAAATCCCCTTCAGCTAGCATGATCTTTGGTTTGACAGAAACGCCTGCAAACACAGCGAGTTCAATGACGTCAGGTCTGAGTACGACGTTTTTAGGATTATTAATCTTTATTATAAGTCCATTTTTAGTTCCTATCTATGATTTTTTTTATTGTTTCATTTCCTTTTGCTTTTCTTTCTCTTCATATAATATTTTTTGGGGAGCAGTCGAGAGAACGCTTACCAAGCTAAGACAAAAACATCTTGGCAGGGGGAAGGAAACATGAGTTCTTCATTTCAGGGACACTTCAATGCCACATCTTCTAATTTTGTGTGTTTTAGAGTAATTGGACTAATTGGATCATAAAAATTAGTGGAGAAACAAATTCTATTGACACATTGATCCACTTACGAATATAGAAATAAATCTCTGCAATGGCAAAGGGCTTCCGGTGAAGCCAGCAGATGTAGTTGCACAAAAATGACAAGAAATACAGATTTCTGCTGATCTGAGCAGATCTGAACCCGATGGGTTGTGAGGTTGCAGTTGGGCCAGTGTGTTACGCCTCCTTTGCTCTTCACACCAAAGCTCAGATGCATCTTCAAAAAGGAACCCGAATGTTTCTGGTGCCAAATTCCTGGTAAGAAGTTTATATTCAACCAACATCTGTGTTAGAGAGTGTGACTAATGAGTTAATCAGCCACACACCTCTAACAGGATTTGGATGGTTGAGATCATTTGGTGCATCTGGAGTCGACGTCTTCATTCACGTCTTTTTACTGCAACAAGCCATCAGACCGCAAGCTAACGTGCATTGACAAGAAATCAACAATCACATCGTACTGAACAAACGTGGAGGATGACTCGCGGCGATTCTTTTCAGAAGAGGCAAACAGAAGACAGACTCTCCCTCGTGGAGGAAACGTAATGTGTTTTGAAGGCTGCGAGTTAAGTTGATGCGATCGTTGCAAAGGCACAAAGCTTCTGGAAAGAAGCCTGGGAGCGAAACAAAGCCGCCGGCTCCCAAAGAATCAAAGTTGCAGTGCTGTGACAACTCAGAGAAGCAGAAGTCAAAATGAATTCCCTCCGATGTGACTGACCTTCTCGCTTACAGAACTTGTCAACATTACGAAAACATGGATCAGACATGCCTGGGAAAAGACATCGAATCGCTCACAGAGGGGAAAGCAATATGGAAAAATGTAAGCGACAGAGCAAAGATGATTTGATTTATGAAGGTTGATGGAGCTTATCAGTGGCAGGCAAACAGTGAGGAGACGTCAAGTTGACAAAGTAAAATTCAAACTCGGATTTGGGGGCAGATTGACAGTTAATTCCGTAAAGCCTTTGGGGAGTTCGGAGAGTTTGCGGCTGTGCGTGAAATCATTTTGAGTGCGGTGAGCAGGCGATAACCGCACAGCACCAAACGAAGAACCAAAAACTAGAGAACTCCATGAAGACTGCCGGTCCTGGACTTGTTTAGGCAACGTGTCTCCATGTGGCAGTGGGACAAGTTCCATCTTTCAGGCAACAAAACACGAGATCGGTTCAGTTCTGCAGATGAGTCCACACCATGAGTCCAACATTCACTCTGCTCAGAGTGAATGTTCTTAAAACCTGGTAATTGTGTTTGTGCATCATTGGGGAGGTAAAACTTTTAGATCATGCAATCTTTTAATATAAAATATTCATTACGTCTTTGGTATTTCTTATTTGAGCTTCATTTCTCTTCCACAGAAGACATCTCGGCACATCTTGGCCTTCATGAGCGTGGTATAGCGCGTGAGGCTCACTGGTACGGCTCTCTTGAACGCTTCAGTGGAGCCGAGCGGTCATTAATGGCATTAGTTCCACCTGTGCTTTTCCTGCTATGACGCGATGATGAAGTCAAAATGTCAGCCGTGAAGAAAAAGGCTCATTGGTGGACGGTGCCAGGGGAATCTGGAGAGGCTGGAGACCGATTTAGAGAGATAAGATAAGATAAATGAGTCCCCGAGGGCTTCGGTTTACTGATCCCCACCGAGGAGAGGAGTTAAACCAGCAGCCCTGGGTGCTGCTGCTGCAGCAAAATTAGCAGGATTCAGCAGCAAAAAGGAAAAGTAGAACATAAATATATGCATTATATATCATGGTAGCATATAAGCCCGGACAGGGCTGCACAGTTTGGTCATTTTTCATGTGGCGTGAGCAGTTATCGATGAGAAACATCCTCCAATCCTTGAATTAACAGATTAGTGATGGTACATGGTGTAATTCTCCTCTGCAGTCTTTAGATAACAAATCCACCGTTTCACCAGCAGCGGTTTCGTCTCCCTCCCCTCGACTCCCTCCTCACATGGACGGCCATATTTTCTCTCCACCTCCCGATAAGATGTTCCTCATAATGCCCCTGGGACCCCCCGCTCACCTCCACCCTCCTGCTCTTGTTGCAGTATTACACTGGATTGATCAGGGCAGATCCATACAATTAACCAGGAGTCAAAGCTTTTTGAGTTAGCGTCCTTCATGTCCAGAAGTGCTGACTCAATGAGCCGCTGCAGAGGACCGTCAGGCCTCATCTCCACTGCCGGGCCAGAATCAGGCTGCAGCCACTGCTTAAAAAAGAAAAGGGCATTTCTTCTCTTTCTTAATCAGATCTGTAGAAGAATAAAGAGACATTTAACCTGCTGTCATGCAGCAAAATAAACCCGACAACAAGAAAAATCCACTTCTGGTTTTAACTAAGACAGGATGAAGATGGTCATGGGGTCTGAAGTTTTGAGCTGAAAGGCAGGATGGGAGTGAAATGTGACGACACACTGTCAAGAAAATAGCAAAGGTGAATTCTCTTTGGTGTCAGAAGTATTTTCTCTTAAACGTTGGTCACATTTAAAGAAAACAGACCAACCATGTTAAAATGATTTATTTATTATGAAGCAAGAACAGGAAGCTGGCTGACATCAGCTGACACATTAGTTATGTTTCTGTCTGCCGGCAATAATCTATACTATAACTTTATATAACTAATCATTTAGAAATAAACCATATAACAGACTCCCTGCTGAGTTCAGTCAATGCTGCTGAACTGATTCCAGGTTTGAAAGAGATTTCATATGAGGAGAGTCTACGAGAGACGTGATGGACGTCTGTGAGCTCGTTCATAGAATCTGATATCAGAACCGAGCCTGTCATCCACTTTTGAGGGATTTGATTTGATTTAAGAGCGAGCTTCTTCCACAGAAGTGTTCCTCCTCTGAAGGATGTAACGCACGCTGCTACAGTTTCAAAAACAGACCGGACAGATCTGCTTATTTGTAAAATTATTGGACCGATTCATCCATGGAAAGGAAAGTGACACAAACATTTTGAAGGATTAGTATGACGTAGAAAACACAAATCGAGGAGCAGAATCGAGGCCGGCCTCTCTGGAGATCAGCATCCCTCATCTGATGCTGCTTTTAAACACTCTGCAGAGCTTTTAGTGTTCGCCCTCTGGTTAAGAAATATCGCTCGCTCCAGCCGCATCTTGCATTTAAATTTTGGGTTAACAAAGTGAACGGCTCCAACAAAAAGCACATTTGGCCTGTAACGGCTTTTTGTGATGGGACGACACTGGAAAAAGCTTTTTAATATATTAGCGCTCAGAGATGGTCATCGTCATTTTGACCTCCGTCCAGATACAGAAAGACGAGAATAAGCAACAACAGATGCTCTGATTTATCCGTCGGAGCGCTGTCTAATTTATTATCCGTAATATTCCTGCCGGTCATTAATTTGGTCTGTGATGATCTTAGAAACGAGCTGCCCGAGGAGTTTAAACCTTCGCTGAATCACTGTCATTTGTTAATCTCGCTTTATAGACTCACTTTCATGTGAAGTCTTTTATCCCTTCGTGTTTTATGATTGGTTTAACTAAGCACACATTATTTCACAGTTTTCTCTTTGTAAACGTGATGTGTGGTTTTTATCTTCACATTAAAAACTTTTTAAACCCCGCGGTAAAAATGCTGCACACACAATTTATAATTTGAACTTTTAATTTAATCTGGAATAAAAAGCACCTACACATGCCTCGGGCAGGGGGGGCGTAGAAGTAATTCTGAGTTATTAGCTTTAATTTAGTTGTCCAATTACTATTCATTAGTGGTGGGGGTGTCGGGGCAGACTGAATAAATCAGAGGCTCCAAAACTGATTTAACGAGGATGTGGACGCCCTCAGGTCAGCCCACAGCTCAACATTTGGACTCATTTGATTTCATATTCCATGAAACTACGGTCATCATGTTGCACACGCGTCACACAGTAAATGTTTTAATGTGTGCTGAGCCCGACGGCTATATCGGTATAGATCGATAACAGCTGATATTGGCCTGTCAGAAATATATCAGTATCATCGTATCAGTTGCTAGCTAATCATGTCCAAACGTCTTTGGGGTGTCGGGGGAGGCCGGAGAACCCGGAGAGAACCCACGCAGACACGGGGAGAACATGCAGACAGAACATCCCTGAGCTGAGAACCGGGAAGCTTTGTGCTGTGAGGCGAGATAGTCTGTAAATCATAAATTATAATGAAATCAACCCAAAAACAAATCATCAATCAAAATAAGAAAACTAAAAACTGACCCCAGATCAGGTTGACGTCTTCTCAGGACGACAATTTGTTATTTTCTGACTAATCTTCACTAACTGAGAAACTTTATAGATAACAGATGAGAAATGTTTGTTTATGGTAAATTCACGCAGAGTTTTATTAATTAATCTCCCACAATAATGCAAATCCATGATTCTACGTGACGGTAATCCTCAGCAGCATCAGAGGTGAAGTTGGAGCGAACAGAGCGCGCTCACTGCAGTGTGACAATCAGCAGATCCATTTAGCATTCGTGTCATTACAGAAACATTTTAGTCATCAGCAGAGTACACTGAAGTGTGTGTGTGTGTGTGAAGGTTGATAAACCTCTCTCCCTCTCTCTCTCTCTCCTCCACCACACTTTACTTATCTTTACAAAGACATTGTAAGTGCAATGCAATCGTGTCACCATCAGGCAGAGTAAATTACTTCTGAAAGCGGTCATTTTTCAGTTACGCTGCGATTTGGCAGCAGTGAGAGCTCGCTGGTCATTCTGCATTTTGGCCTCGTCTGCAGTGCAGCTCTGCATTTCTGCTGCAGCGCTCAGGTACTCTCACTCTGCGTTTAGATGATCGCTTGTGGCTGTGCATTCAGCAGGGGGGGTGAGATTACACACCTGTGTTTGTTTAACTGGGTTGCAGGTTACTTCGTTAGACCTAATTAAGGCCCTGAGACCAGTTTGTCACGAAACAAATTAATGTTTGGTTACTCATGGTGAAACTCTTTCTCTGTCCTGAGTCATGGCCGTGGTCCCAGTTTTTTAATTTGCTACTAATTTCTGCGTACAGTCCACACAGTGCCAGCAGACGAATTTCCAGCTGAACTCGTGGTCACATGAAGGCAAAACACTGACAATAAACGAACATGTAACCACGGCGATGAAGAGTCCGACTTGATTTCGTTGCTCAAAGTGACTGCATATATCTTAGATTGTAACCAAGTATTTTATCAACCATCTACTGCATGCTACTGCCACCGTCAGTAATCATCTGTGCTGTTATACTGAATATCAGCACGGCCGTGCTGATATTCAGTATAACAGCACTGCCTCTTGTGTGATATTGCTCTAAGAAAGCACAGGAGTGTTTTATTAAGACAAAAAGAAAGATAGAAATTCAAAGCATCTTTTCTAACTCCCCTAATATGACTTAAAGTAATTTTCCTATTCTCTTTAGAAAGTACTGAGGCTGCTAAAGTTTTGGTTAAGAAATTGAATTGGCTTCGTTCTGCATGACCAAACTAATTCTGCACCACAGAGAAAAAAAACAGGGAAAAATTGGATAAACATTGGCTTCCAAATCTTTGCAATAAGGTGTTAAGGGAATTAAATTTGCAGAAGGCTTACTCAAGCAAAATAAACAAACAATAAACCTGCCACTTTTACTCACTTTGTTTTACTTACAATACCGCTGGCACTCGCGCTGAGTCCTAAAGCAAATACGCATTCTGGTGATGAAGAAAACAAGTTATCAGTTCATGATTTGTGACATATGGTGCACATTTTAAACCCACTTCCACCCTCTTATATCTTCTAACAAACCTGTTTCTTGTGGATGCTCCCCCTCCTGCACAGACACACACACACACACACACTGTTTCCATTTTCCTCTTCTCCTGGACGAAAATATCAGGGGAACTCAATCAGCGTTCTGATAGTGAAATGCCACTGAGCAGGGCTGGAGGGAATGCACCTGAGAGGCTCGGTGATTTATTGCGAGGCGAAGCTGAAGCCAAGTCGCCAACTCTAATTAGAAAATCCTGTGCAGGCAGCTGAGTGCAGCAGCGAGCCTTAAATCTCAGAGCCGTCAGCCTCAGACTGCTGCAGCATCCTCGGCACAATGTGGAGGAAAAGATCTGTCCTGTCTCACTCTGCATGTGTACGAGCGTTTACCTCGACGCTGAGCTGTGCGTTTGCGTCTACAAATGTACATGTATGTGACCTGGTGCGTGTTTATGTGCAGAATCTGTGTTTGAAGGTATCAGCAGTCTGTCAGGTCACTTCCTTTGTTACCACAATGCATTTTTTTCCATTTTGCATGCTGGCTTCTGTTGGCCATGCAGCGTCTCAACGTCTGTTCATGTTCCAGTGTGAAGCCAAAACTCAACATTTGACTTTTAGTCAGTGTATTATTGTTTTCACGTTAAGTAATGGAAGTTTAAGTAACATATAGAATATTAAAAACGCCGGCGGTGCAAACGTACAGACGTATGAATGACGTGTGTGTGTGTGTGCTCTCTCCTTGGACTGCAGCCCGAGGTCACGCCGCTTGAATGAAGTGAAAGAAAAAGCCATGAAAAAGCGGAAACACATGAAGTATTACATTGTCAAAATTCACTCTCCCACTCACACAAACACTGCTTCTCACACACACACACACACACACACACACACACACACACACACTATCACTCACACTGACAAATTTCCACTCACGCACACAAACGCGCTCTCGCTCGTGTAAAGCTCAGACTTTTCCGCGTCTCTCTGAATGGCAGCAACACGGGCAAGTTGGCAAGTCTGAAATTATATTTAGAGATGTCTCCCACACACACACACACACACACACACACACACACACACACACACACACACACAGAAACATGGCTGACAGCCGCTCTTCCCTTTAAAAAAAAAAAAACGGAGCGGTATCAATGGAGGCACGACTCGTGTGCTGAATTGTGTTTTGATGTCTGCTGGCACGCAGAGAATACGTTTAAACGTCTGTCCCACTGCAGATACAGAGCACACACACACACACACACACACACACACACACACACACACACACACACACACACACACACACACACACACACACTAGCACTGTCAAATAATGGTCCAATGAATGCAAATTACACATATTTTCCTATTCAAAGCTGTGTTTATCAGAGCTGCTCATATATTTATACCTCAGGATCAGAGTAATGTTTATTCAACATGAGAGTCCAGCCAACAAATCACCTCCTTCATTATTCTGAGGATTATTTCCAGCTGTATCAGGCAGCTTGGAGCGACGAGCGGTGAAGCCCGACCAATAAGTTCTTACATTAGAGTGCTGCTTCATTATGTTGGCATGTATTACAAAGACAATGCAGCATCGATGAGTTTGTTCATTTTGTAAAGTTTGAGATTGTTTTTTTGTAACATTAATCATTAAGAACGTTTTGTGTTAACGTTAATGACAGCTTTGTTTTTAACTTTAAATGTAATGTGATTACTCTGCATTCACATGGATTCAGGTGGACCAGGGCTGTCAAACTTTAGTACGGACACATCAGCTCCACAAACATGAACTCCTACGTCTGTCAGCCTGTGTGTCTCTGACAGTCTGCACCAATGACTGCATCTTGACCTGTGTGGCGGCTGTTGCAGTGCATTGTGGGATTTGTAGTATGTGCAATGGGAGTGTGTTTTTCCATTAATAATAGACGTATGAAAGGTCAACAGTCGATGTTTATTTTAGTGCCACAAAATATTTAGCTTTAATATTTTATTCCATTCTCTCTGAGCAGGTTCTCCTCTCACTGAACACCAAGGGCAGTTTGGAAATAAAACAAGAACACAGGCTTTGAAATGAACTTCAGATCATCAGGCATTACTGCAAGACTTTAGAGACGCTGTTCAAAACACGCTTTTCCTTTTGTCATAGTGTTTATCCATAATTATGTCGACGTATTTCCAGAGTATCTGTTCATTAGAGTGTGAGATCTGCAAGACGGAGCTGGAGGACAGATTACTGTTTAAATTACACAGCCAGTCAGTAACAACATCACAGAAGTGTTTTTTAAAAGAGGCGCAGCGCTGGAAATGTTGCTGTGTTAAATAATTTGAACACAGAACACAGCATGCGCTATCCTCTATTATATTTCATTCAATGTGCAGCATAATCAGTTACAACCAAGCGGCAACCTCCATGGCTGTGAAGTGAAGCCGACAGTATGTGCAAGAGCCAAAAACTGCAGTTCCTCAAACGTCCACTTGAGGCTGGCTCCAGAAGTGAGTCAGCCTCCGTAAGTCCCCATGTTCAAATGTCCAACTTCACCTCACAGAAACCTTAACCTAACCTTTCCCAAACCTTGATCTTAGTCTTGTTGCCTCATGAAAAGGATGAGTCATTTTTGGAAGCTACTGTAAAACTCCGTTTTGTCTCTTCGGCTGAGTCTTTTCCTCTTCTACATTCAGCTCCTGTAGCTGTACACAGACCTGCCATACGGCACCACTCTGGAGTCACATGGGTAGCATAAGGTGCCATGGCTTTGACCTCTGACCTCCATCCACCTGGCGGCTTGTAATATTGCTAATCGAGAAAGTTCAACATGTTTTACCGTGGCGCTCCTCGTGATTCGCGGTACGAGTTAAACACCCGAGACAGACGAAGCCATTTAAAAAATGTAAATGCTCACCTTGGATCAGCCTGTTAACACATTCCCTCTCATCTGCATTCATCCACCAGCCGGCTCACCTGACACGGCGCCGATAATATCTTTATTGTCTGTCACAGTGTGACCTCCACAGTGGTAATTCACGGCCGATTATGCTCTTTTCCCAGCTGTCTGGGTTAATTAATATGAGTTGCATGGTGGAGACTGGTGTAAAAGCTTCCTTTCAATTATTCCTCCTGCTTCTGTCCTGCATGAATACGGCCGGCGCCGGCCTATTTCTTGAATACTAACTGCAGAGCCCAGCGGGTATGTGTGCATTGTAAATGAATATCAGAGACTCTTGTTCACTTTGTTTCACCTCTTTGTTCCTCACAGCTCTTTGTTCATCAGATTTCAACGCTGCGGTGTTCCAGCCGACACACATCTGTCAGTCAGAGCGGTGTAGGTGGCACGTTGATGCAGCCATCGGGGATTCTTACAACTGCAAACGCTAACACGTGCTAACGCCTTAGTTCGTTCCTTCATCTGGAGACTGAGGCTAACACAGCTAATGATGAGGTGAGGTGATAAAGGTGCGTTCCCACCGAGCAAGCAACTTCTTTGCCTCGTGCTTCTTATGAATATTCAGTGGTATGAAAGTGATCAGATGTCGCTAAAAGTTAATTTGTAAAGTCCAGCAAGAAGCAAGCAACTTTAAAATGTTGATGACTGATCACAGCTGTATGCTAACTTGTCTAAGTAAAATATAAGATGTTTCACGATTACGATGGAGAAACAAAATGTCTGTAGGTGTCAGTATACTGTTTTAAAGCCTTCGAACAACAATAGACTTCTGGCCCTGTTAAACTGACATGAATCTGTAACAGCTTAGAGCAGAGAGTCGTGATTAAACGATTCCTCCAGCGATGAGTCTGCAGCGTGGACGCAGTTCAGGAGGAACCCAATTAAAAGTTGACTTCGACGGCTCTGCCTTTGTTAATGCGGCTCCTGCTGCGCCGCTCCCATCTGCTGTTTGTACATAACATAATTAGGAACTTTAGTTAAACACAGAACTCATTATTTATGCATGGCACCAAAATATTCTTTGTTGCAATTATGCAAAAAAATTCATTTGAATAATTCAGGACATCTTAATGTTACGGTCCTCTCTAAGAGACGCCTTATGGCCTTTTAATATAAAATTTAATGGTTATGCACAGAAAAAAAAATGTCTCATAATGTGAATTACTGAGTGTGTTAAGCTCTGCAGTGTTGTGCAGTTTGTTGGCCATCAGAGTGTCACTGTTGCATTCATGTAGCTGCTGCAGGTGTAGGTGTCGGTGTAGAGCCACAGTCTGTGGATTCAGGTTGGAGTTGAGAGTCCTCATCCAGAAGCCTGGTCTCTGTCCTGCTCCTGTGGGTGTACAAATGGATTTCTACCTGTACAAAGCTGCTCTTTGATTCTCAGGACGCCGCTGTTAAAAGTATTTCTGTGTTTTCATGTGAGGGCACTAAAATCCGCGACCTTATGTCATGCTCTGACAGGAGTTGTTGTGGTATTCAGAGCTGCAGCTCCCTCACACGTCTGATAAAATGCTTTAAATGAGAGCGAGTTGCCCTTAAATGTTGTTTAAAGTTTCTCTCCCACTGGACTGCGTTCATTATTTCCAGAGGTGACCGGGGAGGTCGTGGTTGACGTGACTCGGATGGAGAGCAGCGTGTTGAAACTGATGAAAAGAATCGTCATAATTAATTTTAGACAGAAGAAATAAATAAAGCTCTGATATCTTCAAGAAGATTCAAAGCAGGCAGAGTCAACCTGCTTTTCCTGGATGTCACTTTGGAAAGATTACAGAATGATGACGTGCCAGAATGAGACGACTTCAAAGACGTAATCTTCACTTTTCTTAAGATGAACTGAAGCTAGCATTTGAGTGGCGATCGCGCCCGATATTACCAACACTGCATACAGCAAAGTCAAATCAAACACAGCGGCTGAGGACTGGCATGAGGTGGAAGACTCGAGTCGAGTCACTGAATGTTTGGAAAGTGCGACATTGCTTCTAATTATATTAATAGTGGACCAACAAAGGTTCCCTGTGGTACCTCGTCATCGATTGATTATCTATTTGAGGAGATTCATTCATCTTTAATGTAAATAATACAGATTATTTAGCATCCTGAGTCTTATTTATGTTGTTCTGGCTGTCAGTCCATCCAACCATTCCACTGATGACACCAATAGTGATTACTGATGATCAATACATGTATAGATGTTCAGACCACCAACCACAACAACCTGATTTCTCCCTGTAGCATTTCAACGCAACAGTCCAAATAACTTCATTATCTGATTGGCGGTATCGGTTGTATTTGCGTGTTATCCCCACTGACTGATGTCAAATATGAAAGATAATGAAAATTCAGAATTGTCTGTGTAACAAGGATTAATCAGCCAATATTTATCCGGCAGTGCAGCTACATTTAGTCTCGTGTTCTGCTCAAATATTAAGCTGATTAGCTGAGACAGGCTCATAATTCTGACAAGCAAACGTGTGATTGGAACACTGAAGATTCAGGGAAAAGTATAGTCAGCTAAATTATTTAAGCAGCTCTTGGACACACTAGAATCTTCTGATGAAAGCGTGCAGACGTTGCTTTTCTGGGTTGTACAGCATGACAACAGGAGGACGTCGAGAAAACACGAGAAGAAGACGAAAGACTCGGACATCTCTAATTGGAGGAGCAGGAAAAGCAGTTTCTCGTCTACCATGCGGTTGCTGTCAGGATTAGTCAGCGTGTTCGTTTGTTTCCTCAGCCCGGACAACCTCCATCCACGACCACAGATGGATGACCCTCGGCCTCACACACCTGACGCCCCGGCGTGTGCCGGTGTTGCGTATGAGGCAGAGAGAAAAGATAAAGAGGGAAAGACAGATTGTGATCTATGTTTTATATTCAGTTGCAGGGTGCATGTGGGCAGGTAGTCCATTATGCATGTGATTTATGTGTTTGTGTTGATAGGAATCTCTGCTGTTACTTTGAAGAAGACGTGCCGTGGTGCAGTGTGAAGGGATGATACCGGATCAGGCTGATCCGGTCATGGACACAGAACATAGAATACAGTCACACAGAAGCTTCATCCATGCTGCTGCACATAATTCTGCTACGTAGACATTTACTAGAAAAGCGAGGGTGAGGCGATGAGGTTGCAATCAGCAGATACACCACTAGGTGTCACTGACTCTTACACGCTGATCCTTTACTGTTTGTGTGTGTGTCTGTTTGTGTTCCTGCATTTTTGTGCATAAAAAAACAGAAAGATTCTTCGCCATGTGACATAAGAGCAGTCCTCATTTGCCCGCAAGCATACGAGGGGAAAGAGAAAGAATGAGTGTGTGTGTGTGTGTGTGTGTTAGCGTGTGTGTGTGCATGCTGAAGATACACTGAAACGTCAGCTATTTCCGAGAGTCCAATATTTTCCGCCACAGTCAACAGTTGCCTCAAGGCACAGAGGAAGCTCCCATTTGGCTCTGAGTCTCTACTCCCTACTTCATAACTCCCTCCAACTGCAAACACACACACACACACACACACACACACACACACAGAAGCAAACAACACACACATCCTCGCCTCCTTGGGTATAATTAAATAGTTGGAGAAACTGCAGTCAATAAAACGGAAAACGGTCGTCTCTTAAGTTTGATCAAAGCGTCAGCTGACGAGTCTCTGGTGCACAGTACTCTTTATTTTACCGAGTGGATTTAAAAAGATGAGGAGACACATACACACACACACACACACACAGTGCACTACACTGTAAGTAAAAAGCTTCATTCTGGTACCTGAAATTGGTTCTTTAAATTAACCCTTTACTTCAAACATTTTCTCCTCTTCAGTCTTTTGTAAACGCAGGAAACCTGCCAGATGATGCAACTTAAAATATCTCCAACTCAAAGATCTCGACTTTATTTTCTGTGTTTTGATTCAGTGGGTTTGATTTTAAAATGACGGACGCTCCTGAGAGTCATAATGAAATCTGGAACAGCATTCCTGGGCAGTATGTAGTCCACACGGAGACGTCCTCTACAAACACTATTATTATTATTATTATTATTACTAGTAGTCACATCTCCATTTGAATTCTCTCTTTATAACTGCACGCTTGCAGCAGATGATCCAGTTTTTCCTCATCACTTAAATGTTAAAGAGTGCAGTGTAGACCTGATCATGATATGTCTGGTACAGATTTAACTGTAACTGTAACTGTAACTTAAGACTTTTATTATATTTTGAAGAATATTCACGTTGAACACAGAACACAGTTCAGTAACAAAGATGTCCGCTTCCTGCTGCTTACCGTCTCTCCTCTTCCTGTTTCTGTCTGTTCGAGGCGTCTCACTGAATAAATAGTTAGACCCATTGACCCGGCCCACACACACTTAGTACAACATGGCTCCACGAGCAGAGTCTTAATTCAATTTATCTGCTCTGAATTATTCATGAGAGACATTGCCTCGCTGCAAACTGTCTTCAGTGTGTGTGTGTGTGTGTGTGTATGTGTGTTCGCCTACCTGTACATCACTAAATGTCGTGTATGCATCTCAATCTGTTTCTGTGTTATGGATGTTTTTGGGGAAGTCTCATTTATCAACATTATTAATCTGACTCATGATTAACTCAGTCACAGTGTCGATGTCACTGCTGAGTCAGAAACAGCAGCTTCTGCGTCAGCACGCGATGCGTTCAGGCGTTGTATTGATTGTAGGTCACGCCCACGTAATCGCTCGTACTGCGTCCTGTTCTAACTACGTTGCACGATTGTTCCCTCACTAACATTTTAGCAGCAGAAGCTTGCAAAGAATTGAAGAATCTAGTAACGAGTACGAGCCTTTTCTTTTCTTCATGTGTCCTTTTTCTGATACCTGCATTCATGAAGCAGCTCCTCGGCCGATGTGCAAAGAATTCTGTTCATGTGAAATTCAGCAATCTAAATTCATCCTTGAGGAACTTTGACACAAATTTGCATTCACCTCAGCTCAACTTCAATAAGCCCGACGACAAATAGTGGGGAGAACTCAGCGTTGTCCTCTGGTGGACAGGTGATGTCATGGCATAGAAGGAAGACGCAGCAGCGTTTCCGTATCTAATATGTCCTTCATATTTCATTCTCAGTTTGTTGTTTCACTGCTGGGTTTTATAGAGTTGTTACAACAAACCAGATGCTCAAATGTTAATGCGTTTTGGCTTTTAACGCGCCTGTTACGAGCAGATGCTAAATGGCGGGGCTCTCACCAGCGTGTCTCTTTTTATGGAGATTGATTTTGGGCGTTTTTGCAGCAGCTGCAGAAAACATGACCCGAGCCGCATCTGCATGAGGCTGATCCATGTCCGGTCACTCCGACTAATGAAGAGTTTTATAACAGAGAGACTGTGGAGGAGCGGCACCGAGTAACTATTCGTCCTTCGGTGTCCTCTACTGCCTTTAATCATTTTAATTACAGCGGAGCTAATAATCAGCACGACACCTTGTTACTTAACGTGACTCCCTGAGTGTCCGTGCCTCCTGCTGTGAAGACTTCTTAACTCATTCTGTCTGTTGCAACAGGCTTTTTTCCACAGCAGACATTTTGACTTGTAATCGTGGTAAAAAGTCTTACAAAATAATAATAAATAAAAAATATTCAACCGCCCTAATAAGCCGTAACAGTGCGGCAGTGAACGGGCTTGCAGCAGCATCTGAAACTGGAGCAGCTAAATGCTTAATGTGTTTAAGCTGTCATGCTTTTCTTTGCTGCTGCCGTGCCGCCGTTTATCTGAAAGCTTCCTCCATATCTGCTGCAGTCACATGCTGCCACTGCTGCTGCGGTTCAAATGCTATTTTATTTTAAAGCCCCGCCTCCACCGTAGCATCCACCAAGAGGCTCTGACCCACTGCCGGGATGAAACTCATGGACAGAGCCAAGCTGCATTCTTCCTACTGGCCAGCAGGGGGTAGCTTCATAAACTCCAACTGAACTCATTCTTATGGAGAAATGAGCTTATCTGATTTATGAGCTCAGTAAACAGTTCGCTCATGAGTTCATGGCCTCAGTCTCCAGTTTCTGCTTCCACACAGCATGATGTTCATCTGTACGCTTTAGGACGTCATCCTGCTAAACACACCCGGCTCGTGAAACTCTCGTTTGGCTACGCTGGTTCGACTTCCCTCTCCAAATATAAATATATATATATTTTTTTTTAAGGAGGACAGTGAGTGTGGAGGATAAAAGTAGAAAACTGAATTGTTTTATTTCCAAATAAATCTGCTTCAAAGTAAAACCAAAACCTTTTTGGTAGAAAGCTGCACAGTACCGAACCCTGGATCAGTTCTCACCGAGGCTTCGAGGCAAACCTCCCTCACATAACAAGACTTTTCTTTGACTCGAGAAGCTGCAGCATTTATTAACAAACACACTGCAACCCACACTGTACATTTACTGCCAGAGAACATAATGCAAAGCTTTTCTTCTGCTCCGCTCACATTCACAGAAGCTTTCCTGCCCAAAACAACACACACCGCCGCACAACCCTGCACCGGTTCGCCGCAACGCTTGATTTAGTCTGAATAGAGCCTAACAGCGCCTTGAAAGATGTTTGCTGTGTGTACGGTGGTCAGCAGAGACAAAACTTCACCAGCTGCAGCTGTATCAGCATGAGGACGAAGATAAAAGCCCCACATGTGTGTTTCACGTGTGTCCGTCCGACCGCGGTGAGTGCGTGGCCCTCAGCGCCATCTCAGGCGGACACTGCAGATGCTTTCAGTCGACCTCCAGCCTCTTCCGGATCACACAAAAGAGCAGCATATAGTGGTGATGACCAGAGGCCGTGTTACACACACACACACACACAAAGCTGAATCACACACACAGCTGGAGTCTTTTATAGAAGACAGCCGAATCCTCGGGACGTACAGCGGCACACGTAAAGATGTGCAGGCTGTGAGGAGTAAAGATTTATTCTGCTTTGCTTCGTGTGAATCGCAGAGCACGCTGAACTCTCTTCAGGCCTTCACACAGAAACCAAAACACAGAGATCTGAGTTAATATTTTATGGGGGGAAAGTGTTGTGTCCTATCTCATTTGTCATCTCGGGGCTCTGCAGAATTATCTCCCGCTCCCTGTGCGGTCCCGGCGCCTCTGCTGCAGTGCACAAGTCAGAACCACTAAAGGTCCAGAAGGTTAGCTCAGAATTAGAATCAAGTTTTAACGGTAAAGTTTGGAAATAAAGTTTGACTCTGGTGACAAACAACACAATGACCAGTATGTGGGATCCAGCAGCTTCTAGCGGCATCTTGTAGTATTAGTTGTTCACAGTTAGTTCACATTGAACTGTAGCTGCTGTTGGTTAGCTCGCCTGCCTAGACTACGAGCTCAGAGTGTCAGCAGCTTCTATGGACATGATGGCAGAGGAGCAGAGAGTGAAGAGGACGCTGACGGAGGAAGCTAAGAAGAGAAAAGGAGAGAGTGAGCGAGCAAGAAGCCGCCGGACAAGAGTAAATCTGGGACTGACTTTTAGTGGTTGGTGAGAGCTTGGTGAAATAAAAGGCTGAAAGACAGACGCCGAGCTGGCTGACTGCTGCTGGACGAGTCAGTAAGATTAGCTGCTGGTGGTGACCTGGCTGATGATTGGCTGCTGCTGTGTCTGCTGGTTGATGATTGGCTGTTGGCAAAGATGTCGACTTGCACGGAGCTGGTGGAGACCAAAACAGGAGCTTAAAGGTGGGAGGGCGATATCTTGTCTTTGCCGCATGATGAGCTTGAATTCATCGGCTCAGCGATAAACAAACATAAAGCAGGAGAGATGAGCGTCAGTGTGAGGACGAGGAGAAGATAAATGGCCATGACAGGTGCCACATCAGCACATCACACACGCTGTTAATTAACACCATCATTAACGAGGGCTTCTGCTCCCTGCAGTGTTCACCTGTGGGAGGTTACACTCCTCTGCTCACCTTCCTCTCCTCGGCCTCGCTGAGTTTATTACATTCTTCTCTCCACTGCAGGATTGTCTGTCTTTCATCGCAGTCTCCTCTTCTTTTCTCTGCCCAGTCTTTGCTTTCTCCTACAGTTATCTAATTTCTTCCACCGCTCGCCGGTTTCTCTGCCCGTCTCTATTTCTGTCAGCCGATTTAAATTTATTTGGACTTCACATTCTCTTCCTCACACTTGTTTTTGTTTTCCATCACGGCAGACACTTTTTGAGGGTCTTCTCATTTATTCTTCATTCCTCTGTGTCTTGACCTTCATCTCTTTATTTTGATCTCTTCTTTGTGCATTCGTTCCTCACATCTTCACCTCACTTGTGTATCTTTGTGTCTCTGCATTTTTTGATCTTGTCTTTGTTGTCCTCTCCTCCTGCACACGCTCTGCGTCGCTCTCTCTGTTTCTGTCTCAGTTGTTCTCTTCCCTCCGTTTTTATTCTGTAATTCTACTTTTTCTGGTTCTCTCTGGTGCATTCCTCCACCTTCCTTCTAATCTCTCTCCATCTCCATCCACTGCTCCGTCCCTCATCCTCTCCCCGTCCCTCCCTCTCTTTCCCCATGATTTAGACGAGTGTTATTTCCCTCGTGGCGAGCGTTCACCCGAGCCCACCGGCGGCGGCTGTTCTCCAGCCTCCCTGCATTAAAACACTAAAAATCTGTGAAACAACACTTCGTTCTCTTCATTCTGACCTCTCCTCTGCAGAACCACATCACAGTTCCACAACAGAGATGCACTTTTCCCATCATACCGTCTTGTTTTTGTCTGACATGAAAATATTCAGAGACTGAGCCATTACTGTCAGGATGAAGAGGTCGGAGGAGGCAACACGGCCTCGAAAAGACGTGATGAAATGCGCCTGATCTCCAAAATCCAACTGACATTCGTGACGATGAGTAAAGTGAACATCACGTTTATCTACCACGAAGAGATTCTGTGACTATGAGATGAGCCGGACACGAAATTCTCAGATTTTTAAACACAAAGGTTTAAAAATGTTTCTTTCTCTCTCACAGCGATCGGCCCCAGTTGCAACAGATTTTAATCTTGACATCGTAATTGCAGTCAAATCTGTAGAAATGCAGCTCATGTCAGCAAATGACGATGAATCGAACCCTGGCCCACTGCGGCACGGACCGGGCCAGGGCACGCCGTGTGATTCCACCCGTGACATCACAGCTGCCGCGTTGTTTGGCAGGTGGAGCGTTTCGCTTGCTCAGATTTGCATCATTAGTAAAGAGGCTATGCAGTTAAATAGTTTCCCGTTTGTCTGTTTTTAGGATGCAGCTTCGTCTGCTCTGTGCTGCTTCACACAGCATCGCTCAAACATGCAGACCGGGCGTGGCATGGAGGACTGGGGAACTGTAAAATAAATGTTTTGTTGGTCAGACAAAGAAAATGTCTGCGGCGCTGAGAATCTGACAGAATGTAATAAAAACTTAAACAGATAACTAAATACATGAATAAATAATGCTGATAGTTCAATATTTAAACATGTAAAAAAGAAGCTTCTGCTTTAAACTCACATCAGTTTGATCACAAAACTTTTCATTTCTTTCCTTTCGCAGCTGATCCAACAAATTAAAAACAAGAGTCAAATAAATCCAGTTTGAACTAATTCGCTGCTTCATTTGATCCTGACACATATTATAAGTATTTCCCGCCACACAGCATCTCTCATTGTCCTCTTGCTACTTAACCCTGAACCCGACTAAACCTGACGACAGCAGGACAATTTTCCCAGCATTATGGTATCAGCTGTGGTGCGAGGCAGACGATGTGGACACGACAACAACAAGCCTAATCATGTCAAGTTTGTTCAGACCTATGAGAACATCGACAGGCACAAACATCAAGTATAAAACTCACTTTTTTATCTTTATTCCTGCAACAGAGTCGACAAAATCTGAGACTCAGCGTGAATGAAAGTTTCTAGTGAAATGCTTACGGACACAAGTCGTGCGTACACAGAGACTAATTTGAGTCTAAATAACTCTAAACGTCTAAAATAAATATTACTCAACAGGACTGAGACTGAAATGCAGCGGCTTTCTTTGGGATGCTGTGAGGATACAGACGACGCCTGCAGTTTGCACTCATCTCCAATTAGAGCCTCTAATTATCACCTCAAGTGCAGTTGACTTTTAAATCCTCCATTTCTATGATTGGATTAACACTGTGAACTCGGGCTGAACTTAATAAGTTTTCCCTTATGCAGAAAGTGGAATAAAAAGAATATTTTATGTGAATGAGCACGGGCGGTTTCTGTCATCTGGGTTGATATTTGTGTCGAGACATTTATGGATCTAAAGTCTCACATTGCCATTACGTTACCATTAAAAACTGGGCTGGCTTTAAGCCTCCTATTATCCCCATTATCCTGTTAGCGGCCGTGGCGTATTTGATGCCATCGGAAAAGCTTGTAATCTCGACTTTCATTTAATACTGAGCGCTGTAACTGAGCGCAGAGCCTCGCCGATCTAATCACATTACTGAACCGTCTTCATGTTTGGGATAATCACTGGGCCTTCGGGGCTTTAAACCTGCTCAATAACCAGTATTTTCCTTTGGGGGGGGAATATTTCCCTTCTGCAACTTCGGCTCGAGGGACGGAGATGTCAGTCCATCCACCAGCTGGGTCTGACTTTAACTCTGACTTAAATGTCTTGTCTGAAAACGTCTTGCTCGGTCTCCTCGAGGTTCCCTTTGGTCTCTTTGCTATATTAGCTTAGCCCTGCTAACGAACTGAGCTATCATGAACTAACAGCAGCTACGGTTATCAGCAGTTTACTTCACTGTCCATCAGGAAACTCTGTAAATCGCAGAGAGTCGAGGCGGGAAAACCAGAAAACATTTTCTCAATAAAATCTGATCCAGTTTCACCAAATTCAGTGAAATTAACTTGAACAGCCTCCCTCAGATTATTTTATGAAAGTTACTGATGAACTGATCACGTTTAATCTGTTCTGAAAAGGTTACATGGTGCAGCACAAACACCGGGCCGAGAGAGCCGCGGTGTAACAGAGTAGCAGAGTCATGTAGCTTCATCGCTGCAGTAACAACGGATATAGAAGAGAGGGGAATATAAAACGAGGGCGATAGAAGAGATGAAAATGAAAGAGGGGAGACCGGAGGATCCTTGAAAGTGTGTGATGAACGACTGCAGCAATATTTTCAGCTTCCCTGAAAACTCTTCACGGCTCATAAACTCCCAGAAAGAACAGAAAACGTCTCTCTGTTCTCTCTCGCTCGCTCCATCCCATCATCCTCAGATAGACCGCCGTCCTGCCGGAACGAGGTGGATGGAGAGAGAGAGAGAGAGAGAGAGAGAGAGAGGAACGGCCTTCTGTTTCATTCTTTTATTTTATTACTTTCATTTTCTTGTTTTTATACGTTTTTTTTCCTCAGAGGAGAGCGATTCATCACGATGGAGGAGAGCAACAACAAAACCCAAACTCAGAAGGTGGAGGATGATTTATCTCTTTCCCTCTGCTCCACTTTCTTCCTCCTCTCTTTTTTCTCCTCCTCCTTTGCTCTCTCTCTCTCTCTTCTTCTGTAGAAGGAGAGAAACAAACATGAGAGGAAACAAGCTCCTGTGTAGTAAAATGTAAATAATGTGCAAAGAAAATAGACGGTGATAGAAACAAGCCACAGTCACCGTTACAGATGCTTTTAACTCAAACATTCAGAAGATTACAGTGAAGGATGAGGAAACATGCTACAGTGTTGATCCTTCTTATTACCGGCTCATGCTTCCATTTGAACAGATACATGGCTGAGATGTACAGGGATCACTGGACGTGATCCAGAGGGGTGCTGCAGTTTGGGAGACACCTGGAAAGGTACCAGACGGAGGACTAAGGTCGACCTGCAAGAGGCCCAGAAGGCCCGGTATGACCAACAGCCACAGAGTCCTGTTGCTGCTCCTTGCAAGCTTTTGGCGAAATGAGTACGTCTGTCTGTCTGTCTGTCTGTCTGTCTGTCTGTCCTGGAGGAATCGTCTCTCTTCTCTGGTTAGTTTCTCTGAGTCAAAGACAGTGGGCAGCATTATTTGCAGTACAAATTCCAAGGTGGTCTTTCCAGCAACTGCTTAAATATTTAAATAGTTTGTCTTTGTGCTCTGCCTGTGTGAATAAGTCTGAACAGTTTGTATAACTTACTTTGACATATTTCTAAAAATGTGTCTCCAGAGACGGAGAAGGAAAAGGAAGTGAAGAGAAACCGAGAAAATGAGAAGTGACGGGAGGTGATGAGAGAGAGAGAGAGAGAGAGAGAGAGAGAGAGAGAGAGAGAGAGAGAGAGAGAGAGAGAGAGAGAGAGAGAGAGAGAGAGAGAGAGAGAGAGAGAGAGAGAGGCATCAGGATGGGAACGAGAGGCGACGAGATGAAGGTAAGGAGAGAGAGAGGGAGAGAGGATCTTGCCAGATTGATGACATAACATTTTAGTCCCCCGTGAATCGGTTTTAATGACGCACTGCGATGAGTCACGCAGATCCTGAACTTACTAAAAATGTGCGCCTGGCGTGAGACGCAGATCTGCTGAACCTCCGAGGAAAAACCAACCTGCCCGTGTGTGTACTGTAGTGTAGTAGTACTACAGTAAATATACGAGTATTGATTTGTAAAGCGGGGCTCAGCTCATCTCACAGTTCACAGTAGTCATTGCTCACACTCCATCGAACATTTTAACATCGTTTTTCTGTCTTACTGGACGTTCTCAGAAAAAAGCTGATTGATCGCAGCACGCATGACGGTTTATCGTGTTTGTTTCTGACTGTCAAGAATAAAATATCCGTGCGTGTGTTGCTGGAAATATGTTTTGCTTGTTGGATTTAATGACAGTCAGTTTATCTCATAATCGCATTTGGTAAATTAATGTGAGGAAACAGAAGGCAGATTTTAAAAAACTTTGTCCAGGTAAAAAGTGTTTTATTCACCAACGTAACTGGCAAAGCTGAACCAAACCAAATACAGCAGCTCAACTTATGTCAGGTTCAGACATCAGCATCAGCCGAAAGGAAACTGCTTAAATAGATCAACAACAGGTAAGTGAATGATTCTTACAAGACACATTTTCACAGTGCTTGATGTAACATGCATTTGCCATCATGAGTTGGAAGTCATCAGTGTGTGTTGTCAGCATAGTTTGTGTGTGTGCTGGTGGATGATAGGAGGACCCAGGATGGAGCCCTGTGGGACCCCAAGCAGAAATTCATGACTGTCAAACACAAACAAACCTATTGATACTGAAAACTGAGGAGAAATGGTGTGTTGGAGTGTTGTCAGCCTCTTCGATGGGGTGGAAACAGAAGCAGAAGTAAAGTAACTTCACAGAAAATTATAAATTCATGTTCTGTCTGTACAGTAAGTGTTTGGGAGGAGCTCAGCAGGAGTCACGGTGTGTTTCATGGATGGTGGTTTGGTTATTTTGTCATGCACAGCCCTGAGGTAAAGTGAAACAGGTAAGAAACTCCAGCATGTGCTCATACGCAGGCAGTGCGGTGTTTGTCACTCATCGAGCATCTGGCGGCTGACAACATCCAGGAGGAGCTGCTCACTTTGTAACATCAGAGTCTTAGTCAGCAACGGCAGCTCGCTACCGCAGTGTTTCGCCGGCGTTTCAAACTTTACAGGGACAGCAAACTCTCACTTCTTAAAAATGCAAAGTCAATATTGTCGTCCTGCTTTCAGCTCGTGTTTGGTTAAAGCTACATGTTTCAGGGATTTTTGCATTATGGTGAAAAGCTTGTCGTGTTGTGTGTGTAAATGTTTAAGTCAGCGTTTCATCCATATGTCACAGTTTGAGAGGCCGAAAGGAGACAGTTCATTTTTAAAGTTAAAGATGAGTTGTGGCTAAAACAGGAAATAGAGCGCTAACAGCAGCAGTCCACTAATTTGTTCACTTTACTGTCATTAACTTGTCATCGTCTTCGCGCTCCCTGCAGCCAAACTCCTTTTCTTCTCTGCTACTTGTCTTATTTTGCTCAGCAGTTATGAAACGAGAACACAAACAGTCAATATTTCCAGAATAAGAGGTCAGTGTGACCCGCTGGACGTCGGAGAGCTTCATGATTTGACATTTCAAAGTGGTCTGACTGTGGCATCAGGCCCGGGGACAGATGACACTATAAAACCTCCCTCACACACTCGCACACACACCACGGGGTAATTAAATACAGCTGAGGGAGCAGCCAACGGGTCACAAAGGCTGATGGGTGGATGAAACACAGGTGTGCCTCTGCTGGCCACACACTCCAGGATAATTGGGCAGATTTTGGGTCGGATTCTCCTCCAAACAATCGAGGGCATGTTCCCAAAATCGAGGCAGATGATCCCGTAATGTTTCGAAGTTTACAGACATAATCTGATTGAGAATTTAAATCCTAGTGCAGTGTGAAAGGAGCAGAGACGAAACCTGAGCAGAAACCTGCAATAATGGGAGCGAGGAAGTGTCACCAAGCAGATGTTAACAACCAAATCTTTATTTTGAACTCACACACAAACACACACACGTTCTGAAGTCATATTTAAACAGGTTTGAGATCCAAAGTTCCTGGAGTCACCTCCCTTCAGTCGTTTGGTGTCCAAGCGTGTGGCCGTGTGTGATGACTGCTTCATCTACTGTGTGTGCATTCTTACAAGCAATATAATAACATTAAAAATAGGTTAAACCTGTCATATCTAATGTTTTAATTATGAAATCCTCGAGCACGCACCAGGCTCTAGTGGACGGGTGAGGAATGGTTTTTAGGATGCAAATATGTCTGCATGGGAAAGGAAGTCACAAATTTGAAGGTGCAGCACAAAATATTTGGTGAAATTCAAGTGGCACCTTAAATCCGTCGTGTTATTCAACCGACTGCACTCGGAGACGCTGGTGTTTATATAATAAACAGATCTATAGAAGCAATTTCAACCAACTGAAGTGGACTTTATATCCAGACGTGGCCCTGATGCTGCTTGTTTCCTCATCTGTTTCTTACTCGTGTAAGCAGATGGAGCTTTACCTCTTTGTATGGCACTAAGACAGCTGACCCTCCCACGTTCACCTCATTTTCAGGAAGCTTTGAAGAATTTTTCTTACACACCATTTTGCAGAAAACTGTTAGCGGGGTGAAACGTCGCTCATTTTTAATTTCATCTCGTGAACTTTCAAGGAGAAATTTGCCTGGAGACGGTGTTAATTTCTGTCCCTGATTCAGTACATGCTTCTGTACAAAGTACAGCATGAGATATCAGCGCCCATCTCCAGAGGGCCATTGTCCTTAATTAGAAGTGTGGTTATCTCTTTGGTTCTGCCCTTCATCATTAGCGGCTCCTCTGCTTCACACTGAGGCTGCGGGTCACTCTCAGTTCACTCCATTCAGCTGAAGAAGCAGAAAAACTCACCTGCAGATTTGTTGGTGGCAGGAAAACCTGCAGGTAGCTAAGAAGACACGTCGGCAAACAACATACAGTGAATTATCTTTGACAGGCAGACACATTCCTCTATGTTTATTATTATATTTCATATTCATTCAAAAAATATAGGTGTAGGTCAGAGACTTAAGACAGATCGTCCTCTAAAATGAGCTGTTTATATAAAAAGGAAACAATGTTCTGATGGTGACGGACACGAACGCCGTCGGCTGGATTTTACATTTTAAACTCTCTTCTGATCATTCATTCGTTTTTAGAGAGCAGGTGAGCAGAAGCGACTCACCTGCAGAAACTGGAGCACGACACTCAATCGTGCGTTAAGAAAATACAAGGCTGTTTTAATCCACACTGTTTATCCATCCTTCATGACAGCCGCCCTCCTGTCAACATCACTCCATCACTCCACATCCGCTCTGCTGGCCATTCAGAAAAAAACACAGGCTGCATCCTCGGCCTGGACAAAATGAGTTTTTTTATTTTATGAAATAATACTAATACTAATAATAAAGACTTTGTGAAGATCTTTAACTCGAGCGAGACGTGACTGACACGCCCAAACAAATACTAAAAATTAAAAACACAGAACTGAAGTTGAACCTTCAAACTGAGAGTCGACACTTTAACCTCGTTGGATTTTAAATCCAGCGCGCTGCAGAGCCGACACAATGAAAAATGTGTCAGTGTCCAAACACTTTGCCTACGCTGTGTGACTCATTAAGGCTGTGCACACCCTCACAGGTGTTTCCACTAATTCTGGCTGATTAAACCTTTGCTCAGGTTGGAGTCCATGTGCTGCTGTTAAAGGGTCACTAACAGCAGCACTCTGGAAGTAAAGGACGCTAAACGTCTCCAGTGTCTTTGTACAGAGTTCAGCTTTTGTGACTGACTGGAAACCAGCTGCAGCGGCGAGAGTCACTCTGTGGTCACACATCCAGCGCTGCATACTGTTCTAATGATCTTCACTGTGGTGTGACCCCGTCCACGGCAGGTTCTGGCTGCTGGTTCTGGTTTCTATTCACTCCAGTTGAAGTCTGTGTGATGAAGTCAAGCATATCAAGGCTAGACTCAAAGTTTCATGGAACTGGATCAGTTGTATCGAGCCGCAGTCAGACAGACCAAAGCATGAGAAGATCAATACATCAAGCTTTGTTCTCTGAGACTAAATAAAGAATGTAAGATCAGAAAAAGAAACAAGAGCAAACATTTGGGTGGAGTAGTAGATGGACGAGTGGATAAAAGTCCACGTTTGAGATTTATGGCAGTAACAGAAGCTGTATGCATGAGATCAAAGCACGAGACTCGTACAGGATAATGACACCGAACACACCTCAGAGCTTTACAAGAAGCTTTGAAGACCAAAGAGAACCAATGGACGTTCCTCCAAGGTCACCTGACCTCAACCCCACTGGACATTTATGGGGGCACTTGAAGGTGGAGAAGCTCTTTGGATGAGAAGCTCATCAGGTTTCACACACACCTGAGGAGCCCCAGTCCTCCCTGACCCTAACCCAGACTTTTGAACGCCACTGCACGCATTAAAAATCTGATTTCATCTAAAAAATACTGAACCTGCTGAATCAGCCTATTTCAGATGAAGACTGTTCCCTCTGAAACCGCCACGCAGACGCAGAGGTGTGTTCCAGCTGTTTACCTGGAATCAAAGCCACAGTACACTGCGTCTGTGCTCATGTGAATCTGTGCTGACTGAACTGGAGATGTCGTCACTGTGAGTAGGACCGCCCACATTACAGGGGGGGGGGTGGAGGGCGGCCAGGCCACTCAGCCAATCGCTGCTCTCGTTTTAGCAGCATCCCACGGCCCGTGATGAAGCCATTAAAAATGCCTGGCTGAGGCCAGATGGTCTGTCATTGAGGAGAGAGAAAGAGAGAGAGAGAGATGGATAAGCAGGGAGGAGAAAGTGAGAATGAAAAGAGAGGAGGAAGAAATGAGCTTGTCATAGAGGAAAATGACGAGAGGAAAAAAAAGAAAGGAGAAATGAAACAGCGAAAACAGGAGAGAGTGAAGATGTAGTGAAGGGGGGAGGAAGAGAGGACGGTGACTTTAATTTAATTACAGTCGCTTTCAAACTTAAAAATTCGATTGTCCTAATTTGGTCAGAAAATGCAGAGCGTGCACGTCAAGTAAAATGAACTGCGGCCTCTGTGAAATGAAGTCCTCGACTTCTTCTGAATGCTAATCTATGAAATCCTGAAGCAGCTGACCGTCCCGACACATGATCACAGAATACAGTGTGCTGTGCTGTGCCAACGTGGAGCACATCAACAGGCACCGTTACTGTTCCTCGTGTTCTTCTCTGCCTCATGTCGTCTTTGTGCTTTGCGTGACTCGGCTGCACAACACAACACCCCACCGGGATTAATAAAGGAGTCTATTTTTTTTGCCTTTATAGATAAAGTCGAGACAGTCAGAGAAAGTTGGAGGAGAGCAACAAAAGTCTCCAGTCAGAACTATGAGACTGTGAGAACCTTTGGAGGAACTCTGCAGGGACATTATTTCATCCCTCCAAAGAAATTCTTGTTCAAGGCAGCACTTTCCAGAAGAACAGGAACTTTGTGTTGGGGCTTAAATTGCTTTTAATTATAAACTTAAACTTACAGTTACAGAAGAAAGATGACAAACGGACCGACGGCGTAGAGTTGTTGTTGTTGGAAAAGCAGCCATTGCACGATCTTCATCGGCTGTAGGCCGCAGGCAAATTCAGACAGCAACAACCCAAAACAACCTCTGTGGTATAGATAAAGGATATAAAGTTGGATTTAATAGTGACTAAAACATTTAGATGAGTGTCCTGACATTTGAAATCCAGGGAAGAAACTGTGTGTTAGATGAACATTCACCCTGGAATGAACACAGTCTGCAAACACATCATCTGCCTGTGCCAAAGAAACACGGCTGGACATCAAGTTTTCATTAAAAACAGGCTGGTTTGGACATTTTTGTGTCGATTCATGTTGGTGGTTAAATTTAGCATCTTAATTCCGGCTCTTCGTGTTCATAACAGCATCTTAGAGTCTAAAAGTGGCTCCATGAGAGCGTTAGATGGCAGAATGATCCTGTCTGTCTGTGCAGACGTCCAGAAGCAAGTCTCGGTTCACTCTGTTTGCTCATCATGGACGACAGACAAAGCAAGCTGCTGTTGGTACACACTCTGTCTCTCTCTCTGTGTCTCTCTCTGTGTCTCTCACACACTTGGTTTATTTAGCACACATGGATACATGGTAACTGATGGGGCTTCGCGCTGCAGTCTGTTTCGCCGTCTGAGTGTGCAAACGGAGCAGAAAACATGCACAGATATGACAGCAGCGGCTCTCTGCTGCAGCGATGAAGGCATGAACTTCATCACTGAGAGAGTGAATGATTCTTCATGAGTGATAATACACGATGGAACGACGTATAACCGAATAAGCAAGATAGAATTGATTAAAATGAATGAACGGAGGAGCGTGTTAATGAGCTACTAAATGAGTGAATAAATGAATAATTGAATGGACCAATACATGAATGTGTCTGTAATTAAATAAACCAGTCAGGGATTGTTCTGCATTAGCTCAATGATGCAGCTGATTAAAGGAATGAATGAAATAAAAAGACTGCAGCGAATGACTGAATGAACGTGATGAATGAAGGACGCACATAACTGAATACATAACACCAAATCATAACAGAAGCCATCTCATGACACTTTCTATATATATCATTCAACCATGCGATGCACAGTGCAGATAGATTTGTGTTATGACTATCAAACAGCTCTGATTGAACATCAGCTGGAGCCGAGGTGTGTGTGTGTGTGTGTGTGTGTGTGTGTGTGTGTGTGTGTGTGTGTGTCCACCGTGCAGAGAAAAAGGTGACGTAAGATGGTCGTAATGTCTCTGCTTTAACCTCTCGTTAACCTGCCTGTCTGCCTATACGTGGGCACGGGGCCTCATCTGCAGCCAACCTGGGGCCTGTATGTATGTCAGCAGTGACCCGGATACACACCTAATCTGTCATGGAGGTTAAAGCATGCAAACAGGGTGTAATGTTCCATGGCTGTATGTGCAAACTAGGCTACAATAACACAGAGTTATGGTGGTTATAATGAGATATAAAGCCAAAGAGGTTTCCATGTTTCTGTACAGGTGATACTGCAAGACCTGGGTGCTGAGGTGAGTTAGTTTAGAACCCTCCACAGGTAAACAGGTTCAGTGGTAACAGGTGGTAGACTCATATGTTATGAAAGGGGAATCCTCGGAAGGCTCAGTTGTTCAGATGGCGAGGTTCACCACTGCATTAGTCCAACAACATTTCTCAAAGAACAACTACAAACATTTCTGAATTTCTCGATCTATAATCGAAAAAAAAAACATTAAAAGATTCAGAGAATCAGAGAAATCTCTGAAGGGGCTCAAAACCAATGTTGAAGACTGAAGTGTTCCTTCAACCCCTGCAGTGAAAATCCACATGACTGTATAAAGGAAATGAATATATGGGTTAAGGAACGCTTCAGAAAGCCGGTGTCTGTAGACACAGCTTGTTGCTGCATCTACAGATGCAAAGAGAAAGAGAAAGACATCAACAACGTTCAGAAACACTGTCGACTTCTCAGGACCTGAGCTCACCTGAGACAGACTGAGCGTGGAAACAGTCATCTGGGCTGATTTCACGCCGTGTTCCAGCTTTTTTATAAATACATATTCTAAAACATTTATCCTTTAATAAATCTGGACGGTTCCTTTGACGCTGAAGTTTTGTTCTTACACAATAATCTGGGCAATAGATATTTTAAGTCATTGTCAAAGTTTCGAGTGATTCTGACTCAGCCAGATCAAATTCAGTAACTGATCAATTACTGCTGCCATCGTGGCATTAGACAGAAACTGTGAAATGATAGACAAGCGTCGACACTTGAGACGGCTTCCTTCGTGAGGCAGGTTTGTCAAATAACACTCAAAGATCTGCCAGACTGTTGAAAAACTGCTCATCATCTCTGAGCAGAAAAAGGACCCGGACAAGCAGCCAGCCTGCAGCCAGGCGGGAAGCTCAGCAGCCAGCCAATTAGTCTGCCATTCAGTTAGACCTGAGAGGAGAAGTGCATTCACATTTCACTTTCATTTCACACTTATTTCAAATCAGACACATGCGGAGGATAAGTGGGAAATATCAAAACATATGTCCATCCATCTTCATCTCCTCCTTCATCGGCTTTAAACTTTCAGGCGTGATCTGTGGCAAGCAAAGCTTCAAATAAACCTAACCAGACCAAAACTAACCACGACCAATCAACCAATGATGCCAACCAACAAACAAGAATTCAGCTGACCAACCATGTCAACAAACTAACCAGTGACCGTCTCGCCAATCCACAGGTTGCATATCGTAGACGTGAGCTGAATTTGACTTGCACACACACTCTGTACACGAAGCAGGTAGAGAGGAAAGAAGGACTCATGGCCTCACACACTCACAGTGTGATTACTTATTAATGAGTGTTTGTGTGAATGTTTGGATTTGTGTGACTGACTGAATGAACTCGTTATGCATGCATGCATTCTGTGTCGTGCATCCATGTATGTTGCATCCGCTATGTGTGCAGGGCTGCATGAATTTGTGTGTGTGTGTGTGTGTGTGTGTGCTCATTCGAAATTCAGCTGCTGTCCATGCAGCCGAAGTGAGATTTGAATAAAGAGGAAAAAAAGTATGAAATACTGTAACAGTATGCTAATGGTGGTCTGTTTATGAGATATATGTATTCAGCGCTTGCAGGAAGGACTCTGTGCATCTATAAATTACTTTGGGGGCTCTGCTGCCTCTCTCAGGGATGCTGATGTATCACAGAGACAGCAAGAGAAAGATAATCTGTGTTTGTGTTTGAGAAAAGCTTTTGAGATAAAAATAAAAAAATAGTATAGAGAAGAGAGCGAGGAGAGATAAATGAGAAAACAGATGAGAGACGGAGCTGCGGAAAGTGTTGAGCTGCCCTGAACTCAGCATGCTGTGTTCAGGGTCAGTGTCTCGACCTCCAGGTCACCAGGGAGCCTCTTTATTCTGCTTTTTAAATACATCCTCAAAGAATCAGATTACTTTGGGCCTAGATTTTAAATTTCCTGCAAGATACCAGTTCAGTTACTGGCAATAATCCAGTTTAGATTAATAATCAACAGAGGTAACAATAATATTGTGTATCTGACACAGCAAATTACTAATTATGTTTCAGTAATAATTTTACAGTTACCCCCTAAAAAGCTGGTTACAACCTGAACTTGTGTCACTCCCTGACTGATTTTAATCCAACAGTCCATCACATCCCTGGATTCCTGTCAGAATCGAGCAAGCTAGCTCTGAAGATGGAAACGTTTACATCCAGCAGCTGGAAATATTCTCATTCTCGTAAACATTGTTGTCAAATGTATTTTGTCTCCTGAAACAACTCTAACCCAACAACAGAGATGAGCTCTTTGCAACAGCCAAGCTAAACCAGGATTGTAATCATCGTCAAGCTCGTGGCTGATGTGGTGGATAAAATATGAATCTACACAATGAACGGATCCTTGGAAATCCACTGGTCAGACGCTCAGCTGAAAGGAAAGAGTTTGTAATAACAGGAGTTGTTTAAAACTGAGTGTCTCATCATTAGATTGAGCACGGTGTGTTTTATATCCAACATATAACTTTTATGGATTCACAGGGCTGCAGACAAACATTGCTAGTTTGAAGCCTTAGCTGCACCTGACCAGACATTCACACAGTAATGTAACGAGTAGTCTAACGACGGCTGGGACTGGACAAGTCCAACAAAGCATGATGCTTGAGCCATCAAGTGCGTGAGTCCTGGTGATCTCTGATGAATCTTCGTTCCTCAGCAGTCGTAACAGACGCTTGGCTGCTGTGGAAAGTGTCAAGCATCGCCCCATTTGGTCCAACAGGACAGTGCTAGACTACAAGCTGCAGCATCAGTCACTCTGATGAATAATAGTTAAGTGCAGCATGCTACAGTGATGACTGTGCACAGTCGGTATGTGGAATTGGGAGCTTGCCTGCATCTGTTTTTTAAACCCAGTTTTCCAGACGTGTATTCTCCTCTGTCAGGTTGCAAACTGCCTCTGTGCTAACGTCCGTGTCCGCCTCTCGGCCAGATGGTGTTTCCAAATCTTATTGTTTGCCAGGTTTTCTTTGGTTTTTCTCTCTTTCGCAATTTGTCTGAGTCTGAGTTTCTTTCAGAGCACGGCCCCCCGTCTGTCTGCCATCCTGATCCTCAACTTATAATCCTGAGCCTTGACCTGTCTGTCTGAGCCCAGTCGTAAACCTGAATCTGTCTATTTCTGTCTCTGCCTGAATAAAATGGACTTATGTTCTTAAGTATGACTTACACAGAAAACCACATACTTTATAAAACATTACCGTGACCTCGTGGAAGCTGCTCGGTGCTGCAATAAGCCAAAAGAGTTTGATCTGCAGCCAGAAAATTACCCAAATCTTCTGCCTATGTTTTTGCATCATGTGGACCTGTAGAGCACTCGAGACTTCCGTCAGCTCGACCTGCTAACTTTGCTACATGAGAAGACATAAAATGATTAAATCATGCAGCTGTTTCCAAAGGTTAAAGGACTGAATGGATCCGATTCTTTTGTTACTTACATGATCTTCAGTCTCATTTCTCATTGCAGGGCTGAGAATGCGTCTATATTAATGTTTGTGTTTGTTTGACTGTGTGTGCGTGACTGTGACTGAAGGCATCACTGCATGTTTGTGTATTTGTGTACTCTCTCTCTTGTTTATCTCACGTTTACATCCAGTTCATTCCTCTTCTGTCCATCACAGAGGCGTCCAAACTGAACCTGCTACTGAAAACAACTTTTGTTCAGATGGAAATGGTACACGGATCCCAAAGTCTGACTCCCGTCTGTGCTCAGATTATAAAAAGCAATTAATCATTAGGTATTTAACATATTTAAAAAGCTAAGCATGAACAGCAATTTATATTATAATTTTATTTTAATTAATTTTGAATTAAAAAGAAGAAACGACCTTTTGGCAGGCCACCTTTGGCACACAGGACGTTTCGGTGAAGCTCCTGGTCTCACCTCGTCTTTCTTTTACAGGCTTTTTTCTGCTTTCTTTATCTCTCAACTTGTTTGGTTCATAAAAAAGGTTTTCTGCTGGTTGATATAAATTGTGAGACTTTTGGAGATTGTAAAGAACCAGTAAACCAGGCCGTAAAATTATTTTTAGTGTTTCCATCTACTGGGGCACAATGAAGCGAGTTTTTATAGCAGGAATGAAAAATAAAGCTAAATAAAAGTGAAACTGTGAAATGATTCTTTTATTTTTACAACCTTGGCCTTGTTTTTAATCAAAACTCTTCTGACCCGAAAGAAACAAAGACAAAAGTTACTTTACGCAGCAGCACTCGTTTGGCGGACTGTTGGTCTGGTTGCTTCTTTAATTAAAAAGTTCCTTGATAGACGCGTTATCAGTAAGTTCATTGATTGGTTGGCTTGGTGACAAGCTGGATTGTTTGTTAGCGGGTTGGTTGGGCTGATTGGTTTGGTTTTCAGAGGTGTGGTTGGAGGTTTATTAGCTCTTTGGTTGAGTGCTTAATGACAGTTTGATTAGTTTATTCACGCCTCCGTTTGACTGCTTCATACAGGCCCGTTGGACTCGTAACCCTCCCGTCGCCATCGAACATGGAAGCTGCAGCGCTGCAAAACATCCAGTGTGGCCAACATGTCAGTGATTTATGTGTTACGAGGTTGTCCAAGGTGTCGTATCACCTCAGGGTCTCTTCATCTTTCCACCTCCCCTCGTCCTTACTGTCCACTGCTGTCTCTCAGGATAAACTCTTCCCGTGCTGTCTTTAAGAAGACAAACTAAAGAACAGGAGCTGCCGAAAAGCTTCAGGCAACAAATCGCAGTGAAAATTTTTTTTTTTTTTTCACTGGAGAGCGGACCAGTCGCACCGACGCACAACATCAACAGATACAAGCAGTCTCCAGTCTAACAGACAAGAAGCAAAATAGGTTTTGATTTGTTTGAACGCGGCCTTTGGCCTTGTTGGTCTGTATCAGGAACCATGTGACAGGCTGCTGAAAGCCAGAGACACTTTATCATCCCGGAGCTGAACACCGGGGACGCTTCGATAAAGGACAGCAGAACTCTGCGATGATTTCTCCAATGATACTGGAGTCATTTGAAATTGCAGGTATATTATTTTTATGTTGTGCTGTTGTACTTTAGTGACTTCATGAAATTATTATCATGATTAAATCACATTAGCTTTATTGACACAGACACGGACGTCGTCTCCACCTCAGATGGAAAATATCGAGACTTTTTTTTGTTTACTCAGCCAATCATTGTGTTACGGGTCAGACGATGAAGTCGATGGAGTGCGGTCCGTTTGGAGTATCTGACAGACACGAGAAAAAATGATTTTTGATTGGTCTTAAAATGCCCTTTGGTCCTGCCAGCATCGATCAGCAGCGAGCATGAGACGTTTGTTTCCAGCCTTTAGAAATCTGAAGAGGAAACACGTGACTCTTATGGAGGGTCGTTGATTGGTTTGAAAAATGCTACCACAACAGGCAGAACACGATAAAGTCAAACATCTCCTCAGTCTTCATGACTTTGGACTGCGTGAAGGTGCCTCTTTGTCACTTCTGTCACCGAGCAACAAGAAACAAGAAAATATATAAAAGCTGCTGCTGCACGCACTCCCAACAATCTGCAGCAGAACTGAGTGTTTAACACAAAGAAGACAAATGAACAGAGGCAGTAAGATAGTGAGGAGGCATCAGCTGGGTTGATTCAGTGATGCAAGGCCTGGTTTTGATCTTTGTTGGGTCAGGTGATGATAATACCTGCTGATTCCATCAAATAATTTAATTCAGAGGCATGTTAGTTAGTTGTTATTTCTTACGGTGGCTCATCCTGATCAAACAGCTAGTTGAGGTTGGTGGAGAGACAGATTCATATTAATCCATCCATTTTCTGTAATCACTCGTCCTTATCGGGGTCACAGGTGGCATCGAGTCGCCTGTTCATCACAGAGCCTCGACCATTCACACCTGAAATGCAAGAAGCAGCTCTGCGCTGCATGTTTCTTACATTCCTTTCTCTCCTTATCGACCGAGCTCCTTGTCACACCTCGTGTGCCGTTCTCACAGCAGCCGTGAAGCACGCGAGCTGCACCGACGGAAACGTCTCCCCCTACCAGTCAGTTAATCACGTTAATATTGTATGTAAATAACAAAAGCCTGAATGCAGCTCCACCTCCACGGGGTAAACATTGCTCATATTTGTGCTTTCCACCTGCTGAAGGTTTCTCCCTGCTAACGCGCGGTGGAGAAATTACATGTCAGCCTCAGAGGCGGAATGATTAATTTGCCTCTGCATCATGGCATAGTAATCCTCCTCGCAACGGTGCGATCAATCACACGCTGCCCGCCGGGTCGCCACAGCACACACCACACAGCCCGGCAAAATGCTTAGGTGAGATGGGTTCCTCCCATAATACAGTCACAACAAACAGCTTGATGGAGTCTGGCTGCCTGGCAGGAACAGAGGGGGAAGACGCAGATCGAGAGAGAAAAGCCATTTGTTCGGGTGTTTCCTGTTTCATCATGCAGAAAAATAAGTTTCTGAAAATATGTAGTTATGATGGGGGAGACTTCTGAGTCTGACTCTCAACTCTGCCAAGATGGAAGGAGGTAGAATAACACGAGACGCACTGCACAGAGGCCCTAAATGTACGATGCATGTCTGTGCATGCAGATATGTTTTAAAGGCTCAGTGTATTTACAGAATGTAATATTTTTATTTGTGTATAATGACCTGAAAATAAGAATAGTTACGTTAGCATGAGACGTTTGTATCTACAGTCCTTTTCCACCGTATTGAACCGCCGTGTTTCAAAGCGTCCACGCTCTTAATCCTGCATAACTTCAAGCCTTAATATAATCTGAGCAGGTGACAAAATCCTCCCTCAGTACAGCTGTCATGAACGTAGCTCAAAGCACAGCAGGCGGCAGCGGGAAAGTCATTGGTGTTGCAGGTCTCTGGTCATAAACCGACAAATTAAAATGTTATTTTGTGGCAAAAGTGAAAACTGGACGTCAGGCTGTCGAGTTCAGGGCAGGTTCACGGTCAGAGTCTGAATTCTGAATATGAACGTCAGGTCGACCTCACAGCGCGTCAAGATATAAAAACACTTCCTCCTGTGTCCGTTACATCACTCTATCACTGACGTATCGTCTCTGTGCATTATGAATCACTATTTTTATGATCATATTTATGTCTTTTATCTCATAAGGAATGTGCAATATTCCAGCTATCTTTCACTGTTTGTTTTTATTATTGGCCACGTATTGTAATTAAGTTGATTGCAGCCACGTGGAGCCAAATTTTCCCCTCAGGGACAATAAAGTCCATCTCACCTTAAATCGACAGTCAGTGAGGTGATTGATGTTTAAATAATTCACTGATAACATGATCCAGCACAGATTCAGAGCTGTGAGTTGTGTTTTGGTGGGAACGCAGCGCGATGTTGGAGATGTGAAATGTGATGCTGTGTCCTGAACGCATCCTTCCAGGTTACGTTCCCAACAGGCAGGTTACGTTCCCAACAGGCAGGTTACGTTCCCAACAGGCTGCTCAGAAGTTAGAAAAACAATCAGATTCGTCTCCGTGAGGTTTGGACCAGATCTCAGAATCTCATTAATGAATTGTGTGTGACTGCAAATTCTCATAAGAACTCATTTACAAGAGAATAAAACAAGGCTCAGCCGTCCCTCGGGCTCAGAGCACATCCATGCCAACCGGGATTACAGAGCATCACACTGCTAACCAGGTCAGAGCGTGTGTGTGTTTGTTTGTGTGTGTGTGTGTGTGTGTGTGTGTGTGCTCTCCAGTGGCACCCACACAAACACACACATACCAAAACATGCACTAACCAGCCCGAGGCAATGCTTGGCTTGATCGCCGATAAATTACATATTGATTTCACAGTGTGGACGGGGGACTGCTGGCGGGAAAAGGCTGAGCCGGTGAATTGACTATTGAGTTTTCTCCCTGAAGTGATGATCGAATTCCTGCTGTTCCTCTGCGCGTACGCGGGCCGTCTGCCGCCGTCTCTCAGGTTGTCCCGCGTTCGACAATATTTAACGCCTACGCTGTTTGTGTGTGTGTGATCGAATCTCTGAGGGAAAATCCTGGAGCTGCCCAGATTACATGTTGCTCACTGAAGGATTACATTATGAGTTTATTACATTAGTATAAGAGTCTGTTTATTACAATAACTCTGCTTTATTGCACACTTGATTTGCTTTGGCTCATTTCTGTGAGATATAATATTGTACGCAGAGCTGTGATCAATCAGAATCAATTTATGGCCAAGTAAGTTTTCATATCCAAAGAATTAGCTTTGGAGTATTTATAACTATATATTCTTTAGATTTTTTTACTGTTACTGCTGATACTGTAACAGAAATACACTACTGTTTTTAGTTACATGAATTTGCTCTCAGTAATACTTGTCAATGGCTGTTGAAAGATATTTTCTTGTAATAAATAATCTCCCCATCGTGAGAAAATTGCCTTTTGTTTCCTCGAGATAACGACACAAATTAACCTGTTATCACACGAACGCCAGCTTTGTTATTTCAGGATGTTCTCATCCTCTGCACATTGAGCTGCTCACCCTGACAGATTATGGACACCTTCAGGAGCAGACGATCGGTTCTTCATTGCAGAACATTGACATTAAGTATATTTGATTGAGGTGATCTGTGAGGATCTTTAATAATCAAAGTGTGTGCAGCGTTTACAGGTGGAACAGAGTCTGTGCTGTAGAGGGCACCTTGACTGTGACTGCGTCTCTCAGCTTCACGTCCACGTGTGTGAATTCAACATTAACATCTGTAGTTTGTCCATTTCTGTGTCTGTGAGTGTGTTTGTTTGTGCTGCATGCAAGCGCGTGTGTGTGTGTGTGTGGCCTAACATGCTGTGCGTGTGATTGCAACACACCTCACTGAAGTGTACTTAAGACATCCTGCTGCTCGCCCCATTCGCAGGGATAATATGATTAAGAGCCACCTATGGCGCTTTGTGAGTGAGTGCGTGTGTGTGTCAGAGAGATAGTGCGTGTGTGTGTGTGTGTGTGTGTGTGTGTGTGTTTGGAGGGGAACTGGTCAGCAGCCAACAGAACCATATTAATACGCGCTTCCTGCTCTTCACCCCCCGCAGCGATGAAGCAGCGAGACGCCTGCGCCGCGCAGAGCCTCGCCTTCAACCGGAGCCAAATCATCAGCCAACTATCGCCCTGTACAAGGTTACATTAACACTCCGAGGCGTCCACTCACATATTCACACACTGCAGGAGCCCAGACAAGACGCACACACAAGCATCCGCTCTGATGTGACACGTCTCCGTTTTTCTGCGAGTATGAAATGTGCAAAGTTCTCTCCGCGTAAAAGCCGTCATCACTTTATTGATTTCCATGAATAAATCTGCAGGGATGTAAAATACAAGGGACTTAATATAAAACACCGTGATGCTAAAGATGATTTACAGCCATATAAAAAATGAGAGACACTTAGTTCATTAAGTGTACTGATGAGGAGGATTCAGGTACGAGACATTATTCTTAATAGATTTCCCTCATTAAAGCGCTAATAATTAAAAATGAGGAGATGTGAAGAGTTTTGAGTTTTGAGGGAATGTCCTAGTTCGGTGTCTCGTCCAGTCAGAGGAAAAGATCGATGCCGTTTTCATGAAAAGAGGCTTCTGATGGAGCCTGGCTAGCAGTTTCCCTCTGCTTCCAGTCTTTGTGCTAAGCTAGGTTAAATGCATCCTGGACCGGTATATAAATACTTTCTGTGTAATTCTGATGAATCAGTCCAAAAATGTTGGACTGTTCCTTTAACTCGAAGCCAAACTGAGAAGTGGACTGCAGGAAAAAAAAGAGGCTTTGACTGTGTACGTAAAAGTTGTGTGTGTGTGTGTAACGGTAGGATGCCGAAGTGTGAAAGATGCTGCTCATTAATCATCGACAGGATGACCCAAAAAATCTCTTTAGTGCATTCCTAAAAAAAAAAGAAGTTTATTTAGAAGAAGAACACGCCTACGATCACAAATCAAAAGGAGCCGCAGCGTTCAACGTGCAACGATCGACGTTCGACGTTCGGCGTTCAGCGCGGGGGATTCATCTCAAGGTTAAAGTCAGAGTGAAGCTTCACTGAATGAAGAACACGAGAAATGACGAGAGAAGTTCTTGTCTCGTTTAATACGACAGATTTTCATCAGTGAAACATGTTTTTCAGGCGGCCTCGTGTTCTGCCTTCACGCCGCTGCAGGCCGCTCTCCTCTAACTGATGCTTACATTTGTTTGCAGTCGTTACAACAGCAGCTAATGTGGCAATGATTTAATGTTCAAATGCTCCGCGCGGCGTCCTTTAAAGGGGTGAAGCAGTTTCAATTTTCAACCTTTTTCAACTGAGAATGTATTTCTCACCCACGCTTTGCGTCCCAGCAGTCCCAGATCTTGCTTCTCCTGCTGTCAGGACCGCGCTGTTTCCCGCAGTCGACAGCAAATGAGGTCCTGTTGAGCGTTGATCGCTTCTGAAAGTGAAGAGAGAAAAATGCAGAGAAAATGCAGATGAGCTGCTGATTATGCACCAGGGTCGCTCAAAGCAATTAAAGAAATCAATAATTGGTTAACCTGCAAAGTGTTTGCTCTGCAAATTCCACTTTCAGATCCTGATTTCCTCCCATGAAGGTTTTTTCTAGATCCAGTCCGTGTACGTTATACACGTAAACATCCGTGTACGTTCATAGATGTTCACTGTGTTTATGAAAACCTGGCAGAGCTTTTAGAGATCGACAGCCATGCTGGCAGACAGCAGCCGTTCTGACGTGGAGCAGTGTGGTCAGCGCAGGTGTTTCCAATCATACTTCATTAAGGCTCCATTCCATTCAGGTCAAACAGAGTCGGGGTGCTGCTGTGGTGCTGCATGAGGTCTGATGAACTGTCTCAGCTGATGTCATGGGCATCATGGGTATCTCTGTTTCTTCTGTCCACGGCATGTAATGAATGTCTCTCGGGGTAACTGATTACTTCATCTGACTCTGAGACTGACGATGACTCCTTTATTTTGCTCTCGTGTGTGTGTGTGTGTTTGTGTGTTTCTACGACGACGGCAGATGGACGTAAAAACAGGAAGAGGAACGAGAGAAACAAAACTGTTGGAAGTTTAATCGCCCAACTGCTGCCGGAGTCGGGAGCCAAATTGCGTGTTGTGTTGCCACGGTAACAAATGCTGCTTTTTTTCAATTAGGGCACCGGAACGCGTCTGTGTCTGACATTGACGAACACCGAGCGGCTACCAGGCGAACATAAACGTCTTCATATCTCACGGCTCGGTGATTTCACCAGAAGTCATTAACGCTGAGCTCGGTTCTGACGTCTGTTGGAACGCGTGGATGTCTTCTAAACTGCAGATATTTGGACGGTTGCGAGAAACAACGAGCTCCTGTCTGAGATTATTTTGATGCCGCTCACAGGACGGACACTGAAAGCATGTTGCTGTGCTTAGTGCTGTTGCCAGCGGTGTCAGATGGAAGTAGAACAGGGGAAAAAATAAAAATGCTGAGTGCAAAATTGCATCTGCGAGGCCTCTTTTAGCAGAGATACTTAGAGAGGGAATGGAGTCAAATCCCTTTGAGGCGTTGTGACTAAGTCGATCCGAGGGATTTTCAACAATATGGCCTTGTGAACTATCGTTCCTCTCACCTTCTTTCTCCCCCTCGATGTTGTCAGCCCTTCTATTCCTCGTTTTATGTCCCCTGAAAAGCAAATCCAGCCCATAAAAGAGAGCAATAACAGCATTTTTACAACGCAGCAGATGTCACTGTGTTCCTGGGATGCGTCCTCATTTGGCAGCTCTGAGCACAGCAACTCTGCAGCGTCATTCTGTCCATCATTCGCTGTCTGGGAAACAAATGAGGAGGCACATTTCAGATCCGACATCAGAGGATGTGATGGCTTCATCTCCACGACTCCTGCTGACGTGGTGAGATGTCCTGTACCGTGACAGGTGAGAGGTGAGGAAGAACAGAAACATTACAACGTTTAATGCAGCTGAAACTTAAACTGCTCAGTGATAATCTTTACAAGCTGCTGCCTGAAAGCAACTTTCCCTCCATGTAACAGAGTCACTTTTACGTTATATGAATCCGCACTGATGCTGAAGAGGTTTTGAAATTCTCTTCACCTTCATCACCTCGGTGCAGACTGACATATCTCAACAACCATCGGATGAAATGTCATGAAACTGGTTGCAGAGATTCAAGTTCTGCCATCAGATGCCTTTAGAATCTACATTTACATGACGGACAAAGGTCAGAAAACATCTCTGCTTACTTCAATATTTAACCAAGACAACAATATTATGGAGCCAATACAACAAATGAACATTATGTGATAAAAAAGTTTCAGAGGAAGTTCCAAAGTTGTAAATATTCAGTTCCTGGAAGTGTTTCAGTTCTGCCTCGCGTTGTTAAATCAAGGACGACTGGACGTGATATTTCTCTCAGGAAAGCAGACGTTAGTCGTCTCGTCCGTCTCTCAAACAGAACGACCTCGTGTTGTTTGTCACGTCTTGGTTCTGGTTCCATCTTTGACTGCTTCTTCTCCAGCCTCATCATCTCATGAACATGCCATCGATGTTTCAAAGGGACTATCGTTACACATGCAGCATCCATCACAAACACGTTTGCTAATACCTTTAAACATCTTCAGTGAATCTGCTCAGCATGCTTAATTCAGTTAGCATCCATAAACGTGATGCATCACGTCTATGCTAATAAGTGCTGATGAAGTTCATCTCTTGAGTACAGGAAGGAGCGTCCTGATCTTGACGTCTCTCTTGGAGTTTTGGAGGCTGGCTTGTGTGTCGTGGTACTCCGGCGCAGACAGCTGCTTGCACAATGTACAATTTTCCAGCAGACAAGTCGCAGCCGCGGTGGAGGTTAACAGGGTACACACTCTGCAGAGCTGATTGCAGTGTAATTCACTGTAAAAGTGTATTGATAAGAAGGAGAGAGAACCAATCTTCTCAGTAAATTCACATCCTTCCCTCCTCTGAATCACTTCCTCTGACTTTGTCCTTTCGCTGCACCTCGGCTTGTTCACCTTCTGTTAAAGAAATAAATCTCTAGCCGGGTCGCTCGTGTCCTTAAAACGGCTTTAATACATTTATTTGGAGTTTGGAGTGCAAAGAAAATCCACAGAAAAAGACAATTATGACAGATTATTCTCTTATAAATGTGTTATGATAGAAGAAATATGCCTATTTACACTGCCAGCAGCCACACAGCAGCAGCACCATTCATTTGAAGTCATGTTTGCGTCCAGCAAACAGTCTCTCTTCTTTTACCTTTGGACTGGTCGTTGTTGAATGTTCCACTTCCTTCACCAGCTGGTCTCCAACTTTCTGACAGATTACATCTGTTTTGATGTATTTTTAAATGTGTGTGCAAAAAAGTCAGAACGCACGCAGGGTTAGGTTTAGGAAGAGAAGTCATGTGACTTCTTCTTCTTCTCATGAAGCAGTACGCTGACTCATGTTTGATTCGTGTTCTGTAACTGATATAATATCAGAAAATCACGTTAAACTTGACGGTAACAAACCAAAACAACGAGCTGAAAGAGGCTCTGTGGAGCCGCAGCCTCTGTGACGTTAGCCGCGCGGTTCTCCGGCTACGCGACCTTCAGTTTGTTTTTTATGATCATCGTGAATCATTCTGCTCATCAGACGCCAACACACAGATGAGGCTCTTTGCTGCGTTTCATGATAATCTCTGCTGCTGCTGTGACTGACGTGGAGTTCTTCTTCTTTATTATTATTATTATGTTGTGATGGACATAGAAAAAAAGCTTCATACAGTATGTTTTCATGAGACTGAACATATCGCTCAAGGGCACCTGAACAGCAACATTTAATGAGAGTCCACATCATCTGTCATCTGTCATCAGCGTCACCACGTGGGCGGCTCCACAGCAGAAATCACGCATCTTTCTTTACCTCTGAAATGAGCGATCGGTGCCAGATGACAGAGAGCGCTCAGCGTTTTCAGGTCAGCAGAAGATCTTCAGAATGCCTTTCTCTGTTAACACGCCTGAGCAACATATGGCTATCAGTTCAAACCCTCCTCTCTTCAAGCTGACAGCAAGAATTACATAACAGGTTTACTCACTCTTCCCGTTTCTTTGCATGCGGTGTTCATATTTAAAAAGGAGATAGAAGACGCTGTAATGTGTCCAAACTTTTTTGCCCCTGACAGCCGTATTTAACGAGCAGAGTGGATTTAATAATCTGTGCTAACAAAAGGCTCGGTCATCCTCGGCTGGCAGCTCTCCTCTGAAGAACAGCTCAAGGTCTGACTGCGAGATAACAGCGTTAGACACAGTGTACTCATCTAACCGGACATTAACGAAGTAAAACTCCGGCATCCTTCAGACCTCGTTGTGTTTGCGTCTGCGTAAAACTGCCAGAACGAAGAGTTTCACTTAATTAGTTATCTCTATAAAGCAGAAGACTCTGCGTGATGACAAATAAAAGTAGGACCTGTCAGCGCTCCCTGCCGTGTGCACGTTGTGAGTGATGAGCTGAAATGTTTTGGTTTTTTTAGCCTAAATGTCTGCTGAGAATAACGAAGAGATCGTGCATGCTCTCTGCAGCCGACGACGAATCAATGCAGGACAATGAAGTGAAACCAGAACGGCCTTCAGAGAGCGCAAAGCTTCCGCCAAGCTCTTTCAGACACAGCCTACCAAGAATACGAGCCTCCTGACTGATACGTCCAAGGGCATTCTCGAGGAGCGTTTTGTTTGCAGCCAGAACACAATCGACCCGACCATCCCGAAGACTGGGTCGCACGTTGCCTGCTCAGATGCTCTTTGATGTTGGTGCAGCTATCTCATCAACAGTTGCTGTTGAGTCTGTGGTGGTGCGCGTTCATCAATGATACATCAGAATACAAAGAGAGGAGCCTACGTGGCCCGCTCCGAAGCTTCACGTGTTTCTGTACACATGCATTTAAAGTCAACTAGCAGCTTGACAATCCACCTGAGTTTCCACATAAGACTCTACAACTACTAAGGAGAGGCTTTACGTTAGATCACTACGATTCTAAGAGCAGCTGGAGACGTTAAGGCCGCATTACATACGAACGTTACATATGTGCATAACTTTGTTGAGACTCAGAGTGTGGAGTAGATTTCCCATCCGCAGCATCGTCGCCAAAATGTTGTTTGTGCTAACGAGGCGAGTTTGTCCGTAACTTTGTATCTCAGGACACTTCGCTGTTCCACATTTATTTATCTCATGTTTAGGTGAAGATTGCTAATGACTTGCTCTTAGAAGTTGTCTCGTGCAGGTTAGTGATTAATTAAGGCAATTTATAAAACAGAGACAGGAGAGTACATGGTCGGAGCCGCTGTGCTGTGAAAGCAACCGGGATGAAGAGGTGGAACAAACCAAATGTTTCAGGAGGGGGGGGGCGGTCAGACGCCAAGCACCTGAGATTCAAAATGATTCTGCCGAGAACGCATCCAGGCAATTCAGCAAAACTATCTTTAGCCAGCGAGAGGCTTACAGTACAGTTTGGCTCCTGTAAACACTCTAAACATGACGTGTGTGTGTGTGTGAGTGTGTGTGTCTGCCCTGTTTTTCTGTATCCCCGACCGTTTAGCAGTCACCAGTCGTCCTCTGTGCAACAACGGCGAATTATAATTAAGGTGATGCCTGTGAGTGTGTGTGTGCATGTGTGTGTGTGTTTATGAATGAATGACTGCTGCATGCTTTTCTGTGTGTACACGGACAAAACGTGTGCACATGTGCAGAGTGTGTTCACAAATGTGTGTGTGTGTGTGTGTGTGTGTGTGTGTGTGTTGCAGCGGAGGGGAATCCATCATCGTCAGGCTTCTATTGATGTGAATGTCAGACTCAGTGAGGACCGATCACACTGAGATGCACCACGAAGCACTCACTATAATTAGACACACAGGCGCACACGTACTGTACGGCCCAATCTTTGAGAACGCACACACATGCATGGAGATCCACTCGGACACACACACACACACACACACACACACAGGTCCTCTTCAGTGACATCATTCACTTCAGAGTGAGTCAGAGCGGTTTGTCATTTTGACCGAAATAAACCAACAGCTGTGTCCAGAGTCACTTCCTGTTTGATGTCCGCTGCACTACATTTACCAACAACACTTCGTCTGTGTGTGTGTGTGTGAGTGTGTGTGAGTGTGTGAGTGCAAACATAACGCACCGTACAGTGGAACAAATGTACTGCTTTTAGATGAATGAATAACACCTACTACTAGTTTATTTTTAACTAACAACTCTAACAGGTGAATTATCTCATCTCATCTCGTCTCATCTCATCTCATCTCATCTCATCTCATCTCATCTCATCTCATCTCTGGGTCTCTTTGCTTCCTAAGTCTGAACTCTGATCATATCTCAGTTTAAGATGACAATCAGACTCTTTGTGTTGCAGAAACACATTTCCTAACTGCATTGAGGAAAACGTGTTTTCTTATCTTATCTGAGGATGGGAAGTTAACTTTGATAGAACCGTCCTAAGTTAGGAATCCTGAGTCAGATTCTGTCCTAAACTGAAAATAACTGCAGCACGAATTGTCACTGCTGACTCAAGTGTGATGCTCCTTCTCCTTGTGTCGTGTTTGTGTGATCTCCATCATAGTGTGTCTGCAGCTACACTGTGAGATCACAAGAGCTGAGATCAGTTCAGGTGAGACTGCTTGTGTCTCCTACAATCACGGGAGAAGTTTCCATCTTATACATCCATCTAAGATGTGGATAATCTCATCCACACACTCTTCAAACAGTTCAAAAGTGGTTAAAAAGTTCACTCGTGTTTATTCGGCGCAGTGTTGTTGCAGTGGAAGCCCGGCAGTGATTAATTAGTCTATTCTGTGCACACACGCTCATTACAAACTACAATCTACCCATGTAAATTTTGTGGGTGCAAATATATTAACACGCGACAGTATGTGCATACAAACAGACACAAGCGAGTAAAGATTTCATTAAGTGTAAGCGTGTGTAAGTGTGTGTGTGTGTGTGTGTGTCATGTATTATTTAACATTGCTCCAGTGTTTCCATACATTACAAAGGAAAGCCTCCAGTCAAATTAATATTAACATCATCACATTAAACATTAAAACACAAAATACAGTTTTGCTGTTGAATTAGTGCGAGAACAGTTTTCATCTCCCCAAAGGAAATTTGCAATGAACAAATATTAACACATAAAACAAAATATTAAAGCTGCCCTGTGCAGCATAAAGAAGGAAGAAGAGGACGAGGTGGAGGAGGAGGAGGGAGGCATCGTAGTCCTGATGACTCACATAGTCTAGTGATTGGTTTTTTTTGTTTTTTTAGTGTTTGAGTGAAGTTTGCAGCCAGGCTTCGGTTGCACATCTCAGCCTCCTCCACGCATCTGTTCACTCTGCCCCACGGGAATACAGCTGGGCTCCGGCCTTCGTAGGACAATACAGAGGAGACGAGAGCGAGGTGCAGAATGAATGATAAAGAAGGAGAGAGAGAGAGAGAGACAGGGAGGAGGAGAAGGAGGAAAAGAAAGAATAATTTCTGCTTTCATAAACCCTGCATGTCTTACACACACTCCCAGAGGTCAGTGGCCTAATGTTGTTGTAATGTAGATGAATGCATTCACCACAGGGCCGGACAGATCCGCTGTGCAGATGTTTGCTAAGACAAATCCAGGCTCGCTGCTGTTTTTTTAACCAAGAGAGGAAAAAAAAAACAGGTTTGACCCAGAAAAGCAGAAGTAATTGGACAATTATAACCATGCAAAGCAAAATTACAAACGTCCAGTCACATCTGTGCTGCTGTGTAGCCGAGAGGGGAGAGGAAGCCATTAACGCTGTTACAGATCCAAAATACAAAAAAAAAAAAAGAGAGAGAGACAGCTTCAAGACAGAATTAAACCAGATGGAGAGCAATTATTCCAGAACAGATATTATTTCTGGATAATTTCAGCATAGAGTCTAAAGGCTGAGTCACATTTAAAGGGAGCAAATGTGCAACTCCTGGCTGCATGCTCCAAACAGATAGGAGGCAGTGCTGAGCACACTCACTAATATTACAGCGGTATGAATTCAAAATCAAAAGTCTCTCGGTGAAAGTATGCCAGAGCAGTTCATTGTTGAAAATGTCTGTTGAATTTTTTTTTTTCAGGGTTTTCCATTCATTCCTATGGGAGATTTATTCTACTCCCATAGCTAGAAAGCTAACATGCTAGCTGCTCACGAGGCAGGGGTTAGCCTTAACCCTAACCCCTGCCTCGTGAGCAGCTAGCATGTTAGAAACACTAATTATGTAATAATTAAGTAATACTATGTAATGTAATTAAGTAATACTATGTAATGTAATTAAGTAATACTAATTATGATGCTTGTGCTACATTGTTATTAATTGCCTAGCGCCTGCGTCTGGCAACTCTCCTACGTCGGCGACTGACGGTGGACCTGCGGGTCCGCCTGCGCCGGCGAATGGGGCGAGAAGCCTGTCTGCGTGTACGTCTTGGCATTGTCAAACACCTGAACAACGACGTCAGTGCACTGAGTCCTATTTATAAACTTTCACTGATGATGTCACAGGTCACATGACCTCAGTGGGGGTGGGGCTAAACATAAACATGTGACCTGTGACATCATCAGTGACATCCTAAAAGTTTATAAATAGGACCCAGTGCACTGACGTCGTTGTTCAGGTGTTTGACAATGCCAAGACGTACACGCAGACAGGCTTCTCGCCCCATTCGCCGGCGCAGGCGGACCCGCAGGTCCACCGTCAGTCGCCGACGTAGGAGAGTTGCCAGACGCAGGCGCTAGGCGATTAATAACAATGTAGCACAAGCATCATAACATTACATTTCACTTTTGTTTAACACATAGGAACACGTAAGTAAGTTAACATCAACATATTTTTTTTATCTTCCAGACTTTTATTTATTTCAAGGTGTTTTTTCACAAGCTCTACATATTGTCATTTTACATTTACACTTAATTTACATTCACATTTGTACACTTAATGGCCACCGTAGTTTCTCCTTCACACATACAGGGCAGAAGTGTTGCGATCAGCAGTTTCATTTGTTTCATTCCATTTGTTTCATTTCGCTTTGTTCGCTTTCCATGAGGACCCTGCCCTTGAGGCTGACACCTACTCCTAATCATATTATTAGAATGACTGGAGATACACAGGATACACATAAGGATGGAGCTGAGACAAATGTAAGATTGACGGGTGAAAGAACAAGAGAGCGAGAAACACACACACACACACACACACACACCGACCCACTACAAACTTTCCTACGTTTTTGTGTATAAATCATGTCTGTAGTGTGACATTTATGGCCACAGGAGCAGTTTACATTTTATTTTTTGACCGATTTTTTTTCTCTCCTCCACCCTCTAGCTGATGATGTCATCCACTCTGGCAAGAACATTCCGCGCAATACACACCCATTATAAACCCCGAAATTTGACCAGGAACCTTCTCACCTTTGAGCCTCGATAGTTTAGAAACTGTAAAAGGTGTCGATAAGTGAAGTGAATCAATGAAGAGAAGGCAAGAGTACCTCCATTTTAAAGTTTAAATGAAGTCTCTCGGTGAAAGTATGCCAGAGCAGTTCATTGTTGAAAATGTCTTTTCAGGGTTTTCCATTCATTCCTATGGGAGATTTATTCTACTCCCAGCTAGAAAGCTAACATGCTAGCTGCTCACGAGGCACCTACTCCTCGTAGAAAGCTATGCGAGTAGGTAGAACACTAAGTGATCAGCTAAGCATGTTAGAAACACTAATTATGTAATAATTAAGTAATACTATGTAATGTAATTAAGTAATACTAATTATGATGCTTGTGCTACATTGTTATTAATCGCCTAGCGCCTGCGTCTGGCAACTCTCCTACGTCGGCGACTGACGGTGGACCTGCGGGTCCGCCTGCGCCGGCGAATGGGGCGAGAAGCCTGTCTGCGTGTGCGTCTTGGCATTGTCAAACACTAGAACAACGACGTCAGTGCACTGAGTCCTATTTATAAACTTTCACTGATGATGTCACAGGTCACATGACCTCAGTGGGGGTGGGGCTAAACATAAACATGTGACCTCTGACATCATCAGTGACATCCTGTCACATGACCTCAGTGGGGGTGGGGCTAAACATAAACATGTGACCTGTGACATCATCAGTGACATCCTAAAAGTTTATAAATAGGACCCAGTGCACTGACGTCGTTGTTCAGGTGTTTGACAATGCCAAGACGTACACGCAGACAGGCTTCTCGCCCCATTCGCCGGCGCAGGCGGACCCGCAGGTCCACCGTCAGTCGCCGACGTAGGAGAGTTGCCAGACGCAGGCGCTAGGCAATTAATAACAATGTAGCACAAGCATCATAACATTACATTTCACTTTTGTTTAACACATGGAACATGTAAGTAAGTTAACATCAACATATTTTTTTTTATCTTCCAGACTTTTATTTATTTCAAGGTGTTTTTTCACAAGCTCTACATATTGTCATTTTACATTTACACTTAATTTACATTCACATTTGTACACTTAATGGCCACCGTAGTTTCTCCTTCACACATAGCAAGGCAGAAGTGTTGCGATCAGCAGTTTCATTTGTTTCATTTCATTTGTTTCATTTCGCTTTGTTCGCTTTCCATGAGGACCCTGCTCTTGAGGCTGACACCTGCTCCTAATCATATTATTAGAATGACTGGAGATACACAGGATACATATAAGGATGGAGCTGAGACAAATGTAAGATTGACGGGTGAAAGAACAAGAGAGCGAGAAACACACACACACACACACACACACACACACTGACCCACCGGCCGTGTTAAACCTGAGGTCAGCAGCTGTGCATATTCTGATCGATGTCGGTATCTCAGAGGTTGCAGTTTGTCTGACATCAGCAGGTGTCAGCTGCCTGAAGACGCACTGAAGTGACCCAGAATCAATCTCATCTTTGCGTCTGTGGCGAAAAGCATTTTCTTCTCATGCAACGTTTACAAATGCGTCTTTACAAGATGCTTCACATGGTGCTTTAATCAAGCTCCTAAGTTTTTCAAGGATAAACTTGCATCATTATACAAGCCTGAACTAAGACTCCAGCTTCACCTCTTTAACTCAAACCGAACAGAAATGCTTACAGACGAGAGCGGCTGCTGTACTACAAAAGTTTTGGTCACTTGAGGTAAATCTGACAAGCCTACAACCTTTTCAACTTTTACTCTGATCATCTTCAGTGCTTCTCTGTAACCGTGTGTGTTCACGGCTGATCACCATCAAAGGTTTGGTTGCCTTCCTGTGGTTTCACAGACTCTCCTCCATGCTGCTGCACATTTAGATCAGTCTCTGTGCTCGAGAAAAGATACATCACGGATAATGAGAAGACTGGAGACAGCGAGGAGGATCAATCTCTCCCCCATTACATCTTTTCTTCTTCTGTGGTGAAACAGGCAGAAGTTGGACAGGATTGTTTCATGAGTAGACGTCAGTCAAACAGACAGCTGACATTTCATGTGTTACCTGAAAATTTGCATTTTCTTCGACCTCCCCGCAGCCCTCCACAAAATATCATCATCCACTCATATCCAAATAAGTCAGGTGGCTGTGGTTCGGGTGCAGACTGTTCACTCTTCTGTCTATAATGTCCATGCAGCCACTATCCCCCCTCCTCTGCACTGCGGTCCTTGTCAACACTAACTCGACTGTAATGCACCTTCTCCTTGTATCAGTAGACCCACAGAGACACGTTAATGGAGATCACAACAACTGAGATTGGTTCAGGTGGGGCTGCTTGTGTATGCTCCTCGACGCTGTCCATTAGAAATGAATGTGTGCTGCCTGGATTATTTCCAAAGACAAACTCTCTTTGAATGGAACATTTACGTGCTGCACTGGAGTCGTGGCGTGCTCTGGTCCTCGGTGGGGACCGGGCTTTGGATCAGAACCTGGCCTGAAAGAAACAAACAAGTAGATCCCATGTTATTAAATGATGCGGTAACCAACATTTCTTCTGAGATCACGTAAACAGCGTCCCTTCTGCTCGTGTGTCATGTTTTATCAACATCTCACCGGATGTCATCCAAAGCAGATTATCTAAACAGCACACTATGATTTTTTTTTATATCATGTGACTCATGTAGCGCACGCTGTTTGCTTTACATTTTTATCCAAAGTGCCTGTGAGTACCACTGACCCGTTCCGTGTTTGCACTCACTGGCAGGTTTGCATGCAACCCTGGGGCACAAAGTTAGTGTGCACAGGCAGCCGCTCTGATTCTGACAAGGTCAGAGTTCATTTCACATTGTTGTGTCATTTGTCATTATTTTCCATCCGCAGAGTGAAATACTTTCAGTCATGTTCCTCAGGCTGACTTTCATATTGTTTCCTTCTGTCAGAACATTCAAATTGTAACTCAGTCGTCGTTTTACAGCTCCTGATATTTGCAGCATAAAAGTAGGTATGAGTAGTATCTGTGTTTGCTGTATTATCCTGCACTATACAATATATTATAGCACCTTCACAGTAATATATACAGTACTACTTGTTTTACAGTAATATAGATGAAAAGTATCGTACTGTTTCTACAGTAACTAGACATGATATTACTGTAAAAAAAGAGTATTTTAATGTAAAGTTACAACATGATGGTGTAACCACATCACTACTTTAAAACTACATTATTCTCTTGTTAAATCACAGTATTCTGCTGTATTATGACTACAGCTCAGTAGCCACTAAATCCCTGCAAATTTACAGGATGCATTAAAATACCGTCATTTTACATAGAAACAGCAGCAACCTGTTTTCTTCCTCTAAAGGTGAGCCTTCACTCAGAGGGAGTGGAGAGGATTATCTTAGTCCCGAGAGACAAAAGACAAAAATGATTCATTTGGGTGTTTTCATACAGAACACTTCCTGCTGTAAGTAGCTATGGAATAATCACAATGACAATTATTAATTAAGTTGTGTCAGATTTATTGTAGCCGCAGAGGCACACTAGTGAACGTTTCTGAATCAGATGAAGTATTGCACGGGGGTAAAACTAAAAGGCCAAACACACCATTATCACTGCGCTCCAAACGAGCACAGAAACATTTAAAGCTGTAAAGGACAAACACAAACGTCCAATCTGTTTTAATTAACTCCTTATCGAGCTCTGAGATTATGTTTGCGGTATGTAAGCAAGAAAAACAGCCACGCGATTACAGAACAACGTCCACATCTGCTCCCCAGACAGCCACCAAACTTCTGGTACATAATCCCAAAATGATTTTTTTTCTCCTTCCTTCCTTCCTTCCTTGCTTCCTTCCTCTTCTCCTTTACTCTACTGCACTTGAGCACCTGGGGGAAATGTAATTGCATCCTCGTCCTGGCAATAATACAAGCAGACTGGCCTTATGCATTATTCATGCTGTCTAACGTGATGCGTTGGATTTTTAAATTAGAGGTCATCCTGTGTTCTGGCTCAGGACGCCGTGGGAATTACCTGCTCCACAAGATGCATGTGAGTCTGAATTAATCTCTGTGTATTGCTGTGTGTGTGTGTGTGTGTACAGTATGCCTCCTGCATAGAGCGGTTTATGTATTCGTGCATGTGCGCCTATCCTTGAGTGAGTGTGCTTTTACTGTAAGTGTGTGTAAGTGCATACAGTGTGTGCAGTGTATGTGCCCGTGCATGCCTGATATCAGTTATCTCCCTTGTGGGATTAAAGCTAACCTCTCTGTTTACCTGAAACTTGTATGGTATTTGCACCTGGAAGCATATGGCTCTATGACCTGACTCCTGTTAGAGAGCCATCAGGTCGCTGTTTCACTAATCTGACCAATCTGGCCGGGCCAAAACATCAAGGATGAATCACAGTTAAAATTTGTCTTTAATGAATTATGCAGTATAAATAATGAGAAGAAATACTCGACAAAGCTGCAGTTTTTTTTTGCAGTTGTCAGAATTCTATCTGCTGAGGAAGACGATTTGTTGTGATTGAAAGCGCTGTCAAGAAAGAATAGTTAGTAAGTGGACCTCGAGGTGAGATTTTTAGCCGTGCTGGTGGCTCAATTCACCATACACACACACACACACACAGGATGCAGCTCAATAGTTTAGGGAGCTTTAATGCTTCCTTTATTATCTCCTTTATCCTAGGATACTTTCCTTTACCAAAGGAAAGAAGGTAACGCCGTCACAGATTATTGACCTGATAGCGCTCCAAGAGGAGTGAGGTCATAGAGCCAGGTGCGTCCAGGTGCAAAGAAGAACATACAATACAGATTAGATTACAGATGTAGACACATGCGAGCTAAAGCAGCATACTTTATAACCCATTAACTAGCATTAGACAACAGCTAACATTTGCATCCAACCACATCGTGTTTGATAGTGTTACGCGATACAATAGGAATCACTCACTGTTCACCAAAGTGCTTGGAACACACTGTTATGTTGAACATTACTCAGAAATATGTGCTCCAGTGAGCAGGATGTCATATAACCTATCACTGATTGATGTTAGCATTTAGCTCAGAGCATCACCTCACAGAGAAACACGCATGCTGTACACCATTTGTTTGAAGCACTGCACTTCACACACATTAATTCACACACGTCGACACCGGCACACTGTTACATACAAACGTAAACACACAAAATATGACATGCTTGTACAATCTCTGCATGAATTCACATGCTCAAAGCTCTTAGCGGCGTGCTGCAGCTATACGTCTTCCTGAAAGCAACAACATGAACATGTAGCGCTGCAGGACGCAGACATGAAACACCCGTACATCCGTCCAACATCCGCTCCGGTGTTTCAGCTCACCTGACAGGGCAGCGGGTTTTCCTGTGGGGTCCCAGATTTGAATCCTGCTTCAATAAATTATTCAAACAGTTCAAGTTTGACTCTTGAACCCAGCAACTGCTCATAGTTACAGAGTATACAGTGTGCTGTTTGACAGAAACTGAAGCAGTTTCCCACCAAGACTTTACAAATACCAGTGGTGAGAGACTCTGACGGCTGATGGGTGGACGATTGGGTCAGAGCGTCTCCAGAACTGCAGACCCTGTGGGGTGTTTCTGGTCTGCAGTGGTCTGTACCTATCAAAGGATTGAAGAGGCAACTCATCTTTTACATCATGTGGAAGGTCAGTGGGTAGCACAAAGCACCAGGATGCACCAGGGGAAGAAGACAAGCTGGTGAACGTGTGATGCTTTGGATGACGTTCTGTTGGGATCTGACACCTACCTACGCATCGCTGCAGATCATGGAAATGGTATTCCCCGACGGCTGTGGCCTCTTTCAGCAGGATAATATGCCCTGCCACAAAGCAAACATGGTTCAGGAATAGTTTGAACAAAAACAAAAAGTTCAAGGTGCTGACTCGGCCTCCAAATTCAGTCCAATCGAGTATTTGTTGGATTTGCTGGACAAATAAGTCCAACACATGGAAGGCCTCACCTCACAACTTACAGGACTGAAAGGATCTGCTGCTAAGGTCACATCTTCAGAGGTCTGCTGAAGTCCAGGCCTCCACGGGTCAAGGCCCAACGACATAGCATAGATACTCGTATTCAGTAGCTGTCATAGCTTTTTTTCTTTTAAAAATATTTCCATATTTTAGCTTCCATCAAATTAAATGATTACATTTTGCAGATTTGTTCTGATATGCTACATTATCCTGACAGCCCTGCAATTAAAACACTTTCCAAATGGGATAAAAAGTTACATTTAACAATGATTTGTAGGAGACTGGGTTGACTGTTCTTGTCTGCAGTAGACGAAGCTAGGAAGCATTCAGAGTTCTGATTGTTGGTGATTAGGACATCCAAATTACATTACAAACAATTAACTCATCTGCCCTTGTTTGCACACACACACACACAGTATATGGATTGTGCCTCTGTGATGTTGCACTGTTCTCATCTCCTTCCCCTCCCTCCGTCCTGACAGAACAGCCAGTGTGTGAAGTGCGATGTCAGGCCCTCCTGCTGCTCGTCGATCATGATTTTCCTGGTAGAGCTCTCAATAACTCAGCAGGCCCTCATGCACCATGAGAGAGCAATTAGGTCGACTGACAACTGCATTTTTCTCCTCAGCAATAAAGTGGCGCGACCCGTTGGTATTAATCTCAATGGAGATTCTGACTGATGTAATGAACGGATGGTTTCCCGCTGAGCTCGGCGCTGCTGCTGTACAGTCGCCTGTCTTCCTTTAACCTGAAATGAGAGGAGGAGTTTTTTTTTTTGTTGTTTTGGGATTGAAAAATTTCAAAAGTGGGTCAGCTGAGCTTAAAGCTGGTGTAGACAAAAGTAAAGGTCACATATTCTTCTCTATATGAACAAGGACGATGAAAAATGTCTGCTCTGTATCATGTATGATATTTACCTCCAGCTGAATGTGCTTTAACCCTTCGAACACTTTCTCCCTTTATTTACAGGCTCATGTCACAGTCACTGCATGTCTTAGCACCGTCCAGTGTCCATGACTGTTGTCCATTGACCATGTATAAAGATGGACGACATGACAGTTCCCCAAAAATGACGCTAAAACATCTTGATCAAGTGATGATTGACAGCTGAGCCGTGATTAGATCTTTAAATATGTCAGTGTTTGCATTCAGAGGTTTACACCACACAATAAATATCTATATATCTATCTAATATATAAAAACCTTTCCCCATGTTTTGGCACTACAGTTCCCATCATGCTTTGGGTGCTGCAAGCCTGATATAAAGTGTTTAATACTGGAGAGCTGGCTGTCTGTCTGCTCTGTAACAATGACAGTTACAGCACTGATGTTGACGTTGAGAAGAAGAGGAGAAGTTATCATCCTCCATATTTGTGATGCAGGCCGTCTTGTGATACAAAAGGACAACGTCGTTCTGTCCTCCAGAGATCCAGGCAGTGTTTTTTTGTGTCTCCTCCACAGGACGTTTTGTTTCTGTCCATCCACGCTGCTGTGGCTGCAGCTGCTGTACTTGTTGTACCTTAAAGAAAGGACGCTCTCAGCATTTCAATGATACAGCCTCAGTGGGCAGATGTAGGAACTTTTAAGGTTTTAGAAAATATACACTTGCCAACAACAAGGGAGATGTTAGTATTTGTTGTCTGTTTGTATTTTATTCAGTGGTCATAACCACAGATCAGTCTTTACATTAACTAATGATGACCTGACAGAAAGGAACACAGAGGACATTAACGTGAAAGCAAAGATTCATTCAGTCCAAAGGCTGAGAGGCAGAGGTGATTAGCAACAGCAGCAGCTAACAGGTGAAGCTCATTAGGAGTTAGACGCTTCATGACCTGCAGCTGAAAGTCATACATGCTGATCACACTGCGCAGTCACAGCTAAACGCTGCCACGCCACAGACGTGTCCACAGAAAAGACACTCAACACACAGTTCCCAAGGTGCACTGCAGTTAAAACAACAACCAGTCACCTAGAATAAGATCTGTGTGCGTCACTAAAGGCTAGCTGTAGGTAAATATTGCAATTTGTAGACACGGCAATAACACAATTGTTTCTGATTTAGATTCTCTAATAGAAGAGAACTTTTAATCTTACCTTTCATGTGTATCTGTCTCTATTTAACTTAAGCCTTTCAAATCTGATACATCATCATTATTCCTGCTAACTTAATCAGAAGTGCCCAAAAAGCAATCACAGCGCACAAAGAGCCAACGTGTAAGATGTTGACTCAGTGTTTAATAATGACGTGCTTCTCGCGGTGTGTGACAGTACCCGATCGTTTGAGTCTGAGCTTTAGTGATCAGAAGACTTAAACATCGCACAGAAGTGTCCAGAAGAATTTAGCTGAAAAGATTTCAGCCACAAAACCGCTCAGACGGTAAAATCACATCCTGAAAACAAAAATTCCTTTTTAGTCCTGATAACGTGAATTTTATCTGATGTGATTCAAATTTAATTATCAAAATGACAAAGTATTTTCTCCTCTATCTTCTCCTCCGATCTTGTGCAGCTCGTTTGTTTATTCTGGACGTTAAGCAGCCGAATGCCGATTTGGCTCGCCGCTCCATTTCATTCTCCACCCTCCTCCAGAGGACCGTCCAGGTCGGTCCGGGAGGATCAGGTAGTAAGAAAGCAAAGAGCTGCAGGTGATTCTGTCTGTCTGACATTCCAACCAACCGTGGAGAGAAGCAGCCGGCCGTCTCAAGGACAGCAGGGCTGACGCACACGAGAGAGGAAGACGATCAGGGGCCGAGGGACAGAAAGATAAAGACAGGGGAGGGACAAGCTTGGTGATGGAGGTATAGAGAGAGAGAGAGGTGGACTGAGAGCAAAGAGAGAGAGAGGGCACAGGAATACAATTCATCAGTCTGGCCAAATTAAGCAGATTGCTCAATGTGGTCCCCTGTGTGAATATGAAGAAATGTGCCTCTTAATGTGATTGCCAGCGGCGGCCATGCCATAACTCAAGGTTGAGGTTGGAGGATGCGAGCGTGTGTGGGTGGGGTGGTGGTGGTGGTGGTGGTGGTGGTGGGATTATACGAGGACATTACAATGTGATGATGCCAAGCGAGCATCAAGGAGAGCGGACGCTCAGGCCAGTCAGCAGCTTCACCTTGGACAGCGACCCGAGCTAACGGCTAAGAGTTCGGCTCGAGCCAGACGCTGTAAAGCAGCTGAAGCACAGTTGATGTTACCATGGTTACAGCTTGCCCGTTTAGCCTCATTCCACATGCAGGCAGCGCACCGTCACATCACATTGTTTTAAATACTATAAACAACAAAGAGCAGCACTGAACAGGACTTTTCTATTTGTCTCCCACGTGTAATCTCTTCTTCAGGTGTGCATGCTGCCACTTATTTGCATCACAAGTTCTTATTCAATCAAATTGTGAAATTTCTGGAGCCCTCCTGGGTTGAAGTGCTGAATAAAGATCGGCAGAGGAAGGCAGATAAACCTGAACAGTAAGCAGAGTGTCGGGGAAGGATGCGATCCGTTGGGGACATCCTGCAGGTACACTGGCCATGATGCAAGTCTGCACCTTTTGAATGAAAGTCTGTGATGTTTGTAGCCTCTAGTGCTGCATGTACACTCTCTGTGCCTGCAGGCTTCTCACTGTAGCCACCACAGTCTGTTCAGAACACGGGCGATAATAATATGAGGGTGGAATGTGCCAAACGCCGCAATCTGCCAGACAATATGTTCACAAAATAATGTTTTCCATCAACAGGAATGTTCCTGTAAATAATGTAAGTGTTCTATCCTCTGAAGTTTAATCAGTTTAATCACACGTGCACTAATGAGCTGTCTCATAACGTGCTCGTCAGTTTGTTCTTAAGCGTTCGCCTCCTGGACGGTCTAGTTCCTGAATTGTGTTGCAGTTTGTCGTTAATAGCACCCCATTGTCAGCCATTAAAGAGATGTGATGTTAATATAGTGCCATGACAACTAAAGGTGTGGCACAGAGCGCTGTTTGAGCCTGTGATATGGACCTGAGCCCAGCTGGAAGCATTGTTAATGTTAAACATAATATTTCATTCCAACATTTAACATATATCACTAACATTTATACTTTAGGCCTTAACCTGGATACCAAGCCAGCTTTTAGTGGTCTGACTTTAATTAAATTAAATTGTATGCTAAGAATTTATCCAACAGAAGAACTTTGTCAGAGTTTTTTAGCTTCTAATATAAGAAATGAATGTTTGCATATGAATGAAATCTGAAGGATCGTCAATTAAAACACACAACTCTCCCCATAACACGTAAAATATTACAGCCAACTTCACAATAAAGAACTTTTAATACACTTTCCTTGTACAAACACATTCCCTTGACCTGTGTGTGGCGTCAAGTCATCTTGGCACTCGGCCTTACTGTGAGGAGTTGAAACCAAAATCTTAATTTTCATATCTGATCACTGGAGCAACTTCTGCTCCAAACATCTGGACAGAAATGTCACATCATCTGTTCAACCACTTATCTGCAGGAAGGAAAACAAACCCTGCACCAAAGCGACCAAATGAACATTAACGGCTGGTTATTAACGTCTTCATTTTAGGCCGGTTCTCTCTTCTGAACAATCATTAGACAAACTGAAGTGATTGTGAACGAGGTGTTCACAAAAAGAAAGCCGGGACGAGCCTCTGCCTCGTTAGTGTATGAAAGAAAACTGAGAATGAATCGACACAAAAGCAGCTCAGGCTGTCAGCGACCGCGAGGAGAGGGTCAGGACAAAAACGAGAACAGAAGAAACACAGCTCCAACGTTTAATGAGAATCGGGCCGGGTCGTGACTGGCTCGCGTTGGACGAAGAAAACGCTGTTTTGTCAAAATACGGACAATTTAGGAGCACGAGCATCCGCCAAAGGACGGGAACACACACACACACGTTCAACAAATGAGCAGGCAACAGTGTCTTTCATTCTGTCCTTCCTCGTCTATTCTTAGGAGCAGAGGGTTTTTTCTGTCTTCGTGTATTTAAACCACAACGACTCGCCCAATGTGACCTTGCTAATCGGTTCAGAACAAGTTCTACAAATAAGACTAACTGTCAGACTCTGTCGTCATCAAATCATTTAGATAAAAGCAGGCAGTCCTACAGAAACGACAAAACAGATGCAGAACTGAGATCTTTGACGGCCCAAAGGTCCAAATGTGACCGGCCGTTCAGCTGAAAGGCAGCGAGATGCAGCACGTGTTTCTAATAACTGTCACACCGATCCAGGTCAAACCAGGACACTGACACTGAAGCAGCTAAATGGAATTCAGCCATTACACCTGTGCTTGTTCTACCGTGACATCCGCAAACTGCAACTTCAGCACACGTATAATCAGCCAAAGTGAGTGGGAACGTGTGTGTGTGTGTGTGTGTGTGTGTGTGTGTGTGTGTGTGTGTGGTGTGTGTGTGTGTGTGGCAGGGTTCTATTTCTAACCTCCTCGAGGTTTCCAAAAAAAAAATCAGGCTTAGTCGAAGTTTCTGATTTATTGTCTCACCTGACCAGGTGCAAACAGTGCAGCCAATATTTACAAAGACTAAACACACTCTTACACTCTGATGCTGTTACCTCCTCTGTGAAACACTCCCACTCCTCCCAGGTAGTCCCTTATATGGTCATAGCCCCTCCCACCAGGTGTAAGATTTCTCAAAACAAAACAAACATCTCATCATAACGCACCATAACAAACATACAGCACTGATGTGAGTTTGATTTCTCTTCCATAGAAACAGCACAGTACTCTCACAAAAACAGAGTCACGTGATTCATTAAAGCGCCCGTCATCATCTTAGTTAATGACGACGATGATGACGCGCTGTTTCTCCGCCGGAAGCGGACAGGTGCTCTCTGTGGCGGCGCATTTCTACACACCCGGTGAGTTTTCATCATCTGACATCATCTGAGTGTATGCACGCGCACACACACATGCACACCTGAACTACACTACAGCTGCCACGTGCTGCGTTATTGTACAGTGAGGGGAAGAAGAGGTGTGTGTGTGTGTGTGTGTGTGTGTGTGTGTTGTGTGTGTGTGTGTGTGTGTGTGTGTGTGAATTTTATGGATCTAATGACAGATTTGAACGATGTTTAAGAGTTTGTGACAGAAATACTGTGAAGTGACTCCAACCAAATTTATCAGATTTTCATTTTTACTTTGATTTTAAGTTGTTTTAAATCAGTTCAGGTTCAGGTAGTAATTAGTTTTTATTGTTTGAAATATCATAATATTGTCAGGGCCGAGATTTAAGACGCTCTCTGTACCAGGTGTTTTATTACAAACCTTCCGCTTCAGTCATGTAGACGTCAGTGAAAATGTTTGTTACTTGTATTTATTAATGGATGAATATAGATGTAAAATAATGAGATATTCCTGCTCATGAATCAAATAACGGCATCACTGTGGCAGTTTTATTTCTGAATGGCGTTTTATTAGAAGTCACTCAATTCTAAGATGATGAGCGATGAGAGGTGCTGTGTGTGGTGTGTGTGTGTGTGTGTGTGTGGTGTGTGTGTGTGTGTGTGTGTGGAGGGAGCTGTGTTCTTGTGAGCCGTCTTCATGTTGTAGCTCTGTCTTCTCACCACGTCGGATCCATTTCAGGTAACTTCCACTCTTCCCCGCGCTGCCTCCTATAGCAGCCATCGATTAACTGCTGTGATATGAAAAATGCTCAGGTTCAGGCCTTTCCTCAAGTCTTCCTCTGAAGACCGTGAGAGTGGACATGATGACCTTTAGTAATAGATAAATGTTAGTAAGACGCTGCTTTCATTAGGAGTCCGCAGCTGCAGGCCTGCTGCTGAACATCGTCCTTACTCAGAGCCGCAAACTGAACGTTTAAGCTGATGAACGGCTGTTTGTGTAGCTGGCGGGCAGCAAACACAAACACACATGGTGGACTTGAACATGTGGGTAAACACGCACAGAGCACATGTATAGTACAGTTGGTGATTTGTGCTGCTGCGGTCGGTCTTCCATCACTGCCGTTCTCAGTGGACCCGAGCAGCTCCTGGACTGTGAGTCAATCACATCAACTGTCTTTGCATCAGGAGACTTCACGTGTTTCCTTTCATGCTGTGAACTCACCTGCGAGAGAGCCAGGAGGTAATCAGCCCGGGTCCAAACTGAATTCAGCGTGTTTGGATCGGGTACGGTCCTGTTTGACCGCCGCAGCTCTCAGATCAGTGTTTATTTATTGATTGAGATTACGTTCAGTGTCAGTCAGTTTAGGAAACTGTGGTTTGATCAGTGTGTGGCTGTCACTGAGTTAAGGTTAGGCAGTAAATGTGACTGAAGTCAGTTCAATGCTGTGTTTTCTTGGGCAAGTCAAGTTGCAGGTTGAGTCGAGTCTGTTGCTTTTTTCCCCCGAGATACTGCAGTTTCACCTTTTCATACTGCAGTATCCAGTCTGCATCAATAGAAAAGACAAGGTACCAGTCCAGTTTATCTAATCTGTTCAATAAAATAACCCGGACCATCGGGTAGCATCACAAGCACCCTGACTGACAGTGTTGTCATGAAATTGCCTTTGCATGGCTGCACAGACTGAACAGGATGTTGTCATTGTGCTTCTTCTGTACTCTGATTTTGTGGCTTTCTTTTCTTGCCCTGTTGATAGTTTTTGTTCTGCGGGAGGTCCGTCGTTCAGTTTTTGCGTTTCTTCAAGTCGTACCTGTTGCATCTCCACTTGGTTTGGTTTGTTACTCCAACCATTGTCCAACTTAAAGTCCAAACACCTTTTCCTCTGTTTCCTTGACCCATCCATCCGCCCCGACCTCCACCATACGCAGACGTTCTTGTTATTTATACCACTGCTAAGCTGCAGATTTAAGGACTGGACTGGCTGAAATAAACCCTTAAGTTGGTGAATATCAGCGTTCTGTCTCTGTGGCTGTCCGGGGCTTGAGGAAGATGAGTCTTATTCATGTTGTGTCTCGGCCCGTAACAGTTGCCACTTCAGCGTCTTGTTGTCTGTTTATATTTCTTAACCTGTCACTTCATTGGTTTTCGAACATCCTGCCAGAGGACTGCAGGTGAAAATTAGCCACCTGGCACATTTACAGGAATGTTGATGAATGTATGTTGTCCTAAATTAAATGAAATCTTAACTTTAACAGTAAACAGCCAGAGCTCACGCATCGAGGTGTCAGATCATAAAACAGTTACATGAATCTTTCAGTTTCAGCTCTGCAAGAACAAAACGCCTCTACAGAGATCAATAAAGTATCACATTAAGAACAATCACAGGCAGATGGCATCCTGCATCCTCGATCTGAGCAGCACAACCAACAAATCAATGGAATCCACTTACAGGAATACAGCCAGCGTGCTGATGAAGAAAAGGTTGGTAAAAAGTTAGTCAGCAGCACATTTTCACACATTACATTTGTTGTATTGGGGTCAACATAAATGAATCCTGATTACATCCAGTGATGTGCAAGTTTTGTCTGGAAAACAGCATGAATAAGAAAATATAGAACTTTAAAATCACGAGAGAAGAGACGCTCGACTTGCAACTTTTGTAAAGTGATCAGAGGTCAGGGGTCAGTCCATGAACAAACATTAATAATATGTATCAGAGAAAAGAATAAACATTAGGATTCTTCATTTGGCAGCATTACTGGAACAACAACAACAACAACTGCTGCAGCTCGTACTGCAGCTGCTACTTGAATCTCGTACGGGACTTCCTGCACCAGTGTCAGCGCCGTGCAGTCAAACGTCATCGCTTCTGCGTGATTTGAAATTGAGAATTCTGTTCGTTGGAGGTCGGAGGCATTGAAGGTTAAGAAAGCAAAGCAAACGACGCCTAAAGTTCATTTGTTGTGTGCTTAATGTCTTGGGACGACACATGCGCCGCCAACGATCCAGTCTGGCTCCGGCACCGGCTGCTGACCGCTCTAACTGCATGCGGTCATTCCGTGCGTTTGTCCAACATCCCCAGGTTGTGTGATAAACGCGTGCTGTACTGGACAGCTGCCACTTACTAACTGGTATAAACAGTGAGAATCGGACACGGGCCTTCAGTCGAGGATCACAGCTCCAGAGCAACACTACGCTAATCGTTTGATTTTAAGATGCAACAAAAGCCAAAACTGAACAGTCTGAAAGTGTTTGCACTGCACAGAGTGTCAGTGAATGAACTGTCATTTGTTTGCAGCAGTGCATTCAAAGAATTTTCACTTGGAAATGCGTCAAACTCAATTTTCCTGGGAGCGTTCAGGCAGCCCGAGCCCTCAGATAGAAAACGACATTTGTTTAGGGAGGAAAGCGTGTTTGACTTTGTCTGCGGTGAATTCCTCCGTCGGGGACTTGAAGTCGGGCCTTCCGGTCACACAGCTGTTGGTCTGAGCTTCTCCACTCTGTCCCAGCCTCCATCATGTGCACCAGCTTCTGCAGTGATGGGTCATCTTTGTGGCTCGACCCACTCCAGACGAAGACCGAAGCCAATTACCGCCTGCTGCGACTATAAATAACCGCCACAGCACTTAACACTGCATTTACATAAAGAGCTATAATGGCCGTGTAATGGTTTAAATATTCATCATGCTTCGTTTGCATCCCACTGAATTCTAAAAAGAAAATTGTCCCGATGGAAAGCTGTCCTGTTTCCAACCGAGAAAATGATAAAAGATTCTTCAGAAATAAATATTAAATAAAACCTTAATGAAGTTTTAGTTATGTACAAGAACTGCACTGTGCAGCGTGGGTGAAATTATTTTTAGATTTTTATTTTGGTTGACATCGTGAAACAGAATATAAGCAAAGTCACATGTATGTTAATAAAATGTGTATGAGTCGTCCTCGTTAGTATTTAATATCAATGTTTCCATTCATATTTTTCCCATTAATGTTTTTCCTCGTCTTATAGAGTCTCTGGACGGAGCGTGTCATACAGACGTGTGCCGTACAGACGTGTGTCGTACAGACGTGTGTCGTACAGACGTGTCGTACAGACGTGTGCCGTACAGACGTGTCGTACAGACGTGTGTCGTACAGACGTGTGTCGTACAGATGTGTCGTACAGACGTGTGTCGTACAGACTGTACAGACGTGTGTCGTACAGACGTGTGCCGTACAGACGTGTCGTACAGACGTGTGTCGTACAGACGTGTGTCGTACAGATGTGTCGTACAGACGTGTGTCGTACAGACGTGTGTCGTACAGACGTGTCGTACAGACGTGTGTCGTACAGATGTGTGTCGTACAGACGTGTGTCGTACAGATGTGTGTCGTACAGATTACAAAACGCCTGAAGGAAAATTTGTGATTTGTGATCTCAGGTTATAAATAAAATCGACCTGACTCACGTGTAGTATTTACATTATTAATCCACAGGCCTGAGGTAGAAATGTTGGGATCAGCTTTCTCTTTACACTAATGAAGACATCGTATCCATATTCAGCAGCCCCCCCCCCCATCTATATATATATGTGTGTTGTGTGTGTGTGTGTGTGTGTGTGTGTGTGTGTGCTCTTCAGTACCACTCAGCCTTGTGATTCCTTCAGTGCCTGCAGGCATTTGAATCAGAGTCACGTTCCAGCGGACACTTCGGACAAAACGGTCCTCAGGAGGAGGAAGAGAGAGAGAGAGAGAGAGAGAGTGTGGTGTGTGTGTGTGTGTGTGTCACAATAGAAGGTTGCCACAGTAACATTAGGAAGTGACGGCACTGTAAAGCACAAAACATAAATTATAAAGCAGCAAATCTGTGATCGTGAACGGCGGTTCATCATCTGGGGAGCAGGAATGTGATCAGACTCACTGACTTTCTAAAACCAGGATTCAGTCTCAAGATCAATATCTAGTTTTTTTCAACTCATACCAGACGAGTAAAAAAAAAAAAAGCATCAGGACTCATCCAGTCCAGATCGATCCACATCGATGGTTGTTGGGTGGCAGCCTGGCTGGCAGCCACTGAGATAAGTTGATCTGGATCAGAGCTTCAGATGAAGACACAGATTCTTAGAGGAGTATTATGCACAGTGTGTGTTGCATGTTACAAAATATTATAGATTACACTGAAATCAACTATTAAAAAAACAGATATTGGACATGAGATCAATAAAACATCGGCTTTGATGACCTTAAAATTCAATGACTACAGGGTTGTTATTGAGTACTCTGACACACACACACACACACACACACACTGTACTTTTAACATATACATACCTGACAGACACAATAAGCCACTGTGTGATTAAATACTGTAAATACTTGAAGTCGTCCTGCAGGTCGAATATTACGACATTTCTTCCGTTCAGATCGTTTATTCATAAAGAAATCAGGTTTTTTGGGTGACACTTCATCTGGATAGTTTATATGAGTGTTTGTAATATTTAATATTTATGTTTGTAAATCTAAATATTCTTCAAACTGAACTGTAGCTGGACTGTCCAGGTAACGTTTTCCTGCAGCCTCACATAACACACACACATAAATATACATCATATTTTTATTCACGTCCCAGCTGTATTTCTTATTTTTGATCTTGTTTTATTGATTTGATTTCTCTCTGTCGTGTTTTCAGATTTATTGTTGGTCATGTGAAGCGTGTTGAGTTTCTCTCTGAGCCCCGCAGACGCATCAAATCTCTCTTTAATAATATGATACTTCTGTCCAAACTCTTCAATAACTTCTTATTGCAGCGTGTCTGTCTTTCCTGAGTGAGGGGCAGCGGTCGTGTCCTGCCACTGACACCTCCGCCGGCCAATCGGTGACGTGCTCCAGGACCGGGCTGGCCAATGGCAGCGTCCTGTGGGCGTGTCTGTCCACTGCGAGGTGCGTTTTGTGGAGTTTGCTAAATGACTGCAGCAAGAAAATACAGTGTCGGAGCGCACCGAGGCTGCCTGCTGTCTGTACTGTACCTGTGTGTGCGCGCCGGGCAGGAGCCACTGTCACTGCCGCTCTCCCTGCCATGGAAGAGGCTCCTCATCGGTCCGATACGCAGCTGTCCTCGGTATTCTAACACTGTCACTTCTCCTCCGGGGATTCAATTCTGCTTTTTTTCCTCTGTCTGACGGAAACGGTGCCCGGATGGGAGCGGATGCGGAGCGCAGCAGCGGCCGCCGGTGCGTCTCCAACTTGACCACCACCAGACAATGGGAGTAGCTGAGCCGTGCTGCTTCAGCGCCAAGTACTACTACTACTACTACTCGCCCCTGGGAGAGAAGTACGAGAGGAAGAGGGAGAAGCAGCAGCAGCAGCAGCAGCAGCAGGAGGAGGTAAAGGAGAAGGAGAGGGAGAAGAGGAAACGGAGGCAGACTTGTTCTACCTGCAGACCTCCTTCTCTGAGCAGCAGCAGCAGCAGCAGCAGCAGCAGCGCCGGGACTCCCGCAGCAGCCGATACGCACGGATCCAGAGCGCTGAGAAGGAAGAGAGCATTCCTGCTCCGTGAGTGGAATTTCGGGGATATATAAAGCACATGCACAGTTTGCCAGACCTCTGGAGAGAGTGAGACAACGCAGTTACCCCCACCCCCCCCAAAAAAAACAGCCCGTGACTCTGAAGGAATATGTCTTATTTCCCCTTTAACCGCTGTGGATCTCAGACTGGACTGAAGAATAATTGGGTGTAATTGTGTGTCAATTAACAGCAGCCCGCGAGCGGCTAACCTTCCTCTGGAGACCCCCCCTCACCCCCCTTCTACCCCCTCTCTCACCCCTCTCTCTATCTACCTCTCTCTCTCTCTCTCCTCTCTCTCCCCCCCTTCGTGCCAAAACCTGGACGCGCGTGCTCCCCGCCGGTGCCTGCGCGTGCCTCTGCCCTGAGCTCAGATCTCGTGCTTTCTGGATTTTGGTGGATTTTTTATTTTTAATTTTTTGGTCTGATTCTTGTCTTGTCTCCTCCGCGGGTGGCGGCGGCGGCGGCGGCGGCGCTGGGAGGCGTGAGAGCAGGACACAAGCATGATGATGATTTCACGGCCGGTGAGGTCATGAGCATCCCGCGGCTCAACACCGGCGACTCCGGGATCTGAAACACGCACAAACAACAAAACATTTTCGACTCACCTTGGAGGTCATAAACCTTCCCCATAAACCCCCCTCCTCCCCTCCTCTCCTCCTCTTCCTCCTCCTTTTCCACCACTGAAGGGATTTTTCTTTTTCTTTTTTTTTTTTCTGGAGGGGAATTCATCCTCTCCAGAGTGTGACCCCCTCCTTCTCTCCTCCCCCCTCCCCCCCTTTTTTCAGCAACACCTTCACCCCCTCTCCTCCTCCCCCCCACCCCCCCCCTCTCACACTTCCTACCAAACAAAAATGAGACTGGCAAAAATGTGCCGACTAAACGCGCTGGGGATCTATTTGTGGGAAACGGTAGTGTTTATCAGGTAAGCAGAGGCATGAAATGGACTTCACCAGTGAAAACAATGATCATGTGTGCGTCATCTGGCTTTGGATTTGCATTTTTATTGCTTTTGATGACATTTGGGACGTGCATGAAAAAAAAAAACAGAGGAAGTCTCGAAAAAAGAGGTGAAAGTTGCTTTGGCTTGTGTGTGTGTGTGTGTGTGTGTGTGTGTGTGTGTTTATGCTCATGTGCACGCCAGCCTGCACGTTACTAGTGAGTGGAATTAAGTCGCATTGAATCCAGGCAGGATTAGACTGTGTGTGTTGTGGGGGAGCTGACAGCGGCCACTAGTGGGCGCTGTGCGTTTATGAGGAGCTCTGTCCAGACTGTCAACAGGCGTGAGGAGAGAGGAACTCATGTGATGCTGTCATGATGGACGGCTCTGGAAGCTGTAAGAAGCGGACACGTGCTGCGCGTCGAGCGTCGACGTGTGTGTTTGATTCCTCAGCGTCTGCTTCACTTTCCTGCGTCTCATTTGTTTAATGTCTCCAGAAGACAATCAGTTGTTTTAAGGTTTCTTCTTTCATTACGAGCAATCCATTAATTGATTAACAACAACTCATTCTGCTGCTGCTGCTGCACTGGTTGTTCATCAAGCTGCCTCCACACCGTCGAGACAGGAAACAGATCGCTGTTTTATTTTTTGTGTGTGTGTCCAGATGCGTCACGTTCCAGGTAGTTCTTCCTCCTGCCAGCAGCTCCAGCACACTCTTTCCTTTTCCGTCCCCTCCCTGGTGTACACCACGTAGATTTTGAGGTCACTCCTCCCCGCTGGAAAGCAACATTTTACTCACCCCCCCACTTCCTGCCTCCAAAGTTGCCTATTCATCATGGCCTTCTCTTACACGCTCTTGTGTCTAGCAGTCAAATCCTTTGTGTTAATGTCAGACAGAGGCGTGTTGCAAACGAGGAGGACGCGGCTCCTGTTGTGGCCGTCAGTTGGTTGCAGATTCCTCGATGGTGAAACTCTGGTAAACATTGCTGATTGTGTCAACATCCGCTGTGAGCAGAAGGGGCTGATGGGTACTTTTTTTGGTAAGCCTGAACAGTGAAACAGTGACTTCATCAAAGGACAGACGGAGACCGAGCCGTAGACGCTTGAGTTTTGATTCAGGAGGTATTTGGCTTCAGGCCACTGAGGGGACGTCTAATGCATCGTCGACAAGGTGAAAGCATTTAATAAAGAGTGAGAAAGCGTCAGGTGTCGCTGCCCTCTGCAGCTTTCAAACGGCTCTCCTGGGACCGGGAATGGAAGCAGCAGGTTTGGGGCTCTGTTGAGTTCAGGCGACGAGTGAATGATTCACTTCATGAAGTCAAAACCTTCATGCTAACTTCTGTTTGTGCACGGAGTGATGGAAGGAAGGCATGTTGAATATCAGATCTAGATGTAGGAGTTATTTCTAAGAAGCCATTTAGTGTCTCATTTTAATTACTGATTTTTGACATTGAATGTAGTTTCCTCATCACAGGGAGCGATGCACAGTCTGTGAAAATTTGGAGTGCAGAGTTCGATAGATGCACGTGTTTGGCAGGCAGGTGAGATTTCAATGAAAGCTGTTTCTGAGGTGCATTGTGGGAACTGTAGTATTCAGTTTTCAGAGCTTGGAGCTGTGGAAGTCACTATCTCAGGGCGTCTGCTGCTCCAATTTTCATCAATCGAGTCATCAAACTTTATGAAAGTTCAATAATAAATGAATGACTTTTAGTCGAGTGATGCTTTAATGCACTTTGGACCAAATCCTGACCAAGACCAAGAAAACCTTGAGGGGTCGAGGCTCATACTACTCGGGTAGCTAATATTCACGAAAACTCTTTGGGTGAAGGTTCCTGCGTTGACTCACCTCATTAAGTGTCGCCTTGCAGTATTCTCTAACTGCTGTTTTGTAGATGAACAAAGCAAGTTTTATTCCAGAAGATTTAGCTGATATCTCCTTCTCAGACTCTTAACAGACAAGTCGGGCAATTAAGTGACATCCCTGAAGTTGTAGTCTTGACTGGTCTCAAGCTAAAATCCTCTGAGACTGAGACGAGTCTTTAAAAAGTTGTCTTGAGATTTGAGATTTCAAGTTTTGCAACACTTCCATATGCAAATGAATAAACACAGAAGATGAAGTCGTGTTGTGAGGGAATAAAAAAAGCCTAAAATCAGGAAAAGTACCATAAACTGTTGAAGAAACCATTTTTAGACCGATGCTCCAGATTAGCTTCTTTTCCACACAGCAGACAAACTGTGACTGAGCCTGTTTACTCACCTCACTTTGCACTGAATGCATATTCCATTCAAATATGTCACTATCTAATTTTTGGGTAATGCGTTCGGGGCGCTGCTTTGCATTCCAAACCCGCAGCACGTTTCACTTTATTGCATCACGTGTGGGGTATTATTTCCCCGCTCGGCCTCGGAGGTATTTCATTATGTGAACTATCAAAGGCGTTTCTCTACCTGCTGCAGCGACTCGCTCATTTCCAGTGAATGAGGCAGCCGTTTACAGTTGGGACGGGGTGGTGGCGTGGAGAGGTGGGGGTGGTGGCGGGAGGCTGTCGGGAGTTTTTGCATTCAGCACACACTGTTTAGTTAATGAAGCAGAGTCGGGATATTGCCGTCTCAGCTCCTCGGGCCTGGACTCTGCAGCTCCCTGCTTAATTGATATCTCTTTCCCCTCCGTTCCGACCCAGACCCCCCACACCTCATTCCACATTCAGCCTTATTACTAAACATTGATTAGCCTGTCAATGGCCAGGGCCAGACCTGATGAATACACATTTAATGCTCGCACATATCGCTCCCCTCTCTCTCTCTCTATCGTCCCTGCTACTGTTCATCACCAGGAGAGCAGAGCCGAGCCGAATCTTGTTATTCAGGTTCAAATCTGCGAATTCTGTCGAGACAAGTGAAGGAACGTGGCACGAAGGGTCGCCGGCACGTCTCGACTCCTGTTTGCAAACTTTTTGGAACAAAATGAGGAACCGTATCTCAAAGTGAAGCGGAGTGCTGACCTCTTTGGTCAACTAAGAAACTGCTTTATTCTGCTGTCACATCACTAGACGAGCACCGCAGACTCCAAATGTGACGCAGAGAAACAGACATTATGTCGGAGCAGTGAAGTCATTCCCTTCATCTCATCCTAAAAAATGTGTTTTGGGGGGTGATTTTGGAAATCTTTTAGAAATGAGCTGTCAACATCAGACAGAAGAAAACAGATTTGTGACACTTGTTTTGGAGAAAAGTAAATTTACTCTCCAGTTTAGTGATTTTCTCTGATTAAATCTTGTAAAGATTAATGACAATCATTTATTTATTTAGTGTGAAGGTGAAGTAAAGAAAAGAAAAGAAAAGTCTTTAGCTTTTAGTTGGAGCTGTAAAAAAAATAATGAATCAATCAGTAATCAGGATGCAGATTCAGCTGATGTGTTAAATTACTGCTAATTCAAAGCGACCACTTCCTGCTGCTCCCCGAAGGGTTTTAATGTGAACAAATTTGTCACTGTAGCAGATTTTAGCAGCGTAATCTTTCCTCGGAGCAGGTCGCTCCATTAGCATGTGGGCTATTTTTTGCTACGATGCTTTTCCTTTGATGGATGTGTAACTCCACCCCGGAGGACGCAGCAGGAGACGGTGGCGGTGAGCTCAGAACCTCCGCTCGGGTTGACTTATGGTTTCTGTACATGAACCATGATGCTGCTTCTCAGTCTGCAGCAGAGGAGCAGACTTGAAGTGCACAAGGTGAACATGACATGTTCCTCGGGCCTCCAGCGCGGCGCCCACTTTCATTGACCGCCGAGGCTCGGGAATGATTAATCAAAGCGGTCAGCGTTGCGTTTAGAGAATGCCAACGCACAAACCGCGACCATCAGGGAATACCAATCAGTCAGTCGGAATGATTGACAGGCCTTTGAACGGCCATTGGCATCTCTGTATTGCTTTCCCAGCAGGCGGGCAGGAGGTTGTTGGAACAGCAGAATTTTTGCGGTTAGTACAGAAAGGTTTCTGTGTGTGTGTGTGTGTGTGTGTGTGTGTGTGTGTGTGCATATCTCTAGATGTTCATTCACGTGCACAAACATCTGAGACTGTGTGTGTGTTGTTTGCACCGAGCGCGTTTGAGTTTCAGGAAAAGAGGTTTGTGCTAAAACTGGAACACGTGTACAGTTTGCCACAAACTCCTCTCGAGGGAAATCTGTATTCACTGATTTAGATACAATTACGGGCTGAATTTATTATGCCACAGTTGTGCAGGCTTTTCTGTTGACGCCTTGTTTATTAAGAAGAAGAAAGCCGGAGTCGGAGGTGATTTGCGGCGTCGCTCTGTGTTTTTACGGCTTTATTTTGCCGCAGTGGAACTGCGACAAAATAAAACATCTCCAGCTTTCGGGAAAAGCTCAGCTTCTCCGGAGACTCCAACAAACATTCCTTTCCTTCTTCTCGATCAGGCACATAACACAGATTGATCGCCTCTCTCATTTCCGGGTGCTTGCACAGATCGTTACTATGCACACAGGCGTGCAACAGCCGCTCAGTATGCAAACTATTCATCTTCACCCCAATGCAACGTGCAGAGGGTGACCTTTTCCTCTATAGATTTCTATATTCAATAAAAGTCTCGATTCTCTCAAGTGGAAACGGCGTGCAGTCCTTATAAACACGTAATCTAAACATTTTCACCTCTGGGGCTGAAAAATGGACGGCGCCTCCACAGATCTTTACGTGCAGCACCGTCACGAAGCCGCTCAGGGAGAAAATGTATGCAGAATCCATACGGATAATGAAATCTATAATTTCTATTAGCGAGGTGAATATTCAGGTTTTCTTGCTGCTGCTGCTGCTGCTGGAAGGTAACCTTGAGCTGGCCTTGAAAAACGCCGCTGCATGTGGGCATCTCTGCACACACACACACACACACACACACACACACCTTTCGTCACATCACAGGGTGAATGAAATCGGACTCGACCAGTTCAGGAAATAAATTGATGTTGAAATTTGGAGATTTGGAGAAGGTCACTGGTCTGCTTCGTTAAATTAGCCGCGGATGTCAGACGCCGTTGAGTCTTGATATTAAATAAAAGTCCACATTCTGAACTGGCAGCGTTGAAACGGGGACAGAAGTGACTGAGAACAGAGCGACTTAGAAAAGCCCGAATGTCCCGGCAGTGTGTTCATTAAATAAAAGGTTAGCCTGCGCGTAGACGGTCAGCTGTAACAGAATGACTTAATGGAACGTCGTGTGATATTTCACTTCGCTGTGACATTCATTAGCCGTATCAGTGTTGTGACTCGGTGTTTCCTGTCATCGGGGTTTAGAGGCACGGCATCGCAGGTTTCCTACAACCAGATTGTGAGTTGGACCTCGCACTTGAACGTCTCTGTTCGGGTTGTTTTTGTGAAGGTCGAACCTGAAGCTCAAAGGAAGGAAAACAAAGATTTTCTTCTGTGGTGCTGTTTTCACCGGGGAGTACAGGAGCTGTGTCAGAGTTATTGTGGCTGCACACTCCAGACTCGAGACTCGAGTCACTGACTGTGATGAAAAAGACACGTGACAATTAAAGAGTTCGTGCTTTTCAGCTTCTGTCATATAAAAGCAGAATGACTGCATAGATGTCAGGTGTAATCCAGGATTTTCCTACGCAGCCACGAGAGCAGAGAAAAGCTGTGTTAACCTACAGTAAGACTAACGAGCTTGGTCGTTAAGGAGACTTGACCACCAAAGGTTGGCTTGAAACTTGACAGTAAAAACATTCGTGTGAATTCACGTTAAGCTGACAGTCTTTGGTCGGTTTGAGATGACTCAGCGACGTGTTTTAGTAGAACTGATTCAGAGGCCTGAAAGATTTCGATCTGACTCGCTCGCTGATGAAGACTTGACTTGTTGCATGGACTAGAAGGATGAAAGAGAAACAGCACACGTTCGAGGCTGAATATAAACGGCGTCTTCACACTTTTATTAAAACTTTCTTCACTGCAGAAACTCATCAGTGGATTGTAAATAATTATTTTAGAGATGTGATTGAAATCAACATCCTGACAGAACAATACAAACAATATCTGCCTCAGTATATCACCATGATTTCCCAGCCCTGAAAATATCTCTAAATATTGTTTCTACACTTTAAAGTTAAATAAAAATGAAAATAATTGGAAGCTGAAATATCAGCAGAACATTGGAAACAGATATCTCATAAGTTGTTGAGTTGGACAGAGCATCTAAATCTATTTTTTAACTCAAAGAACGTCTGAAACGAGAAAATATTAATTAACAATCAGAATCTTTAACGTGACGTTTGTCTGCTTTGTGTTTTGACTCGGTTCTGTTGGTTTGTGTCTCTGTGCTGTTTTCCGCTCATGGCTGGAATTGTTTGGTCTCTCTAGATATTATTTTTTGAACAATGTGTTCAACACGTTCAACAGTAACTTCTAATGTTTGATTCCATAATAACTTTCAGGGTTTATTAAGAATCCCAGGCTGATGATAACAGGATTAGAAACAGATCTGAGGTTTTACTTTGATACTTCATTAATTCAAACAGCAGTAATCCTCCTCTGATCCTCTGCTGTGCTAAACGATGATCCGGGCTCAGAGTTCAGAGGTCGGGGTCGGCCGCAGAGCGTGAACCTCTGAAGCTGTCCGGGATTTATCGTGTTGCTCAAGGACACTACAGAAAGACGGAGAGTTCAGCACGCGGCGCTCGGAAATCATCACCGTGTCAGTAAGCATACACTCCGGTTCAGCCAAATTAAAGCGGACTGCGTTATTTATGAAGCTGCCCGCAAGCTGTTTCATTTGTTCTGCAGGTACCTGGCAGATATTTATCACTCACATCTCCCATCATAACAAATCATAACATATATATTTTTTTCCGTGATCAATTTCCCCGAGTCGTCTAATGAAAAACAATCGACTGCTCTGCTGGAGTTTGCTACCATCTCTACAATAATTAACTTCTGGGCAGGTCCATTTCCAAAACTTGATGTATGATAATACATTATTGATTAGCAGACAGAGACAGATTTGTGCCATAAATAACAGACTATATTATCAATGCCCCTCTCAGCGCTGTAACTCAGTCGCAGTGGAGGTGAGTTCCTGGAAATGTTTGGAGCCTCGCTGCGTTTCAGTGGAATTAAAGTGGAGCTGGCTCAGAGGATGGACGAATCCTGCTGCTGCTGTTCAACAGAAGCTGCTCAGGAAGAGGGAAAGATTTCTAATTCATCCGTTCATTCAAGCATTATTCAAATAATAAGAACAAATAATAATTAACAAGAAAACAAACCAGCAGGCAACAACAGTTCATTGCAGAGTGGAGGATTTCCTAATCAAGGTGTGATTCAGTCATTTACAGGTACCAGTTTAATGAGTGTGTGCAGCTAAATTCAGTCTGTGCATGTTGGAATAATAAGGAGCTGATATATGACGGCAGGGCTTCATAAATACATAAAAAATGTCGCCTGTTAGAGACTTCCAAACGTTTCATTCCAGATGCAATGAAGAGTTCAGCAGCTTGATGATCGCTGTTTCAGTATCACGCTTCAACCAGAAAGACTTCCAGTCCAGAATCTGACGCTTCGTTCCTGAAGATTTCAGTTTTCTCAGTTTCATGTCGTTATTCAGCTACGATTAAGTTTTTCAAATTCTACAACATTTATTTGTTATAAATAATTTTCTAGCCTCCATTTGAAACTCTTTTAATCATAATTAGAATTTAAACCACTCCTCTCTTTTTGTATTTATTTCCCTTTTTAATAATCGATTCATATTCACATTGTCATTTATATATTTATGCCAGTGTTTCCTCGATTGATAATCAAATCATCAGTTTTCAGATTTAAAATAATCAAACATGCCTTTAACCTACAAAGAAGAATTTATGTCTTTGCTTTTCAGACGTTGTCAGATGTTTTAATTTGGTTAAAATATGAAAAACTAAATATGAAACATGCTGAGAAATCATCACGAGCTGCGGCCCGCTGGGACTGAAACTCTCTGAAACATTTCTGCTCTTTGGAAATTTAAATATAGACTTAGACAAGTTTAATTTTAGAAACTTTAAGATCACATGAAACTCATTACAGCTGCTGACTCCAGAGAGCTTCAGCAACACTGACCACTGTGTGTTTTTAACACCGCAGCTCTGCACTGGGATTCAAACCTTAAACCCTCACGGTGTATCTTCATTTGTGCACCTTTTTTTATCAAAGTTTCAGCGACGCTGCACAAAGTTCACGGCGTGCCTCGGGGATTCGGCTAAATGCTGAGACTGTTCCAACAGTACAAAACAGAAGAAGGATAGTTTAACCTTTAGAGGTGACAGCGGGACTCAGGCTGATCTGATTTAAGTTAGTGGAAGGTCTCAGGTTCAGTCCCTGCTACAGGAAGAACTAATACTGCGTCCATCAGCGGCCCTGCGCTCCGTGACACGTCCGGCCCTTTTCACTGTGAATGGAGGCTGGATAAATGTTCAGAGAGTCCAGAGAAACGCTGGATTAAGCCTTAAAGGGTTCAACAGCCAGGCTAGCTGTTTCCCCCTGCTTCCAGTCATGATGCTAAGCTAGGCTAATCACCTCCTGACTCCAGCTGTGTTCAGTGCACAGGCCTGAGGGTGAGAGTTATACTGTCCCAGTGCAGCCTGCTACATTTTAATTAAATCCCTTCATTGATTTTCATGATAAATATCAGGAAAAAGTCGCCGCGTGATTCATGCGAGCCGACTCTATGTGGACGTTTTTCCAGCACATTCTGGGTGAGGAAGCAGATTTCCAACAGAAAAACGACTGAGTTTGCAGCATGTTGGAAATGTTGGCAGCGCGCAGCCTGCAGGAGCAGAAACACAGGCCAACGCCAAGCCTCTGCAGCAGCCGCAGACATTAAAGCCCGAGCGAGTGTTTACCTGATCATCGTAAAACGGCTCGTGAATGGACCAAAAAAAACGACCTCCTCGGGGAGTTTGACTTTTTGCCCTGCCAATGTGAAAATGTGATTTTTTTCTCTGGTGTTGCCGGAGCAGTGGAGTGTGTGACGCAGCTCAGCCATCCGAGTATCGGGCCTTCATCTGTAGTGATGAGCGAGTGTTTGCCGGGCCGAGCCAGGCAGTCGATCTGTTAGTGCCAGGGAAGCGAGCAGTCCTCTGCTTTTCTGAGTGTTACTAAATGCCAGGATGAGATCAATTAGGGATTCAGGTCTTCAGAGGCTTTAGGAACATAATGAGGAACACTTAGGGCTAATGATTGGAGCCTTGCATTAGCCCACACCTTGCTCTCGGCCTTGCTTTTCCTCCTCTTCCTCGCTGTGTGCACATTAGACACTGGCACACTCAGCTGTTTTCTCTTCTCCTCTGCTGCCTCAGCATTGGACACGGGTCTCCAAAGTAGCCGCGGCCAGCATTGATTTGAAATAATTAAAGCAAATCTGAACTTTGATCATAGAAACCCAGAGAACAGGAAGCTCAGGGGGGAGATTATCAACCAAAGCAGAAGGAGAGGCCTCGGACGGCTTTGGACGATGGTGAAACACTTCAATCCACAGTGGCCCCATTCCAGTCTATTAAAGTGTGTGTGTCTACATATTGAATAGCAATGAACGTACTCTGAATACCACCTGAGCTGAAAGCACTATAGAGACTTTTAAGGGTAACTAAGGTGTTTTTCCAACCCGGGTCCTATTGCTCCGTTATTATTTGGTGTGATAAGTGACTAATGGTTATGGCAATTTTTGAAATTGGTCCAGCGCTGAGCGAGAGAGCTGCAGCCGGAGACTGAAGCTGAATCCTTCGAGACAGCTGACAAGAAAAAAACATTATGCAATGTCCTCTAAAGGGACAGACGCGTTTGTGCACGAGTAAGTTTCGTTTTTCTGTTCAAAGCCAGACTTCATGGACAAAAACATTTTACCTCATAGCGTAGCATTTCATTCAAACTCGACAGAACAAGAGAGAGAGCTGGATGAATCTAAATATCAGGAGAGGAGTGAACTCGTCTGGCCTCTGAAATCAGAGGGTGATGATGTTATTAGATGCACCTGTGCTTCCCCTGCAGGGACGAGTCAAAGTGTCCGCGGTTAAAAAAAAGTCTAGGTTCACTCCGGGAGCTGCTCCTTTGTTGACGGTAGCTGCCGGGGTGCTGAAGCTGTCACACTCTGTCTGAACCTCCACGAGCCACAGACTCAGCATTATGAAGATTTTATTGGAAAAGACGTCTCCTGGGTAGCCACAGCTGGAGAGATCGTCGCTTTAGGTGAGAAACAGACAGAGGACGGTGCAGAAGTCTGTTTTCCCCGCCTGTGCTGCTCGACGCGGCGCTCTAGTTGTTTGCAGTCGGCGTCTTCTGGACGTCCACAGATATTATTACTCACTGCAGGAGCTCTGTTTCTCTCTCCTGGATGAGAACTGACCTGCAGCAGGTAGAATATTCTGTTAACTGGTTTATTCATGGAAACTGAGCCGGCCACATTTATAATGTGAACTGCAATAATATTAAATCTGATCTATAAGCCGAGCATTCATGCAGATGGATCAGACATTTCTTGTCCAGGCAGTGTTACTGACATCTTGTGTCTGGTGTTAGCTGTCCTGTCACGCCTGTTCTCATGTCTGTGTGTGTGGTGGGCTGCACAGACGAGCAGCACAAATGGATGAAAATGTATTTTTCCTTCAGTTTATTTAGATTCAACCAGGCCAGGATTTACTGCCCTGTGCACACAGTGTCAGGAACATTTGCCTGGATAGTTCTGGTCTGACCACACTCACAGGAGTCCCACTAAAGGTGTGTGTGTGTGTGTGTGTGTGTGCGGCTTTAACCGCACGTCCCTCGGTAGAAGACTGACACTTGTGTGGGTCTTGTGAGCTCTGCAGCTGAGACAGAGTCCGGCTGTAAGCTGCTCGCTCCCTCCCTGTGGATCGTCCATTGATTTCATTTAACCTTTGTTTATTCAGGGATTGGAGACACTGTGTGGAGCTGCTGAAGTCCAACATTCCTGATCAGGTTCACCGACCTCCACTTCTGTTTTTGTTACGTAGTTCTGGTTCATTTGAAGAAAGGTTAGAATATCTGTAAATATAATGAAGCTGGAATCTGTCAGCTGACTGCACTGCACATGATGGGAAGTGTGAAGAGAAGGTCAGGGGTCAGAAACAGGGTCAGGTTTCAGGTTCAAGTCCCCGGGGTCGTCTAACAGTTAAAGGCTACAAACAGAAGTCCGCCCCCGTCTTTCTGGATTTCACAGTGTCAGTGTAATTCAGCTCAAAGTGTCCCACGCTACACGTCCGGATCCACACTGGTGTAATCCCAGTCTGTGACTAATCTGATTGCAGCGTCATCAGCCCAGCAGTGTGTTTGTTCAATGCTAATTTGAGAGCCAATTCACACGGGTCGTGTGCTTTTTATTGTGTCATCTCAGCGCAGAGAGCGCCGCGCCGAACGAGAGACATTTGTTTTGTATTTTTTTGATCCTATCACACTCCCACTTGTCGCCGCCGTAAAGAGGATTAAGCTCAGATTCGTCACGTCGCTGCGGGAATTACTGGTGCCGAGATAATCTCTCATCCACCTAATTTGCTGTCACAGAGAAAAGAATTGGATGAAGTGTGATGGGCCTCAAAAAACAACCTGATGCCTTCGCATTGATCAGCCTCGACTCCGAGCGTGTGAGCTCTGCAGTTTTGGAGACGCCATCAGAGGTCCATTATCTGATTATCGACGCCTTGGAGATGCTCGCGTTCCTCCAGGTCGTCCACGCCGACACCTGAGTTTGTCAGGCTCTGATAAGCTATTGACAACCGTCGTCATCATCAATTGACTTCACTTCACTCGCTCTCATCAGTCACCCGCGTGACATCGGGAGCTCGTCAACAGGAGAGCGGTTAGACAGACAATTATCGTAAGGCGGTAATCACTCGTGGAGACGTGCTTGATTTGATTTCAGTGGTCACAGTTATTATTTTCACAGTTAACACAATCATGCTCTGCATGATTTTAATAAATGTTGTAATTGTAGTTCAGAGCTGCTTTAAGTGTGATGGACGCCTCGTCCTCATAACAGGTTGAATTTCTGCTCAGTCACACTGTCGACAAAATTTACAACCAAAGAAGTAGTTTTTTTTTTTCCAGTATTGATCTTATATAATATTGTGAAATTAAATTACTGATGAAAAAAGACACAAGACGTCTAAATTGCTGGAATTTTGATTTTCAGCGATTTCTTCCAAACACGTTAAATGTTGTAAAATAGAAACGTGGAGTTTCAGTTCGAGAGGCTCGAACTGGTTTCAGGATTTTGTGGGCGGTCCTTAAAGGGCGGCTCGATGACACGCCGAGGCCGCCCTGAGCAAAGAGACGCTCAGAGTGTTTCAGAGTCAGTCACGTCATTTTCTGAACGCACCTGACACCTTTCAGTCGCTTCAAAATGGCCGCTCGGCCGCTCCCATGAGTGGGCGTGGCTTCAGCACCTTCAGAGGACACGCCCCCACGGTCCTCATTTTTACCTGATTTCATAAACTTGTTGATATTTTTAATGATTCAAATTTAGCCGGATGGTTAATAACTCTTTCTTCTTTGGTCTGACAAACTCAGAACACAGATTTATTCTAACTACATCGACATTAATTTAGCTCAAAATCTAGTTTATGCCTGTTATTAAGCACGAGTTGTTGAACATTGATTTTAAAGTCTGAACATTTGAAGTTTCCTCGTCAGAGCTGATTTAATCATTTCTGTTACTTGTAATATAAAACAGTAAATCCACCAATGTAGACGTCAAATATATTAATATATATAGAAGAAGATTCAGACTGTCACTAAAACTAGAGTTCAGTCTTTGTAATCTTAGTTTTTAGTCTCTGAGATCAGATCGTGTCACATGTGAGAGCCAAAAAACAAAAATCAATATGAGGTTTTAATTTTAGAGGAGTGACGACATAAAGCGCAGCGTTGGCCAGCAGAAGTGTGACCTTCTGTCACCACGACAAGGACGACTGGAGGGAAAGTGTGCTGACACACGTCGACTCTGCATTCATGAAGACGGCTGAATGCTTTTAACAGAAAACTGCTGCAACACTTACAAGTGATGAAGTTTAAATTCCACGTTTATTATTCTTTTTTAAAAACTATTTAAATTTGATCAAATCAAATGATCTCAGATTTGAGGACGCGTGTGGTCGAGCTTTCAGGAGTGAGTTGTCTCTCCTCGCTCGGTTAATTTAGATTTCTTTGAATGTCGTCCTGTGATTCTTCTTGCACGTCTGATGTGTGCGACCTGTAACTGTTGTGACAGCTGACGCTGTCTACGCTGACACTTAAATTTTAAAACTTTAAAATGCCTTAAATCTTTTATCTTTAGGCCTCGGTGCTGCGCCATCTCCAAGCTGTGACATGTCAGACACCTCCAGCTTGTCTGTGATGAGACTTTGACTGTGACGAATGCCGACTCTGTGCGCTGGCATTTAAGAAATTATCCACATCTCGGATGGGAAGTCAGCAACTAAAGGTCAAAATATCAGACTGTGAAAGGCCACAAATGTTTAAAAAACGTCATCTCTCCCAGGCTTGATTGGCCCAAAGCGTGCCGCGTCGACGGCTCCCTAAACTACAGACTGTGTACGACCACTAATAAAACGACCAGCGACAGGCACAGTTTTACCCTGGACGGCGACAGAATCATTCAGTCACCTCCAAACCATGATCAAGTTAGAATAAGTCAACGCTAATTACTACTAAGCGACTTCGTACAGGCGACTGTTGCTGCTGTTTCTTCTGGTCGGGACTGTCTGTGTTTATTTGTTCCACATTTATCCATTTGGGCTCAGACTGAGTCACGAGGCAGCAGACTGAGTCAAACCCCCTCGTACTACAAGACTATTAGTCATTTAGTCCCTCAAACTGTGTCTGTCCTCTCTGTGAAGTGCTGCGTGCCAGCCTGGATTTACTCTGTAAAACCAAAGAAGACGGAACAAAGAATAAATACTTCACATATTACCAACACACAGAACAAAGAAACGTTTCAAGATGTAGTAAAATATCTAGAAATAATAATTAATGCTCCAGGCTAACAGAACAGGCCTCCATCATGGTAACATTCATTAAGATCAGAAGATGATCTGATGATCAATGATCACGTCACCTAAGTTTCGGTCCGATCATCAACATCATCAGTCACGACGGTTCTAATATAATTACGCTTGTTATGATTAACGATCATTACGCCGTCGTCAGCGTCAGCGTCGTGGTTTTACAGCAGAGACGGGCAGACAGAGCGCGGCTCGTCTGTCAGCTGTGGACGCAGTGAGAGACTAAATTAGAAAAACATCAGTTAGTTTTTTAATTAGAGGTTTTTTGTTGTTTGCTTGGTAAAATGTTAAAATGTTAAAATGTTCTTCTGTTTTCAACTTTAAAAATCCCAAATTTTTAAAGAGTTTTTGAGCTACAAACACATTGATATATATATTAAGTAATAGATTTATGTAATGGTACTAATAAACTTAAAATGACTGCGTTCATTTTCTCTGTTTGTGCAAACAGATTTTTAATACTGAATGCATAAACCGGCTGGACGTTGACTTTATTAGTACTAAACATAAATCTTCTTATTTGTGTTTAAAATATTTTTCTAACCACCTGCTGAAGTTTTTTTTTCATTCATAACCATCAGCTGTTACTGGACTGGTGTTGTTACCACACACTCACATAGAAAACAGTAAATATCAGAAATATGTGACGTTTCTGCTCATTCATAACATTAAACATGGACACAAGTCAAATATGTTTAACATGGATGGTTCAAATATCAGAGTGTCGTATGTGAGGGCCAAAAATATTAATATTATTATTGCATGTCACAGGCAGCTCTCTGCTGTGTGTCAAGATTTGAACTCTACTTCCTGTATCTGCTTCAGCTCTCATTTCTCTTGTAGTACTATAGTAGAATTTCTGAAATGCAAAGTGCAGACAGGTCAGTGTGGCAGCATCAGCAGACGTTCAGCGAGCTGAGCTGAGCTCCACGTGGACCGTCACCTTGCAGGAAAGGTCGAGTGGCTGAGAGCAGATGTGAGCCAAAAGAGGCTGAAAAAGCGTCGACTCGGTGGCTCGTTATTGGCTCGTTAGTTTACCTCAACGTCATCATCATCGTCCCTGAGACGCGGCGGCGTTATTGATGTTATTTATGTATCGTTAACTTGTTTTCAGCGCCGTCATCAGCATCCTCAGTGCTGATCATTATAACTTCATCATCAGTCTGATGATTTATGAGCGTTCATCAACGTCGTCATCGCTTAACGCCGCAGACAGACAGAGACTGCATGGCTGGGTTGTGTGTGTGTGTGTGTGTGTGTGTGTTGAGGAGGTCATGTGACACTGCAGGCAGCTCGGCCAATGACCTGACAGACAGGGTGACCCGCACGGCTGGTAACGGCGTCGGCAGCCAAACTTCATTTATTAGTCTCCTCCTCCTCCTCTTCTTCACCCTCACACACACACACACACACACACACACACATCATCCTCCTTCACCCTCCTCTGTCTGTCTCCTTGGTGCCCTGCATGATTTGTTTTCCGATGGTTTCCACTGATGAGGGCGAGTTGCTTGGAAGGTCGATGCCTGTGTGTGTGTGTGTGTGTGTGTGTGTGGTGTGCATACATGAGTATTAATGTGTGTGTATTTTTGCACTTCTCTACCCAAGTTTTTGTGTGTGTGCGTGTGTGTGTGTGTTCAGCGTACACGAACACATCATGGGACGAGAGCTAACAAGGCATTTGTCCCGTTTGATTTTTGTCTTGCGATCACAGCCGCTCCATAATTCCCATTTTCGCCCGGCAGGCTGCGATTCCGATCAGCAGTTTCCTGATAAAGCGACGGAGCTGACTGCATTACGTGTTTATGAATTGCTAATGGCGCCATTTATCATGCCGCGCGTCACGATTTACCATATTGAAAGTCACGCTTAGCGGTTTTACATTTAGAAGGTGAAAATTTAAGCGCGATCGACTGTATCATCTGTCATTTTAATTTATGAGAGATTAATGCGGCGACGCTCTCCTCCCCCGCACTCATCAGCAGCTATCGGCTGAATAATTGTCATCCGCACTTTTTCCACCTCAAACTCTCGCAAATTTATGGAAAATCTTTTGGGAGGTCGAGAAAGGTCAGATGCTGTTTTTTGGTCTGGAGTAAAGAAAAGGGAAAGTTGGATCCAGTTCACGTTGTTTCTCAATCATTGATGGCGTGAGCCGGGCTGAGAGGAAGCGGTCCTGATGGCCCGGCTGCTGCTTCACCGGACGCCTGAGTACACTGCAGAGTGAAAGTGTTCCAGCACCAAAATAAATTATTCCTCATAACCATAACTTCTCATGACTGTAAAAGTTTGGCTCAGCCGGAACCAAAATAAAACATGCATGTCAGGAAAGGTTCCCATTAGAGACCCCGAAGAAATGTTTCATCCATATTTATGTAGTTTTACGACAAAAGAGGATTTTTATCAGCAGTGACTGACTAACGTGTCTCTGCCAGCTAAATTTAAAATAAGTTGTTTTGTCCTTGTACTGATTTCCATCCTTTAATAAGGAGCATTTATTTATTTATATTTATTGTTTGCTAAATTCAATGCAGCTTTTTTTATGGCCTGGTAACTTCGTCGTCTTTCAGACTGGTGGAAAGAAAACAGCCCAAATCCACATTTACGTCACCTTGGCTGTCTGTAGAAGGCCGCATTAGATGATGCCTCATTTACATACTTAAAGCTACAATTCAGATTAATTGGACTCCAAAAACTGTCTTATCGTGAGTAATCAACCAGTGAAAATCCACGGTGATGTCTGTGACTTTCAGTTTTCACCTAATTCACCCGTAGTGTTGCAAAGTGTCTGAATTTCACAGTGCACGTCTTTAAAAATCTTTTTTTTTTCTCCGAGCCACAGATTTCCACTTCAGCAGCACCTAAATTCACCACAAAGGGATTCTTCAGATTCATTCAGTCTGTTTACAGCGACATTTTTTAGTGATTTATGGAGAGATCCAAAAATGAATCTGTAAAAATTGTTTAGTCTGTCAGCAGCATGAAACAAGATCTTTAAACCGGCTTAATCCAATCCAATGCAAATAACTTTATCAATAGTTTTCATATAATTTTCCATTTATGATCATTATAATTAGACTGAAAGTCTACAAAGTGCCTCATTGGTTTAAAAGCTCATTGTGAAGCTGAAGTCAAATGAATTGGGTCAGTACAGCAGCTTATTTATAGCCCGGATCACACTGCTGTCCACGCTCTTTCTCCGGGCGCAGCAGGCGAGAAATGATGCAATCAAATACAAACTGCACTACAAGTGGCCGCTAATGCAGTTCCACCGCGAGGCCACGGGTCAGCTCAGTCCTCGCTCACAGCGAAGTCAACGTCGGTTCACTTTCCATCTAACTCAAGCGGCAAAGCGTTTCATTTCAAATCCCAAGACTTGTCTCTTTCCGATGTTCATGCAGCGTGCGGCACAAGAACTAAAAGCAGCATCAATAAGTGATAATCTCAATGAATGAATGAGCAAATGAGCGAGTGAGTGAGTCAGCATGAGTCACCAAAACAAACCATGAACGAGTTCATTTTCAGAAATAACCTGAATGTTACAAACAAAAACAAACGACGTGAAATATTTAGACATTTTATAAAATAATAATCCGACGGGATGAACTTGAGGGAAAGTAAGCGTGACAGTGAGTGTGTGTGTTGTGCTTACTGTCGATGTGAGGACCTAGTTAAGATTTAGACCTCGAGTCTGAGGACATCGAAGAAAATCAGGACAATTAAAGAAAGTCAGGACTATTATTGAAAATAAGGGCATCTTTTGAAATACGAGACCAAGGACATTTTCAGAAAGCGACTAAAATGAAGGAATTTTGGCAGATTTGAGGTATTTTTGAAAAGTCAAGACATTTCTGTGCCAAATAAAACAGCTGAGGTCAAACAGCTGACCTCAGCTGACACTGTTGTGTTTAAAGGTGGCAACAGAAGAAAGTCTGGAGCAAGTCGCCGTCATTAAAAAGACAAATTTAAGTCTACCATGCATGAGCATGCACAAGCTGTGAAGGTTGTTGTAGACAACTGGACTAGCTTAGTTTGTTGAAGACATTTGAGAGGTGTGTGAGTCACATGGCAGTGTGTTACAGAGGTAAATACCCGGGTCCACCAATCAGTCAGAACTAAAGAGCCTCTTGGTTGAAGGATGAACTAAACCTAGTAAAACCTAGTTAACCGATAACCTTCAGTGGACAGCCTGACCTGGATTCATACCAGTGATCATGTTAGCTCTGTTTTCTTTAACTTTGTTGGGGAACACTTGATTGGTGTGCCATCGCTGATCAGTGATCAATAGTCTTTGGTAAGCTGATAGATGACTGAATGAACCCTGCTGCGTTCTGAGTTGACGTTGACATTTACTGTACCCAATGAGTCGTGCACGTTTCATGGCTGTGTATCTTTCTCGCCGTGCTGATTCTCGTGGTAACCAGGGAGCCAATTAGCGAGCTCCCATCGTCATCTTATTCATGCTCACGTATGAATGTGATCTATTTTTTCAGAATGTTTCTTTAGCAAAGACTTTCAGGGACGCGGGATACTTTGGCTCGATCCATCATCTGTGTGTGTGTGTGTGTGTGAGAGGTTATTGACTGTTAGCGTTGGGGCCATTGTACATTTGAGGGCTAAAGGCCGTACTGGGGATTTGACATTATGCAGAGAGCATCTAATGAGCGTGATGGGCTTAATAAGGTAAAGAAGTCAACTGTGCAAATACCGCGGCCTTATTGTAAAATCAATGTGGCACTCTGCAGGACACAGAGCTGGTTAAGTGAATTAGAGCATTAGTTTGAATAACTACTTTAAGGAAAGAAGTGTGTGTAATAACCACTAATGCATTCAACTCCAGTCAGCTCGGACTGCAAACGTTGACTTTTAATTGTTGACTTTTTTAATTAAATTAGATTAAAGTGAATTAAATTACATGATGATGTAACGATGGTGAATTCATCTCACGGAGGTCTGGTGTGGACGGGCCCGGGAATAAAGAGAGAATGAAATGATCCCTGTACAAACTACCTGCAAATACAGCATGTTTAGATATTTTATAACATACCGCTTGGTTTTAGTGTACAGATGAGATAATTATTATTATTATTTTTAAATTTTGTACTTCAGCGGACTGATTTTATTACCGTGCCAGTTTGTTTTATTGCAGAACATGCACTTTTTCTTCACAGCGTGATTCAATATGAAATCAGATGAAAGTGTAAATTAAAATATATTCAACATATTGAAATATCTTGGGAGTTAAAGACATAACAGTGCAGTCCTGGTCTTTGCTCCTCTGAGGTTAAGCTGGGTTATTCTGAGATATCAGCTCCACATGCAAACCTCCTTAACCATCCAAACGAGCTGAATGTTGAATCTTTATGGATCATAGCATAGAGTAACGCCGCCTGAAAAATCAACAACCTGTGGCCACGAACTCGTACTGACTCAAACTGTTTGGTTCAGCTTCACGTTTTGCTCTCTGCTGTCAAAGTCAGTCGACCTCGACCTTTCCCCCTCATTACGAGAACATCCTGCTATTTGTTCTTCATCACTACGTTAATCAATAAGTCCGCTGAAGTAGTGTCATTATTTCCTTTTAGTGATGTATGGGTGGGACATTCAGGGATCGGTGTGGAGTGCTAAGCAGTGGTCTGTCAGTTATGGAGATTGATTTGACACGATGGGTGTTGAATGAGCTGTGATGTGATTTCCAGGACTTCAGGTGCAGATTTCAGGTTGTTTTGAGCTCTTTTGTCCAGGAAGGACAGTTTATATCAGTCTGTTGTCAGGCCACTGTGACCTTTAACCCTTTGGGTGCTTGTAACACTGCCAGGCTGCCGTTGTGGATGATAAATCGCTTGGAGACTGTTGATGTATTATGACTACAATCCAATCTCACATTCATCTTTGTGCCTGTCAAAAGTTCTCCTTCTCATTACAACCCGATCACAGCGTTGCATACATCACTCACCATCTCTCCCTTTGCAACTTTCTCTAACCAAATTTGGTCTTTTTCTTTTTTTGTTTTCTTTTTTTTTGTCTTCCAGCTTGGCAGCGTCGAAAGAAGCTGCGGCGAGGAAAGCTGCCTCCCCGATGCCGCCCTCCGAGTTCCTGGACAAACTCATGGGCAAAGTTTCGGGTTACGACGCCAGAATTCGACCGAATTTTAAAGGTAGGAGCTGCCACCAAGACTCAGTCGGATAAGACGGGAATGTAGCCAAACATTATCCTGAAAAGACCCGGTAATGTGTTGTTTCTGCATTTCATTACCTTCTCTAAATACCTCTTTAAGGGTTTAGCCAAGGTTATCGCCAACGAAGGTTTGTACTCATTTGTCTCATTAAAAAAAAAAAGAGAAGAAGAAACGTTGATATTTCTATAAATATGTTACTAAAATTCTTTGTGTTTAATCATCTCACTGTTCTTGGTTGTTCTCAATCTGTCGATCTCTTTCATTTGCCCTTTGCAGTGTGGAACAAAGGTAATTCTGCCCATTGCTCAACATGCTAAAGACAAGAATCAGGCTGTTTCAGGTGTTAGATCCCGAGACCCTCTCTGTTTTTACAAACCCTGTCCCTGCACTCTGCGCCCAATCAGACTGTAACATTCAGATACTTTAGGATCTTTAGTTATCATTGTGCTAGTTGGCTACATTCCTTGGTATCCACACAGTATCCTGAGTGCTTGTATTGGTGGTCAAGGTAATGTGCCTCCTCTCCCACAAAGCGTGCTGCTAAATTTGATTTCATGATGATGATGGTGATGACAATAACACAATATTTAGTAACCTCTCCCTGAATGGAAGCCCCCATAAAGATACATGTCAGAGGTTTCTATATTAAACTTTTTCACATTAGGCAGTTCACATTAGAAAACTGGGGCAACCCTGCATATTCATATAAGAGTATGAATTATACAAAAGGTCCAAAAATATATAAATACATTTTGAAATAATTGGAACAGACATAAATTTCACAGAAACAAAAACTTGGCCTGTTGAGTTTCACTGTGTTTTTTCGATATGGCTGATTATTATTAGCATAAGATGTCACATTTGAGCCTTGTTGCATGTTAAACACTGACATATCTTAGTTTCCAGAGTGGATGTGAGTAATTTCTCTTGCCGTATTTTTAACTCGTCAGGTCATTTGTGTGTTCTGAGTGTACAAAATATTAGTACCCTTGTGATATTCCACCTTCCCTAAACCGGAGTACAGTCTCCGTTCTTCAACTATCAAAATCCCTTCGAGTTATTTTATCACATACCTGCATTTCTTTGTAACTTCCATGCGGGTATATATCGCCAAGGCACTAGGACACCTCACGATCTGTGAATGTGATAGACTGGATACGGCCGTCGGTTCGATCAGTAGGGAGAGGTACGCGGATGTTTCCCTCCAAGTTTTATTAAAATCAGAGCAGTGGTATCTGCGAGACGACATTTAAGCTAAAATATTCAAACCTGCAAAATTTGAATTCTACAGTTGCGACCTTTGGTTTGGGAACATTTGACTCGGTCCTTAAATGTAACACTTTCGTACATTGCTGGTCTGATTTTGGTGAAACCCAACAGCCGACACAGAGGGTTAGAAGTCACAGAGGCCTGACAGCATCCCTGTGAACCTTGACCGCTGGAGCTGATAAAACCTGGAGGGATGACGTAGTGTACCTCGGTACTGATCCGTCTGCATGCCGTATCCTCTTCATTCGTTACTGCAGGTGTAATTAATAGGCATGCTAATATTTTGTACACCGAACACACAGGGAAACAGACTGCTAGAATGTGCAGCAGTGAACCACAGCTTATGTTTATGAATGCTGCCATGGAGCTTATTTATTTTTATTTTTTTGCTGAGCCCATAATGGCATAACCCATTATATGGTGATCTTTGTAAGTGGGATATCTCAGCTCATGCGAGATGGACCTGGGAGGGTTGGAGGGGTTTCACCGTGACTAAGTGTGTATTATTAAACCTGCCGCGGCTGCAAAACAGCTGAAACTGCTCGTCCTTCCTGACCTGCCAAGAATTTGTTCGTGTGTGTGTGTTTTTTTTTTCGGCGTGAGTCAATTTTGGAGACCATTTTCTATTTTTTAAATCTGATTTCCCCTCAGCTCTGGTTGGCAACAATCCAGCGTGATTTACTGCGACTCGTGCTGCACTGACCTTTACAAATCAGGATCTAAACAGGCCGACGTGACAGTTATTTGAATTTATGGCTTTTATGTTTTTCCATTCTTCTAATGTGATGTAATAAAACATACAAAAAAAAAGTTAAATGCAGATGAAACTTGGCAGTTTGTCAGACATGCAGATGATAACAATCCTCCCGCTGACGTCAGTGAGCCTTTAAAACAACAGAATAAATAATGAATGTTCTTAAGCAGGTGTTATATTTTCCTTTACGTGTGTTCTTTGGCTTAATGTGCACCAAAGCGAGCTGCGATGAAGACGCACACACTCATCTTTTATGTAATCTGCTAAACTAATTGTGTCAGGGGCCATTGTTAGCAGACAGGACCCGATGTGAGTTTCCAGACTCTGTCATGGCTGTCAGGTCGACAGAGTGGCGTAGCGTGAGCTCTCCGACTTGCTCATTCATGCAGTTTTTTTTTCTTATGTGTGTGTGTGTGTGTGTGTGTGTGTGTGTGTCCCCTACCAGCTAACTACGCCACTGCATTAATCACATTCATGAAATAAACAGCCTGACAGCTCCGCTCCTTAATAAACTCTGGGAGGGAAGAAAAGGAACAAAAAAGTGTTCTTGTACAGCGCGAGAGGGAGTCAGGAGGAGGGAGGGAGGCACTCCCTGCACACGGATAGAGGAATATATAGGAATAATAATACAATGTTCCAGCAACACTGACAGTAATAACTGTCGGGATATTGGACAAGTGCAAATGGAAAACACAGAGATGTGTTTGGACTGCGGGTTCATGGAGCTCCTTCTAAAATGCAGCAGGCGTAGAGGTTCATAAAGGCAGTCTGACGTCACCGGGTTTGTAGAATTAACTCAGAAAGAAACAACACCTGGCACCTGTACTAGTTAGCTTGTGACATAGCTAGCTCGTAAAAAAGGTAACTCACTAGCGAGCAACCTTACGACTAAGTAACTGAAGTAGCTCGCAGACTAACTAATGAGCTACAGCAAATTTACCATCCAGCCAACCTCCAAGTAAATTCACAGTTTTGAGGCTTCTGTCCAAACGTAGCATAAATTTTAACCAAAATCCTCGACTGTTATACGAATGTCAGGAGCTCATGAGAGAAGCCGTAGACGGCGCCAATTCCCAAATCGGAACACCCGGATGAAAAGATGACATTTATGTGTAAATATGGTGAGAGTGTTTTTTGAGTTTTGCTGTTTCCATCAAACATTTCTAAAGTGACGCTTCGAAATCTATTAGTTGGTTAGTTAATTAGTTATTAGTTAGCCCACCATTGTAAAGCCGTAGTAAACTTACAGAGATCTCTAACTTGCACCCTAACTAGCTTAGCAGGTCATTGGCTCGATAGAAAACTTGCGTAGGTGCCACCTCGCTTTCCGAATGGATGGAAAGTCAAACGGCCTCCATGAACCTCCACTGCCTCCAACGATCACAACATATAACAGTAAAAGAGAAAATGTCCTGTTATGTCGGCTACAACATGGAAAGTTCGGGGACTCTCTTTTGGAATGTTGGCATGTTTAGACCTGTAGGCCGGTTAAGGATTCCCGGAATGTGGCCGAATGCGGAATGTTAAATGGTAACAGCATAAGTGCAGCTAGTTTTGCTCAATGCAAGATGATTGCTCTTCTCTTTCCACCCACACAGTTTTTTACACACACACACACACACACACACACACACCTCATCAAATCTCAGCACCAACCCTGCTAATTTTCTTTCTGCCGTGCCACGACAGTGTGCGGAGGGCGTGGGGAGGGAAACGGGGGGGAAAGGGGAAGAGATAAGATTCGCCCGGAAGCTACAAATGTGCCAGCATGAGAGGAAATTACACTGATCATGACCGGGGGGTCGACCGCGTGGGCACCAAGCTTCCGATTGATTTAGCAGGTTCTTCTTCCATCGGTGAGAAAGGCGAGCAAACACTCCTGACACATTCGGAACGAGCCATTTATAATCTATGACTCCCTCGTCCTGCTTTCTCCTTCTTTTATTGACATTTCCTTCCTCCCGTTTTCTCTTTTCTTCATTGACTCCTTTCCTCTGTCGCTCGTTTATCGACGTCTTCATGTTTTGATACCTTCCTGGATTTTTTTTGCCCTCGGTCCCATTTTCCTCTTCTTCATTACTCCTGTCTACTTTGCTTTGTGATTCTTTCCTCTCATTGGAATCAAGTCATTTTTAATGTTCGTTCATGAGATCATTATTTGTTTCCTCCTTCAGTCTTCTTCTTTCATTTGCCACGTTTCCTCTTTTCACCCGGCCATCCTTCATCCCTTCTGAAGCATTTTTTACTGTCTGGTCGTTTCTATTTTCCTCTTGCATGGATGAAAGACAAGGTCAGTCAGTACAGTGATCACTCCATGCATCTCCTCTCTCCTGTGACCTTCCTTCCTTCCTCCCTCCCCTCCTCTCCTCCTCGGGCCTCCTCTGTATTCAATCCTTGTTTACCGATCCTGCTGATTCGTGAACCAAATTGGACTTTGAGTCAGTCGCCCAGCTGAGCGGGCAGCAGTCGAGCTCGCCGAGCGAGACGAGATCTCAGCAGCGAGGACAGGGAGATGTAGAACTCCTCCACCAGATCAACTAGCCCCCTCGTAACGAATGGCCACATGGTGCTGTACTGATAAATGAGCGTGTATGAGTGTGTGATAGAGATAGCGAGGTGTGTTTGTGTGCGTCTGTTTGGGATGTAAGAGTGTGTGCACTTGATGAATGGTACAGACTACAGCTGCGACTCCCCTCTCCCTCTCCGACATAACCTTGTCCTTCCTCATCACTCAAGCCGAGTGGCAACGGGAACGACGACCGCGAGCGAGCTTCTGGTTTTAAAGTGAGCCGGCTATCTATACCTCCGTTTTTTTAGCCTCTGTGAGAGAGGAACCGGCGCCCGAAGAGACCCTGAACGCGTCGCCAGGCTTAAATTCAGTGTGCATCGGGGCCTAATTCATCAGGTTCTCATCTCCGGCTCTCTTGAACGGCCACGGTAGCCGCCTTAGCTCGGGCTCGTTTCAGATGCAATCCTTTTATTTCATGCTGCTCCCACGGTTGGTTTGGCAAAGCTCCCTCCTTCTCTCTGCTCTTAAATCCCAGTGATGATCAGTGTAACAAAAAGAAAGAATCCACCACTGTGTCACTTTGCTTCTGAGCTGAATGACGCCCTCTCTCTTGTCTGAACAAGTAGACATGAGTAAATATACAAAGTACGGCAGTATATTTACATGTTTGGCTTCCTCCTTTTTCCTCCTCCTCCTCCTCTCTTTCCTCTTTCTCTTTCTCCACAGCTGGAGTACTTGTTACTACACTATTCTGTACTACACTTTGTTGTACTACCCCCTCACCCACCCCCTTGTTCCTCTCTGCATCTCCTTTTTTCTCCTTGCCAGGGTTGAACGTGCCGAGGTGGGACTGTAGTTATTAGCTGTCGGAGCTTGACGTTCATTTGGTGTTATCAGCACTTGTTTAATGGCTACTTAATGGGATTAATGGGCATAAGGTAATGAGCGTGGGATGGAGGAATGGCTGCGGGTTGGGGGAGAACGAGGGAGGGTGAAGAAAGGGAGGGAAGGTGGCATTTGCAAAATGGCTAACCGACTTGGATCTGCTTACGACAGGAGATTGGAAAGAACTGCAGATGGCAAAAAGTGCAATCCAGGGCCTCAGACTGTGTTTCCACTAGCTTAGCAGCAGAATACTGATGCTAACACAGTTCCCACCGGGCTACAGTATCGCTCAGTTATGTATAACACTTCCAGCAGACATGAATAAGCAGCTCTGAGATACAAACTGTAATATCTACTCCCTCCTCTTCTTATTTTTATTATTTCGAGAGCTACTTTTCTACAAGGATGCGAGCACAGAAGTCTGCTGCGAGCGTAGGCACCTCCTTTGCCCTACAGGAAGGTCCGTGGCTCTTTTAGTATTCTAGGTAATGGCCCGATACTTTTCCAAGCCAGGAAATTTCGGATGAGTAGGGGGGAGCGAGGAATTTTAATGTCGTCGCAGAGGTGACTCTCCCCTGAGTTATGACAAAAATATTGATCACGCTTCACCGTCTAGCGGGAGGAGGCGGAACGGCAAGGGCAGCGAAGAGAGGAATATTGAGCAGGGGTAATGGCAAAAAGGCAGCCAAACGTACGAGGGCACTCAAGACGGACTGGAAGAGAGACCGATAGGAGGAGGGTGGGGCCGAATGAAACCAAAGCAAAGACGCTTGCACGGACTGTGCAGCCAAAAAGTCGCAGTTGAAACCTGCAATATTCTCAAGGCCGATAATCAGAGCGGCGTCTAACGAGCCGTGTTGTCAGAATGAATGAATCTCACACAGTTTGCTATAAATACCTCACATCATCATTGTTTCCTCTTCATCTAAAGATAGTAAAAAAAAAAGCCTCTTCAGCTCGAGGCGATGCAAAGCTAATCTGGGATGTGTAAGAACAGTTGACAGCTACATTACTCCGTCTTCCTCCCCTCTGCAGTCCACTGGTCCATGGCTAACAAGTTCATAAGGGGGGAATGCTGCTTTATAAAAGGCCGTTCAGTCCTCCTGTGGAATCCCATCACACCTCTAATTACCTGCTCCAGGAATAAAATAAAAAAATCCCAGCGTATCAGTGTAAGAAGGCCTGATGGAGAGGCTGACGCATAATTATTTACCACAGCGACACAATCAGGAAGGCGGTAAGCCGGCCTGTTTTCAGGCTCGACATGGCAGACGTGTCTAATCGCCCGCTGATGCAGGCAGCGAAGAGAGAGAGCGAGAGAGAGAGAGAGAGAGAGAGAGAGGGAAAAAAACATTTAGGGAAAATCCCTGTACTCATTTAGCAAAAAAATACCTTTGTATTCCGACACAAAGGCGAGGCTTCTTTTTGTTTTTACACCTCCACCCCTGCAAAGCCCGGAGAATTGATTCTGCACAGCGCTAGTAATTAGCTCGCGTTATGAGATCCTCGCTGCCAGCAAAGCAAAGCTCGCCCCCCTACAAAAACCAAAGCTGCTGTGTGTGTTTTAATGCCAGGATCAGGTGCTCAGATGTTCGACAGGCTGCCTGGCCGCGGGGCTAAGCCCGGGCTTAGCCCTGACACAGAGAGATTGCCGTGCGCGGAGGAGGGAGGAAAAATTGCCTTTCATGGATTCAGGCAGATTATAAAGTTTAAGTCACCTGTCTACAACAGTTCATGGTCACGACGAATACTTTCCATCTATCTTAGGAGCCATTTCCTTTCTTTCTTTTTTTTCCGGGGCTGACAATGACAGATTACAATATCGCTCCCAGACTTCTACTCGGCGTAGTCGCAATCCCTCACAATGGCAGTTGTCAAGTACAGCAAAGGAGGCCAGGCCCGGTTTACTCAGTTCAATGCGGTTCGGAGGCAGAATAGGACATCAATCAACAAATCTGAGCCATGAAAGGAGAAAAAAAAAAGCAACCTCCTCTGTATGTAGCGGCAAAATCAAAGGCTACGTGGTGACATTTCTAACTTCTGCTCAGAATTAATTGCAAAGAAATATATTTGCTGTCAAAAGACACAGACGTTATTATTATTTGCTCAGAAGGCATTAGATGTTTGAAGGTCAGGACGAGCCGTGCACGGCGTGGCCTTTACGTGAGGATATTTCTGCATCCTGGAGTTTTAATTGAAAATCTATGAGACACTCGGGTGTGTGCGGCAGTCATGTTTTGTGCAGGGTTGTTGGTGGAGCATCTGTGAGATCGTTTGCTTTTCCGTACTCGCCTGAACTTTCTAGATGAATCCGATAAGTTGCTGATCTTCGCAGACAGCAACTTTCCTGGAGTGAACGGGGGAAAGGCCTTGTCACTGTGAAACAATGAATGGTTCGGCCGTAGCTTCCAATTCCTGGACATTAGCGGGTCAGCATTTTTCCATTATGAATCAACCTCTGTGGAGACTAAAAGTTCCCTTTTCTGTGCTATGACTGAAATTATGTGGCCCGTTCTGAAGAGGTTGCAGATTTACATTTTTTCGTGACGGGTGGGGTGGAAGTCGAACCTTTTGTCATTGCGACGGGCTCCATTTCAGCTAAACGACTTCAAATTAACGGCGCCCATTTGAAGAAAGAGTTTCATTTCAGATTTTGGAGATCATTTATCCGTTCCTGTCGGGGTTACAGCTCCATTATCTGTAGCGGGAGTCAAATGATTGCGAGGGGACAAAGGATCCATTTTGAGTACTTTGTTAGTAGACGGGTTCATTTCATTTTAGAAGTCAGTCAAGTCGTTCTGGAATATGCAACTAAAGACACCAAAATAAAAGTGTAATTTCCTCAAAGGCTGAAAAATAAAAATTGAAACGAAGCCAGTTTGACATGTAGTCTTTGCATTCTCCCCGCCCTCCTCCTCCTCCTCTTCCTCCTCTGTCTCTCTGGCCTCTTGCATCTCCTGTAGTGCATTTTGCTAGCCTTACTTCAGCTCCTCTTGACAGAACTGCATTGCAACCCTTCCTCCTCCTCCTTCTCCATCTCAGTGCATCGCCTTCTCCTCTCCTGCCCGCTGCAGTATGGCAGTAGATTGTGTCCTCTCTTACAGACTCGTGCATCCCTCCTTCCTGCTATTGCCTTTTTCACAGTATGTTGCCCTCTCCTCCTCCCTTGCCCTCCTCCCCCTAAGTCTCCCCCACTGCCACACACTCACCCACGCTGAGTGTTGGCAGCAGTGCGACACCTTAGATAATCGAGCCTTGCTGTCTTGTTCGCTCCTTGATAGACAAAGCGGTTGTTTTCCTTAACGAGGACAAACAACGTATTAGTTGGTAACGTGTTGTTAGAATATGCTGTGTTTAATTCTGATCTTTTTTTTATTAGACCCCAAAGGCTCCAAAAATGAAGCTACTCACAAGAAAGGTACTTTCCTTTTCTTTTTTTTCCTTTCTTTCTTTCTTCTTCTTCTTTTCTTCCCTGACCATGGTTTTGTGTTTGTCTCATGCGATGATGAGGCATTTTCCAAATGTTGAGAAGACGACGAACGTTAGGGAAATGCCTTCTTCTTCTTCTTCTTCTTCTTCTTCTTCTTCTTCTTTTTTTTTTTGGTTTCACAGATTGCCATGTATTGTTGTAAGTTATGTCAATCAAAATGGTCCAAATCTGACTGTGGAGAACATCTGGTGACAGGAGCAAACTAAGCACAAACTAAAATATATTTGCCAAACATCAGCAATATTTCACACGTTTCATTAGTGTTGAAACGTGTTGAAAGAACAGCAGACATGAAGCTTTTTCTATCTCAGACTCGAGTCCGCCTGTTTTCCTGACCTGTAAATCTGTCAGAAGGCCTTTTCTGAGAAACGGATTCATTTGTCAGCCTCATGAAGGTAAATCTAGACACTCAGCTCTTTTTTAACTTGGCCCCACACCTTCATCACTCTGCTGGTCAGGAAACTTAAAAAACTGCTTTAATTTAGCTTCTTCAGTACCTGAGGCTGATGTGTAAATCTATTTTTACTGTAGATATATATATATATATAAATAAATATGACACATATATGACACCGGGCAACTCCCGGTGCAGCTGCACTGAAGTCTAATTATATCTATAGACTGACAGTGTCAGTGTCATACAAGCTGCTTTAGCAGCAGTAAATATAGATGTTTATGATTGCAGCACGCAGGACAAATGTAGGTGAAGTAACTGTAGTGTGTAGTAAAATGTATATAGTGTTGTTAACAACTGTAACCCTTTGTGTCACCTATCAGCTACTGTACCTGACAGCTGGGAGCTGACGTTAGCACAGATCCTGAGTCAGCACAACCTTTGCTCAGTTCAAATGTTTTACCCAAAATTGCATTTTGGGTCCTCAGAGTTGTGCAGAGAAACGAGCCGAACGGCCCGCAGCTTCACACAGAACATCTTCTGGGCATCGGTCCAAACTCTGCGAGCACACACAGGAGCGGCTTTGTTTACATAAAGTGTCATTTATCTTATGCAGTAGTAAAGTACACAGTAGGATGACACAGTATCATATAGTACAGTATAGTGTGTTCAGTGTAGCACAGTAAAGTATAGTACTTCATGCACTGTATTGTATACTGTAGTCTATTGCGTAATATAGCATAGTATGGTATGGTATTGTACTAAACAGTACAGTATAATATGAAGACAGTAGTAGTGTAGTACAAAACAGTAAAGGGCGGTGCAGCAGTATAATGTACTGAGGTACTGTGAATAGTCTAGTATGGTATAGTATAGTAGTATGGTATAGTGTAGATTATATAGTATAGTGTAGTGTACTGTGGTGTAGTATAGTATGGTATAGTATACAATACTGGTATACTATGCTATAGTGTAATATAGTAGAGGATGGTAGTGTAATATATTACAGCATATAGCATAGAATAGTAGAGTATAGTATACTATAGTATAGTACATTATAGTACAGTCAAGTAAAATAAAATACAGTAATGATGTGATAAAGTAATAATACAACAGTATAGTACATTATAGAGAGTATACAGTACCTTAGAATTCAATTCAGTATACTACAGTGCATTAGAATAGATTGGAGTATGTTATAGTACAGTAAGAGTACAGGACAGTACATTATAATCCAGTAGAATACAGAGTACAGAACAGTGCACTAGAGTACAGTATAAGATACAATATTACAGTACATTAGTATACAGAATAATGTACTGCCGTGCATCAGAGTACTCTATAGTGCAGTACATTAGAATACAGTATACTAAACGATGGTACAGTCCACTGTACGATGGTACAGTCCAGCTTTGTAACGCGTCCTTTCATTTGTCTCGTGTTGAATCTCTTAGTTGCCCCATTAGCTTAACATGCTAACGCTCTTAGCACAGGAGGCCTTTTACACACAGCAGCTCCTGTCAGCCGTAACTAACGTCTGTATGGCCCTGATTTACATGCACAGAGAGGAAGTCATGGGAGAACCCCCCATACACACACACACACACACACACACACACACACACACACACGCACGCACAGATACACACAGTCCTGCAATTAGTGCTGCAGGACTTTGAGACAATCACAGTTGGTGATGGAGCAAACAGCAGAGGTGATGCACGGGGCAGTCTCTCTGTGCGATGCTGTCAGACACAGTTAGAAAAGATGTTTTAATGTTTCCTGGTAACTGAACAATTCTTCATGATTATAACCACAATGCCGAGGAAACAATGGAGGTCCCGGTACTCTAAAAGTTGACCTGGGTTGCTCCGTCTTAAGAAGATTAAAACAAAAAAATGAAGCTTCAGCAGCGTCTTTATCCGCAGCGCTGCAGATATGATCCTTTTGTGTCTGATTACTCTGGGTGACTAATGCTATTGAGAGAGACTCTGTTGGTTTGCAGACTAAAGACCCCAATTACCTCCTGAGCTTATTCTGTTGGCCAATACTGTCAGCTTCACAGGAGACGACGTTTTTATATTAGCAGGCAGCAGCAGCCCGTCTGCCTCCAGGCTGCTGCCATGCATAACTTACCCGGCGGCTCGACGGAGGCAGAGAAAAAATGCAGAGCTAATAAGAAATTATTTCTCATTTTAATGTTCAAATAGCAGGCGGGAGAACAATAGCGTGAGGAGTTCAGAGAGGAAGGAGCGTCAGTCTCAGAATATTTCTCACGGCGGTTTGAGGCAGGAAAAATGACCACAATGCAATGTTTATTGTGACATGCCTCAGTTTCCTTTAAATATGGCTGCAGTTTAGACATGCACGACTTTACAGTCGAAGATTTTAAGATGAGAGTGTAAACAAATGAAGGTTTTGGTCTGTGTTGATGATATATGTCGATATAAATGTGCTGAAATGACTGGATGGATTTATTAAGTCATTGTGGGCAATGCTACTTCTGTTTGACACTACAGGCTGTCTTACAGGTTAGTGTAGTCCCACTTTGACTGGCGTGTATGTGCACAGCAGCCCTGCTGTCTTTCTCTCAGCTTCGAGGTTATCATGAAGGATTTGACACGATGGAGATTTAAAGCTCGTTGATTTGTTCAGTTCATGATTCGATGGTTGCATTTCCTGTCTGTGTTTTACTGGTAATGATGGTCACTGACACGCACGCCATCATCACAAGCGATTGCGCTAATTTTTAGGACGAAGTCTTCGTCTTCAGACTTCTTTGGTAGAAATGTCAGTTTTAGAAGAAGAGAGGACGTGAAGGGGAGAAGATTATGTGGAAGGATGAGAGGAAAGATGTAACACGCAGGCAGAGAGGAGAAAAAGGGGGGATGGGAAAAGGAAAGGCTAATGCAAGGAAAGGACAATCTATGAAAGAAAAGGTTAATGAAGAAAAAGAAAAGAGAAAATCAAATTAAAACAAACTCAGTTAAAGGACAATAAAGGAGAGGAGAGGGCATCGAAGGACGGATAAGGAAAGGAAATAATGAAGAAAGAAAGGAGAGAAAGGGTGACTCAAACAGACCTAAAGCAGAGCACACACTCGACAGGGAGAGGAGGCCATCATCGAGGACAAGACGTAGGAGGAAGGGGAGACGGGAGGAGAGCAAAGATAGGAACGAGGACACGGAGGGAGAGAGGACTGGGGGGGGAGAAGAGATTTCTCTTCCAGCGTGTTCAGCAGAATCCAGTCAGCAGGTCAGGGCCTGAAGCCTCGACACGAGTGCCGCCGGCAGCAGCCGTTCCTCCTGATTAGAGGCTCTGCTCTGCTCCTTCTGTTGCGAGATGTTCGGCACATATTACACACAACTCACCTCCTCGCACCGGCGCTTTATGCAGATTAATGTTAGGCCACGGGATATTTGTCTGCTAACAGATCCCGGGCTCTGCTTCCCCCCTCGGTGCCGTGCAAGAGGCCCGAGGATTCAATCTGTCTCTGTAGATTTATGCTTATCCAAGTGCCTGGTTTCATGGTGGACGGCTTTGTAATATGATTGCATAGTGCTTTAGAGTGGTGACACTTTAATGTGACGACTGCAGGTCGGAGCATATTGCGGTTATTTTACTTTTTTATTGAGAGCAGAAAAATCTGCTGCTATGTAGATTTATGCTTATCCAAGTGGCCTGTCTCATGGAGAACACCTTTATAATGTGATTGCACAGTGCTGCAGAAAGCCAACACTGCAAAATGATTACTGCAGGCTGGAGCCCATGGTGTGGTTTTAGAGAATGTAAAGCAGAATATCCCCCCTGCACAGATTAATGCCCATCCAAGTGGCCTATTTTAAAGAGTATAATGTGGCTGCACAGTCCTCTAGAAAAGGAAACACTTATGTGTGTGTGTGTGTGTGATTGCAGGGATTTCCTCAACTGAAGAAATTCCAACAAATCCTCGTGGCCACACGACAAAACAGGTCATTTGTCAGAGCCTGATATGAATGTTCCTCTGCACCTCTATATTCTTACAGTCTGCTCAGGTTAAGACGTGAAAGACCAGGATAGAAAAATATTGTTTTTGTGCTTAAAGGAGGCCGACGTCGACGGTTCATCCACCTCACAATCCTCAGGGAGGGCTCAGAAAATGTCTTCATGCACAGAATCAATAAGAAGCTATAAATGGCCACGTCGATACTCTTTTTATTGGTGCTTTTTCCCTTCATGAAGAGTAGTTTCTCATTTTTCATTTCAGCGTGTCTTTTAAACATTCGCACAAAAGATAAAAACATGCTTGGTACGTTGCAAAATAACGATTGTAACGGCTACAGATGAATTTTATGTAATCAAAGAGCGATAATGAAGAGGGGAAAGTAATCAAATCAACAAACAGAACTCCTCTCTGCATTCAGATCCCCAGAGAACGTCCAGAGAACTCATCAGGAACCTTTTTGCTCATAATATTTTAAGGATACTGACACCAAGAGAGACGAAGAGATCAAACCAAAGCATCTGAATCACTGAGCCAGGAGCTCATCGACATCCGTCACAAAGCGCTGTGTGTGGTTTTACATCAGATTAGACAAAGTTTGACTCTGGAAATTCAGATTTTAATTAAAGCTGAAAGCTCGTTCTGTCATCGGATCAGTCCTCCGTCTTTAGAGGTGATACATCCGGATATAAAAAACCTGTCAGAGCCAGAGACGGGTCCAGGAGAGGGGAGAGAGACAGGCAGGCTTTGTTAGAGAGGAGAGTGTGTTCTGTCAGGAGGAGAGCAAATCCACACACCACACACACACTATGAATGTGTGTGCAGAACAACACATGGAAGCAGTGTAAGAGCCGTGACATAAAAACACAGCGCTCGTGACTAAATGAGTCTGACTGACAGAACGTGACTTCTTTGTATTACACAGACTTTCACCCTTAATAATTCATCATCAGTTCATTAAACTCTCTCACCATGTGCAGAGTTTGTCAAGGTCTGAATGAAGATGAAAAAAAATCAGATTATATAATAAATAAAAATAAAACAAGCTTTTGATTTCAGAAAAAGAGGCACAATCGTACTGAATCAACCTGTTTATCAGTTATGTTGAAAAGAAGTGCGTGCAAGAGGGATAAGGTGTGTGTGTGTGTGTGTGTGTGTGTGTGTGTATGTGCACTAATCTCACATGACGTTCCACCTTCCTCTCAAGATGATTAAAAGCATTGAGCGAACGGCGGAGCATCACGACACACTGTTAAATCACACACTGATTTATTGAGTGGATGACCGTCGGATACATGCACACACACACGCACACACACACACACACACACACACACACACACACACACACTGCAAACAGTCCATCTGCACAAACACACGGCCGAGCAAACAAACATGCAAACAACAAACGGGAAGGATCAAGCAAACAGAGGCTCGTGTTCAAACACACACACACACACACACGTGTGCAAATACAAACAGTTTTATTTTATGTACTTTTTAAAAATCTCTCTCTCTCACACTCACACACACACACTCACACACACACACACTCTTTACAGCATCACTACCTTGCATTAATCCAGTGGAATAAAGCTCCAGTCACTCTGCCGCCATAGACCTTCTATTGATTTCTGTCCCTCTGCAGTCAAGAAGCTGCCATCCTGTCATGTCCGCCCGTCACTCAAAACCTGGCCTGGAAAAGCCTGGAAGGTCCTGCTTACTAATTCCCCGCAGCCTCAGTTCATTACCATGAACAGAACATATTTTCAGACGATTGGCCAGACGTGCACGTGTGTGCACGCTGACTGTTAGATCGCATCGATCAGCTGCATCAGTGTGATGAGGATTAACGTCTGAATGACGGACGGAGCCCGTTATCAACCAACCGGCATCTCGCTCCACCTTCAGCTGCAGCAACTTTATTAACAATATATTTATTGATATTTTCTCAAAGCCGTCCCCGTTCTTCTGCAAGAGGGACATGGGATCAGATATGTCGCCTAACGAGGCTGTAATAGATGAACGGAGCATCTCAGTCCCAATAATCTATTTAAGAACCTTCAATACTGAATTATTTTAACTTATTTGCAGGACATGTGAGGATACGCGTCTCTATTTTGCACCTGGGGCATCAGGAACTGATTCCTCGATCCTGTGGAGTCTTGTAGTGATTCTTAATAACTGTCTTTAAATGTACGGATCAGGTCAGTCCAAATGTTCAGAGGTTTGGACTCTGAAGGCTCGAATTCAGCTGCTAATGGTGGAAATTCTTGGTATCTATGGAAATCTGAGGACATTAATAGAATTTATCTGAGTGGGTTTTAAAGTACGAGGCTGATGAGGCTGATATTTTTCTCATTGTCACATAATTTCCATGAAGAGAGAGTCCTTGAGTTAATCTTCTTCTTCCTGTCTGTGACTCTCAGCTCACATTAAGAAGAAGAAAGAAGGTTTTTTTTTCAAGCATCAGTAGTTTCCTAAAAACAGCTTGGCACTGTCGCGGCGGATTATTGTACATTCGGTGCTCGAGTGAGTGTTTGTGGCAGCGGGACTGTGTGTGTGTGTGTGTGTGTGTGTGTGTGTGTTCATAATGAAGGAGCATGTAACATTGGAGCTCTAATGGCAGCCCTGGTTCCCAATCTGGGGGTCCTGATCCAGTTAAGTGGCCGCCAAAGCTTGGCTTGTGGGTCGATGAGGAGAGTTTCATAATTAAGATATAAACTGTTCTGTTTATATCTATTTGCAGAATGTAGCAGAAATTAAATGACTTTAATTAGTTTAATCAACTAGAAATAAGACGATAAAAAAAGGCTGATGCTCCAAATTTCAGTTGTTGTCTGGCACAAACAAGAAAAGCGGTTATTGCGTTCATTATTTAGGGTAATGGAACAGTTTATCAGTTGTTCTGTTCGGTTATGGTTACGTGTTGAATATAATGTGAAATATTCATAGAATATGTCACTTAGTTTATGTTCTGAGTCCCTTAAGGAAGAAGGTGGAGAATTTCTGATGTATGGCACAGAAGACTGGTCGATCACTCAGTGTTTCTAAAGATCTGATGGCATTAAAAATGTATTAACCAGCCTCATCTTTCATTTTTATAGATGTGTACATATAAATAGAGAGAGATATGCTGCTCTGGCTCCTGATTAATGCATGTGTGTGTTAGAGTAATGTGTATAAACACACACACACACGAGAATTCCACACACACACCGTCACAGTGAAGTGCTCGCAGGCATGAATGCCAATTTTAAGTAAATATGCATAGACACACACACACACACGGCCTCAGGTGATTTCTGACCAGGACGCCGTGCATCCATCCATCTCTCCATCCTCCCCTCTCCCACTTTGAATACATTTCATCTCATAATGAAAGTTGAACAGCCCGTGGCTGGAGGAGAGAATACGAATGACAGAGGAGGTGAGAGGCAGAGTGACAATGAGACGGGAACAGAAGGGAGAAAGAAAGAGAGAGAGTGAAGGAGCGATGAGGCAAGAGGAGGAGTAAAACATATCATAATGGCATTTCTTCTCCTCCACCTCCGCTGGGGAGGAAAATGAAGTTTTCCCTAAAGTTCACTGCATGGAAAAAGGCGATGATGGATGGTTGAATATGTCTGCGGGAGAAAACGCCATTCCTCATCTCACCACTCCAATTAAAATGTGACAGGAAGTGTGTTTTCTTTTCTTTTTTTCTTTGCCGCTGATCAGCCGCACTGTTTACTTCCTCGCTTAGAGCCAAACAGAGTTTACAGTCCTATAGGAGGAGCCAGGTATGTGCTTTCATATGTGGGAGAATAATGAGAGCCGTCTGCGTAAATGAAGAGGGATGCGGCGCTCGAAGGAGCGCTACGGCATCTGCATGGGAATAAAAGCAAAAGCAAACAGGACAGGTTCTTTTTCTCAGCTGCCGGCTACAGCTTTAGAGACAGTAGACACAAGTAAGAGAAGAGCTAGTCGTGTTTCAATAGTGTTTGAGTCAGGAGACGGACGGCGCTTTAATGTTTCGCCGCCTTCAAGCGTTTGCTTTTCTTTTCCCTGCCGGCGTTTCGCGGCCTTGATGTTTATCTCCTCCTCCGCGCTCGTGTCTGAATGTAATAGAGGGGAAAAATTGAATAAAACAGCAGCAGGCAGGAGGAAGACTGAAAGTTATTCTCCTGCATTTTATTTACTTTTGTCTGCCCGTAGTCCTGCTTGTAGGCATGTACGGAAAGTCAGGGAAAATCCTTGAAGGGTTGAAAAAATGTGATTTTTAGATGTGGATATATTTTTGGGGAGCGTGTGAACACGATTCTGACCAGAATTTATAGATCTTTTTTACAAAATAGTGATATAGGGCAAAATATCCTGACTTTTTGGTCCTAATATGGGTCATAGATTTCCCATAATGCATCTCAGTAGCATCTTAGACTCTTTCAGTCTGGTAAAGACGACTGACAGTATAAAGACACCATCTGAAACGCCCAATCAAAGCGTCCACGCTCTGAATCCTGCATAACTTTAAGCCTTAATATAACTGTGAACAGGTGAGTTGTATATAAATTCACCCTCAGTACAGTTGTCATGAACGGGGAAATTAGCTACAGAGACCAAAACTGTTTTTTGTACCAGGCTGTAAACATGTTTATTTCTGCTGTCTAACATGGGGACTTATGGAGACTGACTCACTTCTGGAAGCCAACCTCAAGTGGACGTTAGAGGAACTGCAAGTTTTATTATATTCCTGCATCCTCAAACTTTTGGCTCCGTTACAGAACTGGTTATTTAAATGTTCCAGTTAATGCAGTAAATAAGTAAAATACCTGCAGCATTCATGGCCGAAGCTCCTTTGAAGACTTTTTCCACTCAGAATCAGTTTTACGGCTTTTAGCAAACTTTTTTTTTTTATAAGTTGAGCAGAGTAACTTTCAGGAACATAAAGCTCTCAGCGTTTGATAAAATGTTCATTATTTCACCGTTTCACGATCGAGTCAGGAGATTTATGATACTTTAAAGTTCCCCGGGAAACTCACTTCTTTTCTCTCGCCGGCGTTTCAGCTCAGATGTTTATGCATCGTGGATAAGAACAAAACGATCGCCTCCTCCGCTGTCGTGTCCGGACATAATGGTGGGAAAAAACAGCAATCGGGAAAGAAAAACAACCCTCTCTTCCTCTCTTCCTTTCTTCCTTTCTCGTTCACACTTCTCTCTCTCAGTCCTGCTCGTAAAATGATCCATGTTCTTCAGCTACCGCGAGCATGTGTGGGTAATATATATTAGTTCAATAAAAAGTAAAACTGCTTCCCCGGACCGTATAGCCTACAGACGACGCCCTATAAATATTTAATGCCTCACAGCCATTGTAGTATTTTTTGCTGAAGGCAGCTCAATTGCAAAAGAGGCGCTCCTGTGTAATTGAGTGTTTTCCGTATAATTTGTAGCCTGCGACTCTCTTCTGCCCTCGCCTCCCTTTGCTTTGTTTAGCTCCGTGCCATTTGTTGCTGTGAATAAATTCGGCCTCGCCGCTGCAGCACCGAGGTGTCACTTAGAGGAGTGCAAATTGGGCACGGGGAAAGGAGAGAGTTAAATAAATCATTGGAGAGCAGGGCTAAGACAATCCTCCAGATCCCCGTGTTTTACAGCCCTCCTAAGGCCTGATAATGGAGCGCACCCTCCTGTTCCACCTAGATGCTCTCCGGCTCGTAAGAGCACGAGGCGTCGGCGTGGCTTCACCCGGATCTCATATTAGAAACAATCCGCCATCTCGATGTTCGTGTGTGTGACAGGATCTCCTTTCTGCAAAGTACTGCAGCTTGTTTATAGATTAAACACACACACACACACACACACATCTTGCTCGATGCTTGGCTCAGCTGTTTGTCACTGTTGCTTGGACTGATCGTGATTTTTGTAGCGTTGAATCTGCTGGAAGTGTAACAGCAGACTTATTTCCACCTTGTTCACCATCTACCATCTACTTTAAGATATTTTATCATCGTGCAGTTACGCAGTGTTTATTTCTCCAACACTCGACGGCTCCAGTTTGTTGGAGATGAATTCTTAATTCACGGATGTAGCAGCCGTTTCGATTGTTCTCCCAGGAGACTAACACGCACGGACACGTGGTGCTGATGCTTTTTGATACCAAATGGTTAAAACGAAACAGTGTTACTATGTGATAGTCTTTAAAGTGGCCCGCATGATTAAACACAATCTGAATTTTAATCCAAAGCTGCACAAATGAAACAAGGCGAGAAGAAAATCAACTGATCAACTGGTCTCATGCTCTTCTTCTGGCATCGAAACACGCGTCGTTGTCTTTGTATTCGCGTCGTATCGAAGTTTAAAATTCCACCGTGACTTGTAGTTGGAGATCTGTGAAGCTTTGTTCGCCCTGCCTTAAACTTTGCGATGCTTCCTGCTAAATGTGCTGTCATTTTTTTGTCTCTGAAGATTTTGCCCTGGAGCAAAACCCCCTGCAACAATGATGCATTATTATATCGGCTGTAATGGAAGCAGAGGGCTTTGCTGGCAGAGATATTGGCTGTTTGTTGTTATTCATCCTCATAAATGTGCAAACAGTGTAACAAGCTTGTCGCTTAGCTAGCTGAAATAGACGGAGAGATGAACAGATGTAGGAGCCTCGAACTGTGAATATGCTTCTCTGTTGTTTCCTTTATGAAACACACACACACACACACACACACACACACACACACACACACACTGCATCAAGTCTTCACAGAGTATTACTGAAGTGGCTCTGAGTACAAACTGGACAATTGAGATTCACCACTACGTTGGCAGCAGCGACGCTCCCTGCAGTCTTTATGCATCTGCTATATCATCCTAACATATGGCGTTTGTGGCACAACCTGCTGTTTGGTTCATGAGTGGACACGTTTGTAGTAAGAGTAGCTGCAGTTATGTTGGAACGTCGATGAGATACAGAACCAGAAATGTATCTCAATCGGAGGCGAGGCTCGTGTCTGGAAATCCACGTCCTCACATGGCAGCTCGGTGCAGAAATCACAAGGAGTGCGAAACCTGCCGAACTATTAATCATTAAAAAGCAATTACAGGCACTTCCATGGCACGTTCATCAGGCTGCCATCTTCACACCGTCTCTATTTAGACCTTCAGACCAAACACTCTAATAGTTCAATGTTTTCATAATATTACACTCAATACTTCACGATATCATGTGCACTCCAGGCACCCTGCACGCTGTTCTTTGATTCTTTATTATTCCTTCATGATCTCCCCATGAAGTGTTTTGGTGATTACTCCCATCTTAGGTGATCACAGCAGTTCTGGTGGTTGTCCCCTTTAAAACACAAATCAGAATATCAACAGTTTGATTAAATGTTTTATTATGTTATTCAAATAAACCTTCGTACTTACCAAGAATTAAAAGGATAAAATCAAAAGTCTTACAGTTAATCTAGCGTAATAAAGAGCTGCTTCAAACCAGTTCAGTCTTTTTAACAAGCTGAAGATGCAAAGCTGTATCCTGAACAGTGTATTACAGATGACTGCAGTACATCAACAGTTGAATTCTTTTGGTAAAACTTATTTAACTCCAGCAAAGCCGAACACAGCTAGTTCAGCACAGTGACGAGATGCTGTAGCTTCAGTTTGAGGCCGTTTACACGAAGATTTGTTGATTCTTCTTCTCGACGGTGTGTTTTAATGGCACAGACTTTTGTTCTGTACGTGGCGATCACGCACATGAAGCCCGAGAGCTCAGCGACTGTTCACGGTAAGATTCCTTCAGCGAGAGGCTGCAGCGGCTGCAGTTAGCAGAAGTGCTGAGAGGCCGAGCTGAGCCGTTTGTTTCGTCCTGCTTTATTGCTGTTGTCACTTGTTTTTAATGAAAGTGGAGTTCAGCTGAAGGATAGCGTGTGTGTGTGTGTGTGTGTGTGTGTGTGTGTGTGTGTGGTGTGTGTGGTGGAGGGGATTTATTTGTGCCGACACACCTCGGCAGGACTCGGCTTGGTCCCCCTCTCAGAGTAAATGGTCCTCACACCAACACTGGTTAAAATGAATCTCACAGATTCATATTAATATTTTTCATTCACTAAATCTGACTGATTTATGCAGCAGTGTTTACAGTAAGCAGAATTAAATGTGAATCTTCTAATTTACTTTTAAATGAGTCCGGTCTGCAGACGTTTGCTTTGTGTTCATTTGACGTACGGTGGCCAGCAGGGACAAACTTTGAACACACGCAGAGGACAAAGACATGTTTAAGCTGTCGGCTGCGAAAGGTTAAAAACAAATGAGGCGTGCAGACAGCAAAAAATGTATGTTAATGAGTGTTTGTGTGTGTGTGTGTGTGTGTGTGTGTGTGTGTGTGTGTGTGTGTGTGTGTGTGTGTGTGTGTGTGTGCATGCCTCAATGCACCTGCATATCTATCTGTGCAGTTTAGCATTAATGGTGTGCGTGTGTGTTTATGTGTGCTTGTCTGTGTGTTTATGAACAGTCTTTGCATTAAGGTATATGTTCATCTGTGTGTGTGTGTGTGTGTGTGTGTGTGTGTGTGTGTGTGTGTGTGTGTGTGTGTGTGTGTGTGTGTGTGTGTGTGTGTGTGTTTCTGCTGTCAGTCTGAGTTTCTCTGTGGTGGTTCTCGGTCGGGGCTGATCCAGACTACAGACTGAGACCATGAACTCGTGTTGAAACTGTTTACTGAGATCATAAATCAGCTGAGAAACACGGACATTTCTCCATAAGACTCTATATAATCTGACCAGTCGAGCTGCCCCCTGCTGGCAGATTTAAGACACAGACCCAGAAGCTCGGCCCACGAATTATTTAATTACAGGCCAACAAAGTCTCCGTCAGTCGTCCTGTGTATTCATCTTATTTTGTAACTTAAAAAACAAACAAACGTTTAGCTAATCCAAAAAAAGTGCTTCATCCAAAATTCCCTCCATCGTCTCACGATCTCTGCTCACGCTCCGTCGTGTTCACATCGATCCTGATGGTAGGACGGGAATGTACGGCGCTCCATGTGGACAAGGCCAGTGTCCAATGAGCTTGTAGAGTCCAGCCTGTCCAAAATGGATCAAAGTTAATATTAAAGGTTTGATTGAAACCTAACCCTTTGCATCGTGTCAACAAGAGTCCTTACAAACACTAGACATGTCTGAGTGTGTGTGTGTGTGTGTGTGTGTGTGTGTGTGTGTGTGTGTGTGTGTGTGTGTGTGTGTGTGTGTGTGTGTGTGTGTGTGTGTGTGGCTGAGGCCATTTGGCACACTGAGGCAAATATAAGTGTGCAGCTACAGTAGCCTGTGAGTCACACTGCCAGCCTGTCCTCCATGACAGTTAATGAGCTGTTGCTTCTTTCTCCTCTCTGTCGTTTTCTGCTGCACCCCCGTCTTCTGTCTTTATTGGAAACTGTCTCTCTCTCTCCTCCTCTGGATGGTTATTAAATGAACTGCTGTGGAGGAGGAGGAGGAGGAGGAGGAGGAGGAGGAGTGGATATTAGCTTCTCCTCCTCTTCCTCCTCCAGGTTTTTTTTTCATGCGCTGCGAGGAGACGTCATGAAAAGACAAATTATGATTCCCCTCCGCTCGGCTCCCTCCTGCCACGGAGTGAGACGACTTTGAAGGAGGGATTTTGAACAGAGCCAGGACTCAGAGGAAACGTGTCAGAGGACTTGAGTTAGGCCTGAAAAAATAAAAACACAGTGATAATGTAATACCAGCTGCTTTGTGGATAAACCCTCTGATGCACTCAGACATATCAGAGCTCATCCTCGCTGGGTTTGCCGAGCCTTTACACATCAGGCGGATGCAGTCAGGTCGTCTGTGGAGTGATTATTTACGAAGAAGCTTCCAGTTTGTGTGCTTCGACTCCTGTAGGGCCACGTAGAGACGAGCTGTGTTTTGTGCTGATGATACGTAATTAAAATCAGTAATTAACGCGATAGCAGATTAAACTAAGTGAAAAGTACAAGGCCTGAACTCAGAATCGCCAGGTGCATTAAAAACATGTCTGCTGTGCCTCAGTGCACACGGGGCAGTCATAAGTGTCAAGACACAAAGGAAGCAGCTGTGGTTTATATATTTAATACAGTATAACCTACTTAAACTGCCATATAAATGACGCGAAAATACAGCGTGAACGACGTATAAATTAAAAGTTTTGCCATGAAATATTCGTGTTTTACTGTATACATTATATTCTACTGTCTTTTACTTTACTTCTTCACAGTAAAGTCAGTTTCTTTCCAGTGTCGCTCAGTCTGCAGGCTGCTGGATGAGACGCTCTAAAACCTCTCTCGTCCGTAAGTCTGTTCTTGGCAAGGAACTTGTTTTGATATTTTGATCCTTCGTGCACATGAATGCATTTTTCATCACAAACTAGTCATTTGTTCCCACAAATGAATCATTTCTGTGCTCAGTTTAGCTCCCAGTTTGCATGTTCTGAGGGTTTCTGGCACCTTTTGTCATTCCAAATCTTTGATGGACTTTAATGAGGAATAATTTGTGCCCCTGCATCATTTCCTCTAATGAGGTTTACGGTATTTGTTGTGGCAGGGAGCACGGTAAGTGTGGCTGCGGGTTACACGCAGATTTATCTGCTTCTTTTTAAAGAATCTTGTTGAAAATCTGAAAATAATGAACCGTGCAGGTAGCAGCACGCCTGAAAATGGAAGTGTCAGAGGAGAGGCTCGTGTGTGAGCACGGCGGTAATCGAACAAACATATTCAGGGATTTCAGCTAAAAACATGTGTGTGTTTCTCACAGTTTGTCGGGAGGTAACCAGTTCTAATAAAGCCAAACCTCCGTACGTGATGCGTGTGATCGTGTTTCATGCATCAGATTCAGCACGAGACGCCCGGTGCTGATTAAAACAGAAGAATCAGCTTCCGTTCTTCCTGCAGCTCGAGCATCAGTTATCTCTGAGGTAACCGAAGCTCTAACTCTGGCAGTTTAAGTGTCTCGTTCACCTCATTCAGCTACAGTACGCAGCGATTTCTCCTGAGCTACATCAAACACTCATTTCATCTGCAGCCAGTTTCATTTGCTGCACTCGAAGCAAATCTGGATGATTTAATATCTTTTCCCTTTTTTTTTTTTTACCTTCCATCTTTATTACTTCACCCTCTTTTCCTCACGCAGTCCTGTGAGTAATCTATTGTTTGTTCTAATTAGATGCTGTACATGTAAGTCACGAACAGGGAACGGCCGCCTACGGCTAACTTTAATGATTTTTTTCCCCTCTTAACCGTACATCTTCAACCTTATGATCTTACTCTGCGGCTTAACCACAGTTGCGTGCCTGTGTGTGTGTGTGTGTTTGTATGTGAATGGCTCTCGGATGATATTCCTCCCCAGTGGCCTCCAGCAGTCCTCAGACTGTGACAGGGAGAGTAATTGGCCATCAAAATAATCCAGACCCCTTCCTTCATCCGCGGCTCGCCTCCGGCCAGTGGAATTAGACACCGAGTTTAGGCAGGGACATTAAACACAAACTGTGTGTGTGTGTGTGCGTGTGTGTGTGTTTGACCTCAAGTTACATGCATAAAAATACGACTGTGATGTGGACTCTTGATTTTCTAACACACAAAGTGGATTAATGGGATTACAGGAAATCAGATTACAAACATTTAGTTTGAAGCAGCTGCTCCGCAGATTTTAATTTCTATACATTAAATGTGCAGAGTCGCAGTTTGGAACTGACCCGCTTGCAAAGGAGCTTCTATGGTGAAGCATTGGTCTCTAACAGCCTCTTCTATGATGAACTGAAGAGTACTGACTGTATACAATAATCCTGCGTGAGCATTAATGTGTTTTCATCCGCAGAACGTCGTCTGGATCAAACAGTAGATTAAGTGGGTGTTAGTTTACATAGACAGATGAGGAAACACTTTGTGTTTCTATCGTCGGTGTCTCTCGTGCTTCCAGTGTTTCCACTTGACCCATTTAATGTTCAGAGAGAGGCGGAGAGGTTCTTTTTGTTTGTTCCCCCTTTGCTTCATTTGTGCTGAGCTAGGCTAATAACCTCTGGACTCCGTCTCCACGGTTACTCTTTACCCTTGAAGCTCAGGCAGACACTGCTGGCTTTATTAGAAATAATACAAAGTAAAATACAGACAAACAGCCTGCATGCCCTGAACAGGAAACAGCCTTCGAGTCTTCAGAGGTTTCCTTAAAACCGACCATAATACTTTGGCCGGTTGGAAAATATCCATGGTTACCGTTTGATTGCGCTCACAAGATCACTGAAAGCTTCAAGGTACGCGCTCGTGTCCGAACACGACCAGTCAGCGTCCGCCTGAGATACGGGCGCGGTTTCCAAGGTTGCCAAGTCCTTTTTGAACTTGACGTCACTGATGGTAACAAACCTCGTGGTGCGGCCGTGTTAACCGCTCTCTGCTCTCTCTGTGGCTCACTTTTGTAATTGAATATGTTTACCGGGGACATTGATCCTCTGTCATCATCAAACCAGCGACCACCCGCCTCCAAGGAGAAGTTTAGAGGTTACTCCCTGTCACTGAGCTCTTAAAGCCGATATCATGTCCACGGCCTGACAGAGATGAGAGCCCGTCTGTCTGTTTGGCCGCCCTCCACGCTCCTCACTGCAACTCCACTCCCGCCACCGAGTAATCTCATTTGTGTTTGTACAACCTGGTAATACAGTGAATCGATGGAGCGGCCGCAAAAGGCCCGAATGCTATTTACTTTCTCTTCAAGTGGCTGAGTTGAAAACAACCTTGAACGCAGCATCTTATCTCTGAGAAAAGAGCGAGGGGGACTATTTATTTATTTTTTGTCATTATGAATTCATTCGAAATGACTCGTGTTGTATCGATATCGCCCGACGTTGACCGACAGCTTCTTTAAGTCTCAAAAGCGGGATGTGACATTGATTTCCTCATTTCTAGTTTTCTAAAGTTGTAATGAGATGTTTACACGTTTTTTCCTTCTCAGCGACTCTGGAACAAAACCTGCTGCTGCTGTCAGGAGTGCGAACGCTGTCGGAGTATTTAAGCTCAGAGCGGAGACTTATTCATTCAGCTCAGCCTGTGTTTGAACCCACCTTACCAGTCACTGTGTTTACTTCCTGCAGTCTGCTCGCTTTAGCTTCAGTCCGCTCTGCTGCCCTGATATCCGGCCACACACACACAAACTGAAACACACAATCCACAGTCGGGCTCGGCTCGTAGCTTTACTGTCCCACAGGAGCTAAAACTGATCAAGAATGCAGCTCAAAGTGCAGAGAGGTACTTTGTCCTACAGATATTTGAATTTTTGAAACCATATCGTTGCCCGGAGGTTAAAAAAAAAAAAAAAGGCAACAACAAGGAATGACAATGATGGAGAAACTCAGCTTCTTCTAAGAGTATTTTAGCATCTTTCAGCTACATGCTGGAAGCTGTTTTACCTTCTCAGCAGCAGACAACAGACAGAACGCCCGAAGAAGAACTTGGAAGGTTTGTTTTCTAGAGAGATGGTGGGTACCAAACCTGGAGCTAAAAGCAGGGCGATTGAACACACTCCAATGAGACGATGAAGCTACATGAGGTGGTAACATGTCGTGTTGTGTTTGCAGCTTGTTCAGCTCCCCAAAAAAAAAAACAATCAAAGTATCTTTAAACTGACATTTCATCGATCGACGTGACTGACAAGTGAACTGAACAGCAAACACAAAGTGTTAGTTTAGCCTCATCATCAGGGCAGATACAGTAAGTTGGGATGCTTCAAAGTTCAGGAACAGTTCCTGTCGACGTTAACGATGTTTAACCTGCAGACAGTCTTTCTGGCTCCGGTTCTTCATCTGAACTTGTTGGTCTTCTCTGGATCTAACTTCTTCTCGTCTCTCTCCCTCTCTTTCCGCTCTCTGCAGGTCCGCCTGTAAACGTAACCTGCAACATTTTTATCAACAGTTTTGGGTCCATCGCCGAAACAACAATGGTAAGCTCAATTATTCTTCTATCACTTTGTAATACAGCACGGCGTGTAGATTCTGATATTATTTATTTGTCACTGTGCTCGTGTTTGTGTGTGTGTGTGTGTGTGTGTGTGTGGATGATTTGGCAGTTAATGGAAAATGTCACATCTCATCGCGGCTCCATTTCGACTTGGGTAATTTCGCCCTGAAAAATGCGATTAATTGAAATGACAGTGGCGGCGGCGGCGGCGCTGATGTTCGGCACATCCAAAGTTTCATTTTTATTTCCTTTTTTTCAAAAATTAAAAGCCTTCTGCCCTCCGAGTGTTTAGAAAAGTCTCCGCCTCATTGAGCCTGTCTCCCATTTCAAACACTTCATTTGAAAGAGCGCATCACCGCCGCCGCGGCCATTTGCATAACAACACGGTGGCGGCGCTGCTGTCACGCCTGCTTGGGACCGATGGCAGAGGAGGGGAGGGCGGGGCGCTTAGTCATTACACAGAAAATCCATTAGTGTTAATATAACCGAACCATCAACCTTCACACAGCAACAAGGCAGATATGGTAACACTGAACTGCAGTGTGTGATCTCAGCGCCCACGTCATTCATGGAAGTAGCTAAAAACAGCCGTCACTCTGAGCTCCATAAAATGCATGAATCATATTTTCATCCACCAAATGCATCCAGACTGTCGGCTGTGTGAACCATCCGCAGGGCCGCAGCGAACATTAAGGTTAGATGTTTTTAACAGCTTTCCCCACAAATACACAAAATACAGACAGTGTCTGTGTTTAACATCCGCCCTGATATGATGCGGCTTCTTCAAACCTAAATTAGAAGAACCGAGTGTGGTTGGATCAGATTTAATTCATGACATCCCGAGAACGGACGAACAAAACACAAATATGGAAATGTCTCCTTGACAGATAATAGCATGTTCATAGGACCCTGTGCTGAAGAGCTGATTAATAAATTTGTTTTCAGGCCTTTAAAGGTGAAAGTATGGAGCTGCTGATGTTCTATATTCATCCTATGACTAACAACAATGAGTCGATCATATGTGCTGTGTGTATTTAAAGCCCGGTAGAACAAAAGAAAGTGTCAAGCGTACAAAAGAAACACGGGGAGGCAAAACGGGGCAGTAATAAAGGGAGGATATCCCAAGGTGAACCGCCCCAGATCTCACACACACACACACACACACACACACACACACACACACACACACACACACACACATGCATCGCCGCATTTAAACTGCTGCCCGCTGCAGATCCTCGTCATGCAGAACAAATTCCAGGTTTTCCCTCCTGCAGGAGCCGAATCGACCCTCGTTAAAACTGAGGCGGGAAGGAGGGATGATGATGATGATGATGATGATGATGATGATGATGATGATGAAGGAGGCCGTGAGACGGACAGATGGATGATAACTGAAGGAGACTATTTTTTTTTAAAAAGAAGCTGAGGGAGCGATAACAGCCGCTAACATCTGCTCCACCAGCTTCAAGCGATTCCTCATACAGACTGAAACTTTCATCTCATTTCACGTCGTTTTAGCGTCATTATTTATGAGTAGTACTGGTAAATTTCTAGAAACTTTCCATGGGGAGACAGGCTGGGGAATCATGAGGAATATATGGGAATTTATGGCTATTAACTAGAAATCGGTGGTAATTTAAAGAAACTATAAAATCCAAACGTAAATATAATAATTTTGTTTCGTCATCTGTGCAAAATAATACAAAAATAGAGAGACATTTATTTGTAAGTAGAAGCTTTCAGTGCGTGAGATTGAGGAATAGCAGATATTTAAGTGGAATCTGGTTGTTTTCGTCAAGATTCAATTTTGTGAATGATTCTGACAGCGCAGGTATTATTCTGAGTATTTTGCAGAATTATACTGTACATTGATACACGCAGATGTTGTGTGATGCATAAACCTTGTACCTTCGTGCCTGATCACACTCGCGGCCTGTCAGACGGAGCAACACGTCAATCAAGTGCTTGAACGCAGCACACGCTCTGTTTGCTGAGGCTGAGCTCGCCCACTGTAGACCACAGTCAGTGTTGGAGCTCTAATCTCTCTGCAGGGTGGATTAGCAGCAAAAACAAAGTAGTGAAATAATTGGATTTATCAGCTTTTATCAAACCAGAAAATCCATTTTAAAGCTCCAGAGGCGACGCGGAGGAGGCGAGCAGGAGGCTGAGGACGGTGGTGATGGTGCTCGTTGTAGTGTGCGGCTCTCGCTTTAAGCTTGGAGTACAGTATCCCTCCATCTTCAACACACACACACACACTCACACACACAATGCTGCCGAGGCCGGAGCACAGTGATAGATGGAGTCGGTAGAATGGCGCAGTGCGTGTTGAAGTCCCGGCGGTACACGGCTTTATTCCTGTTTCAGCGCTCTCCCGCTTGCTTGCTCATGCTCTCTCTCTCTCTCTCCTTCACACACACACACACACACACACACACACTCAGACAGACACGTAACCCCCTCTCTCACTTTTCATCCCGCTCCTTCACTCGTTTCCTCCCTCCTTTATTTCCTCTTCTTCTGAGAACACACACTAACACCATCCTCACTCTGCCTCTCTGTAAAACACACACACACTTAAACCTCAAACATTTGATCATTCACACACACACACACACACACACACACACACACACACTCATGTACCCCATATGGAACATGGTGACTGCACCAAGACACCCAGACTATTTACATTAAAAATGAAATAAAGAGATCAAGTATCAATAAAAAGTAAAAAGAGGATAAATTTCACATTTATTCTTATTAATTTGTCTCTTTCTTGTATCTGATGGGAGAATATGAATATAGTGGATGAATATCTTAATATCAGGGCTTTCAAACTGGGATTAATTTCCATGTGGAATAACGTATGTAACATAACTAAACTTGTACTGACTTTAACGCAAACTGTGATCTTTTCCTGAACCTACAACAATCACCTGAAACGTCTCTCGGTGAGCTTTATTTTCAAAGTCTAATCAGACATTGTATATTTATACTAACTGGATTTTTAATGTCTATTTAAGGCGGCCTGTGCTTCCTAGTATAAAGTAGAAACTACTGTAGCCAGTGTTTAGTTTGTCCATGCTGGGCTCCTGTAGAAACATGGTGGATGACATGTAGGAGGAGCCAGTGAGTGTGTAGACGTAAAAGATTCATTCTGAGGTCACAGAAATCTAATGATGATCTGCTCATCGTGTACTTTTATATGTGTGTGTGTATTTTGCAGATGTGTGTGTGTGTGTGTGTGTGTGTGTGTGTGTGTGTGTGTGTGTGTGTGTGTGCAGGACTGTAAAGTGTCTTCTGTATCTTCATCGTATCTCTGAGCTTAAATCTGATGAATGAATCAGACCTGGCAGGACTCGTAGTAGATTTTACTGTGTGAGTTTTGTGCTGCAGCTCTCAGCGTAGAGCTCCGACTCTTTATCCTTCACACACGGAAACCTCAGTCACTTTATTTCCCTTTGTCATCCCTCTCTCTCTCTCTTTCTCCCACACACACACACACAGTTATCTCACCACTCATTCATTCAGTCTCTCACCCTCCTTATGAAACTATGAACAGGCTTTACGCTGTGAGTATTTCCAGGTTTATCCCTCTCTCCATCACTCAGCACTATCACAGCTGTAGTCGTCCTTAAAGGAAGATGAAGATACCATTTCAAACAGCTCGCTTCTCCTGCATGTCTGCGAGGTCCGAGCAGGAGCACGCTGATGCTGTTCTACCTGCAAACGTTTGGGTCCATGTTTTAAAGTGACTTTGTCGTGGCTCAGCCAACTTACCTCGCGTAACCGCGGCCATTGTCTTTCCTTAACCGTGTCCAAGAGGTTTTATTCACCTAAACTTGAAGCATAGCTCATTAGTTTGGTTTGGTTTCGTGTTTCCTGCCAGTCCACTTTGTGCATTATTGTCTCCGAAACACATTTTGAGTGTATAATTGCTGCAACACGTCACACTTTTCCCTTTTCGATTTGCTTTTCTGTCCCTAAAAACAGGATTTTCCACTGTAGATCGATAACTTCGTGTTCTCGAATAACCAACAAACCGTGTTTAAGTGCGTCATTTATTAAAATCACCTTAAAATCCAGGGAGAAGTTTGCTGTTGAAAATTGATTTGACATCCCACCGTCCTGCTGCTGCTGCTGCTGCTGCTGCTGCTGCTGCTGCTGCTGCCGGTGTTGTTGCTTATTTTGGAGGCCAAATAATGAAAACAGCATCTTTCTCTCAAGGTAACGTTGTCTGAGCTGAGCAGATGTGCTGCCATAATGTGTGAGCCTCCGTAACCTCCTACCTCCTCTTCCTACCTGAGCAGCATCCAGGAACCGGCAGGATGTCATGACAGGCGTGGAATTAGAATATGGCTGCTGCTGTTTCTGTAGATTTTTGTTGTTGTTGTTGCTGGAAGGAGGAAGGAGAAGAAGAAGAGGAGGAGGAGGAAGATTGCAGTCTTTCATGCGTGGTTTACTGCCTGAGTTTAATACATGCTGAAATGAGTTTGGTATTGTGTAAGTACAGCATTTCCTCTGCTAATGGTTTCATAGCAGCGTGCCGATGGTGGATGGTAATTTCAGGGTAGCATTTAACAGTCCAACGGCCTGATGTCAGGATATTAAACCACGAGTGTGAACCTGCAGACGCTGTAGGAGTCCCACTTTTTACCGCACATATGCCGACGACCTGCAGCACTCTGTCCTCACGAGGAGGAAGCGTTTATTGCCGAGCCTCCAGTGTCAACAACATTTTTTAATAAACCTCAGAGTAGTCATCCAATCGCTGAAACTCTGAATCATTCCCTGAAATCATTAACTTACACCCTCAAATTACTTTCCGCCAATTTGAATCGTAGAATGCGGCGCCATCCATCCCCCCGTGTCTGTTTAATGCACTTAATGTGCATCCATCTGCAGCCACGACGAGCCTCTGACCGATGAAGCTCAGGTTTTATGGACCAGAAGGCATCCGCATGCTGACCAGGCGTTTCCAAAAGAAAAAAAGAAAAGAATTAAAGCCACAATCTGAGATCTGAACGAGGAAGAGGCGATCGGAAACGAGTACCTTGACAGTGTTAAAGGCACGCTGTGCAATTGAATGTTTTCTGATCTTCTGGAAGGTTTGTTCAGAAAATTAATTAAAGAACCACATATATTGAATTATGAAAATATAAATGTACTAGCCTCAAACGAGAGCCTCAAACAATTATCATGGCCAAAAGAATCCACAGGAACAATATTACTGTGATTTTTATAGAAACTTTCAATAACAAAAAATATTTTTTATTGTGTGTTTTGCCTTTTTTTGGGAGGAGGGATGAATTACTGTCGAAATAAGACGACATTAATATACAAAAATAATTCATTACACAGAGAAGAACCACAAATGTAACAGCTGGAAAAGATCGTGCTTATAGTTCATAAAAAGGCAAAGTTAATTACAGACAGCTATAAAAGCATTTATATGTTTGAAAGAACAAACTAGTGTTTCGATGGAATTAATGGAAACATTTTAGACCATTCAAGGAAATGAATCATTTAATTTGCCGGCATGAAATACGACTACAGGGGACTTAAAGGTTGAAAGAAAATATGATTGGTTTAAGGAAATTACCAATTAAAATGATATTTCCCTTTCGGAGGCCCAGAGAGTTAAAAAATCTGAATGCTGCTGTGATTTATTAGATTGAAACACTACGCAGTGAAAAGATGGAAGGGCTCGAAGCTCTCCTCTGTATTCCCTCGTTCCCTCTCTTCCATGGACAGACACTCCTCCTCTCTGTTATTTATCATATTGTGGAGCAGAAGAAAAGGTGACTCATTCATGAAAGGTCAGGCTCATTTGTTTCATGTGAGATATTCTAAACAGTGATAAACGTCGCAGAGGTCTCACTGAGACTGATCGCCACGTGACTGCATTTCACATGCATGCAGCTCCGTGGGTGATTGCTCCTTTAAATGCCACCCGCCGCTGCTGCTGGCATGGCCGTATGTCGTGACCGTGATGCATTTCTGCCACGCCGTGCAGCTTAATGATGGTTCCAGCCTGGCCGCGGCGTCCTGAGCTCCATATTCTGACAATAATTGACAATTAGGGGGATGGAGAAGCGAGCTAAATGCCACTCCACGCTGAATAAAGACTCTCAGCACACGGAATGGAGAACGGGCGATGGAGGTTCTGCAATAAAGCTCTGAGGGAGCAACAGTTAGTATCTTCTGCCTGGATTGATTCTTAATTCTGGCATAACCTTAACCCAATTCTGGTCATTTGAAGAGGTGAGGGAAGACTGGACAGTGAAAGTGAATTCAAATGAACAATAATGACTTGAAGAAAAGCCCCAAAACTACATAAGTCTACATTCAATGTGTTCTCCTGCAGATCAGGCTCCAAGCACAAGTGCTGCAGTCTGAAATCAATTTAATACAGTGACCAAACCATGTAATGACAGCGATGGTCCAAAAAGACTTTCATGACCTCACATTGTAAAAGAAGCATTTGTGCTTCTTATAACTCATTTCACACTCAGAGTTTGGTCTGTTCGGTGCGATTAGAGAGTCTAGAAGAAATCATTAGCCAGCTTGGTATTTTATGCGCTGCATGATGTGAAAGATTGAAGATTTGGATAATTCCATATTCAGAAATCAACTATTTGGCCGTTAAGCAGCTTCCATAAGAATGAACTGACCTGTGTTAAATTTGGGGGACTCGAGTCGCTCTCTAAAGGAGGAAGAAGTGTGACGCTGTTACTTGATCAAACTGTTTCAGATAAGAGGTTGGAAATGGATTGTTGGGTCAACAGAGACTGACAACAGACGGTCGCCTCGGCTTCTGGAGGAAGTTTCCTAACCAAACATTAACAAAGTAGTTTGAGATGATTAAAGGAAACCACAATGTTATCCCAGAGAAGTTGACTGATTGCCTTTAGAAGATTTAAGCCATTGATAATGGAGAAACTAATTTGTTTGAGTCAAACCGACTTGAATGCTAATTATTTGTCCTAGAAGTCTGCAGAACAAACTTTTCCCCAACTACTCCAACTCCGACGTTTGCAGTAACGATGCCTAATGATGACTAATGACTTTCCAGTTTAATTTAACGTTCATCATTCAAACTCGGAGTGTGTCTGATTCATTAATAAACACACAATGCAGCACATTGATGCTAAGAACTCTGTTCAGACTCTCTAAAACTCAAAGACTCACAAAGATAGCAGAGCAGAGCGCACACACGTACAGTCAGGCCTGTAGGAAACGTATTGATCTTCCTCTTGCAGTTAAACAGCGTAGGCTGAAGGTCTTAGAGCTGCATGGTGGAGGCTCATTTCCACACCGCGCTCTGGATTTAACCTCCAGCCGGCGCCGATTCCAGCTGAATGAAACATTTTAAAGCCAAAACTGAACGCCCGAATCTTTGAGTCAGATCGCTAAAGCGAAGATCAGCAGCTTTCACTGCAGACTTGTCCGTACACGAGGAGTCGATGCTGGAGTTTTGCATGATTCCTACGGCTTTCGTATCCACAGAAGACGTGTGGTGGGATTCATGGATGTTTTACTATTTCCAAAATAGGAGTAAATATCAATATCAAGACTCAGGACCAAATAAGCTCGGAGATGTTCTTGATATCAGATGACGAAGCACTCGATTACGGGAATATTGGTGATATTATTTGAGTTTTTAAACGCCTGACTTTGGCAATATTTGGTCTGCAGATGTTAGGAATTACATCCTGCAAACAAAATGCTTTCAAACTTTAAATCCCCAACTCTCATTCCTTCTGTTTTTGAGTCTCAGTGCAGGCAGAATACAACATATCATAAATTAAAGAAAGAGTTTGATGAAGGCCGTGAAATTTCCCAACAACAATCAATAGAAGTAAAGGCATTTTGTGCCTGAGGAATCCATCCTTCTTATTGCAACAACAACAACAAACTCTGAACCCATCAGACTGTTATTTGAAGGCTCTGTGACGTGTCCACATCCAGCCTGAACCCTCTCAGGCCTCCTATCTCCTGTTCATCTGTCCCGTATCGCTCCATCTCCCTGTGTAAGACTAAAGAGAGAGCAGCATCTCAATGACCTTCAGCTGCCTCCCAGCTTTGTACCAGCTCTCCACACATCCATCTGCCTGTCTATCTGTCTCTCTTTTTCTGGAACTTCCATTTTTTGTGTTTTATCAGTCAAAGAACAGCCAATACAATAGCTGGAGGAAAAAATCAGGTAGAATAGAGAGTAAGAGAAGCCAAAAAGCCGCGTGGACTGTTCTTCAAGGCTGAGGCTGCACACCGGCTCACAGGCGGAGGGGGGGAAGATCTCAGATATGGCTCGAGGCCACAACTCACCGTGATCAGTGAAAGCTCTTACATTCACATAAAGGAGAAAATGACATATGGATGAAGACCCGTAACAACCTGCTTATCCGTCCGCGAAATCCTGTCCATCACTTCATCGCTACATCTGCTGGTATCTGTCGAAATGTTCCTCCTCCGTGTGGAGCATCTTGAGTCAGCAGTGCAGTGACCCTTGACGAGTCTTCTTTTTTTTTTCCATCCTTCCTTTCTCTCATCTTTCGAACATCTCCCTGCAGATCCCGTCCTTCTGTTCGAGGTGTTTCTGGGATTTATGCTTTATAACTTTTGCTGTTTTGTTGTAATTTCATTTTCTCTGCTGTATCAGTTTCTCTCCATCCTGCCTCGCCTGCTTCAGAGGGGAGTTTGGACCACAGCTGTGGTGGTCGTGTGTGGAGAGAGCAGCAGAGATGATAGCGATAGTACATCGTGGTTCCCTTCTCCTCTGGGTGGAGACGGTGGAGACGTAGAACAGCTGAACGTGTCCAGAGTTACATCACAGATTTGTTGTGTCACAAGATGTTTCATCATCTTTTCTCTTCAACTATTCACACAGCGAGACTTCAGAGCGACCCTCGGCAACACATTCTCACTATGACGCATCATGGCCGGACACATCCGTGTAGCCTTTCAAAATAAAACTCTAGCACAGAAACAGTCAGAATCACTAAGTGAAACAAGACTGTTGTCACCAGGGAAACAACAGCATCGGTTATATTTGTGATTTTGAGAGTAAGATGGAAGCAGTGTGATTGTTGTTAGATCCATTTGACACATTGAACACGGGACAGTGGAATACATCAAGGTGCAACAACAGCAGCACACCCTGCAGAGTCAGCCCACAGTGAAGCACATCAAGACGTCGTTACTGTTGCCTTGCAGAGACGGTAGTGGTATCTGATGTCCGTCTCACGTCCCGCTGTGTGTTGTCCTTTAGAGACGTGATCAGGATGGAGAAATGGATGTTTGTGTTTGTGGCTGCAGAGAAAATTTCATTTCCATTTCAATATCTTTGCTCCGCTTGTTCTGAACTTTAAACCGCTGGATGCTGAAAGTAAAATTTAATGTGTGATCATCCATCAGAGGAACAGATGCAGATGTAGATGGAGCTCTCTCTCTATATGATCTCTCCTTTCTGTCTCCTCTCAGGACTACAGAGTCAACATCTTCTTGAGACAGCAGTGGAACGACCCTCGGCTGGCCTACAGCGAGTACCCCGACGACTCGCTGGACCTCGACCCTTCTATGTTGGACTCCATCTGGAAACCTGACTTGTTCTTCGCCAACGAGAAAGGGGCCAACTTCCACGAGGTCACCACCGACAACAAGCTGCTGCGCATTTCGAAAAACGGCAACGTGCTGTACAGCATACGGTGAGTGGATTGGATTGTGTAACTAATAAGAAATTATTAGAAGCAGCAAACCCTGTAGGACTTCTGTTGCATGTGTTTGATTCATATCCAGACTTAATTAATTTAAAAGCGCAACAACCAAATTAACAAAACCACAAGCAGCTGCAGGAACACGGCGCTTTGAAACGGTGTGACGGCACAATGACCATTTTAAGATAGAAATCGGCGACAGAGAAAGTTCCGAGTCACAGCAGGGATGAGAAACGTTGCAAGTTTGGAGGTTATATTGAAGCAATCAGTTATAAATCCATGACGGGAGACAGAAAGTGGCACCGACTTCCTGTTTATTGCATTCCAGCGGCCTTCATCCTCTGCTGTGCAGTGCTCTTATTGCGTCAAAGTTGGAGGTTTTTATTTCCTCCAGAGCTCTACCACTCCCCCACCTTTTTTTTTTGTATCTCCAAGACATCCCATTCAAGGCTGTCAGAGTTATAGCCGCCTTGTGCCGATGAACCTTTTAGCCCGCCGGCCTCCTCCTCCTCCTCTTGCTTGCTTTTATTGCCTCTGCTCAGGGGCGAATGAGAAGGCGCTGCGGCAGCCATGGTAATCTACTCAGCCTGTTAGTATTCCAGCGGCGAGGCCGATCCGTTATCAACCTCAGTTTTCACCTTCATGTCCAGCAGGAGGAGGAGTGAGATTGGCCCTTTATATATTTCGTCAAAAAAAAAAAAAAAAAGGGATGCACCGTGCACTCCTCCTCTGTCGCTTTCATTTTTTAACTTGACACCATCAGAATGAACCCGCCGTTGATCAGCTTGATCTCGGCAGCGAAGAGGCGGCTCGGGATATTAAACCGCCCCCCCCCGGGCGGGTGGGGGCGGGCGGGGGTCTTGTAAATGTTGTTTACTGTGTTTGTTGATGTTTATCGTCCGACAGTAGAGCTGCATGCGAGGAGTCGTGACCGATGGCCGCGTCTCCTCTCCAAGATGAAAGCGAAACTTTTCAAGATTGGCCGATCAGAATCGCACGTCATCCAATCTTCTCCGCTCGGAACTGATACACGGTCCCATTTGTGCTCGTAGGGTGATCTATCAAAAGGAGAATCTATGATGCTTTAATTTCAAGGACTCAGAATGTGCGGTGTGTATTGGACAACAAGGAGTGTGTGATCTCTACAAGAAGGATGAACTGTATGACGGGCAATTCAAGAAAGCTTATTTTACATCACACAGACTGTCTGTGTCATTTTGTCTCTTAGTTTAAAGTACTAGTACATCTTTAGATCTATAGCCTGCAGTCACTCCACTTCTTCAGTATCCATACACATGATACCTGAAGCCGCTGACAAATGATGCTTGTTATCGTCTCCAGAATTTATCCAGAAATTTTCTTTAGTATCAAAATCATACAGTGATGGCTGTCTGTCTACGAGGGCAGTGCAAACATGGACGGCTTCTTACTATGGTATATGAATGGTGCCAATAGTAGTATGGTCAAGTAAAACACAGCTCCAGGTGTAGCTCGCTAGACACGGCTTGAGACTGACCTTGTTCAAGCACCAATCCTTACGCGACTGGGTGAAGTTAGCCACCAGATCTTTCTGCCAGAACGGCTTTTTAACAAGTTCCAAAAGGTTATATTTAAACTCAAACTGTGACTGAGAGCTGCAGATAATAAAGAAAAACCTGTGAGTCACAGGTGAGTCAAACTCCGGTCTCCTGGGTGATAGTGATGAGTTTAACACATCCATCCACCACAACTTCGTCCCCAGAGCTTTTCGTACCACGTCACCTGACTTCATAAAGCCACCTGACGAGCACAGACACACGGCACACAGCACAGCTAGATAAGATTCATAATAATGCCCACAGGTAACTCACTGACTCCTCTGAAAAGCATCATGGGACCTTAGTATCCCCAAAAAGTAATGAAGAACCAAGTCATTGTTTTGTTGTCTTCTCCAAACTCCATCTAAAGCTCTCTGAGTTTACAGCAAGGCGCTAACTTTGTCAGCGTTTGGCATTTAGGTGTCACGATGCAAGCGGACAGAAAAACCACAGAGCTGAATCTTGTTTCCGAGAAAGTGGGACATCTGTGGAGGCTACATCATGTGTGTAATACATATTCAGCATCCTGTCAGGGACTTACAACAATGTGCAGACGCGGCAAAGTTTATTTGGTACATCAGGCCGGAGTGGACGTGTGTGTTGTAGCAGCAGCAGCGTCCTGTTAGAGCAGAACAGAAGGACTGTGCAGCGAAATCACCTCCCGCTCGTCATGACAACCTGCTGACAGCTGGAGCTCTGCAGAAACGAAGCCGGAGCCGCAGTTAGCTTGTTACCACAGCACAGCTCTGCAATTATAGAACATGTTTTATTGATCAGATATCCTGGATGCTCTAAAATCATGTATGTAATGCGACGGTGTGTAACTTTTAAATCGTGTTGATGCTACGCTGACTTGTAATCAGGTGAATGGCGTCAATCGTACACACGTTATTGCACTACGTGTGACTTTGGGTTTGATCATCCACAAAGTGTGGAACTTTTTAAATCACACACCAACAACTATTTCACTGAATTTGGTGAAACTGGATCATAATTTATGGAGAAAATGTTTTCTGGTTTAGCCCCCGGCTGTAAACTGCTGCTAGCTAATGTTAGCGCAGTTTGTTAGCCGGGCACCTCAACTGTGAGTTCAGAGCGCCAGGGGAGAGTTAGTGTTTGTACCACAGACATTTTGGACCATCGGGAAGAAGAAGAGGAGGTTTACAGGCCTGGGTTGCAGGGGAATGCTGCCAGGGTTGGAGCGAGGTGATCGGGCAATGTAACCGGGTTTAGCTGCCTCCATGGAGACAATGTCAGGGGTGAAAAGGCCGGTGACACTGACACTGGGTACAATATATCGGCTAACTGAAAAACAATAGATAGATAGATAGATAATTTAATTAATATTGAAAATGCATCTTTTGGTTCGTTGACAGATTAATTGATTGACTGACTGATTGATTAGCTCCAAAAAGGCTGGAGGCTGGAGCAGTAATAATGTCTAAGAATGAGTTTATTCCTTAAAATGCTGGATATCGCATTTTAAAATGAAAGTCTTTAATTTCAGTAATGCATCATATCAGTTACAAAATAGCTTTTCCATTAATTTCTGGGGAAAGTTGACTTTTGCAGAGATGCATTCCCTCCACGTGACAGCAGTAATTAATTTTGGTGCCTGAGACTCAGAAAACGAATGTGTCACCGCGACGCGGGACCGGCTGCCCTGAACATTTTAATTTTCTGAGTTTCACGGCTCAGCCTTGCATGAAACAAGATTCATTCCCATGTTAGTGCACGCCTGCTCAGCTACAGGTTTTCATCCTGTTAGTCCCCCGGCAGAGAAGAAGAGGTCTGCAGTGAAACTCTAACCTCACTCCCCTCGATTGTGATATTTAGTACTGAGGAATGTCGGACTGCAACTAATATCTTTAATGATTAACTGAAAATACCAACAATGTTCATCTGTCTACGTTTAATACTTTAAACGTAAACTTTGCTTAAACCAGCAAATAAAAAAATGCATCTTGTTATTTTACTTTTATTTCATCAGTTTGACTTTCACCCCCAAAATTTGGATTTGCAGTGACTTCTCTCTAACCTCTTTTGTTGTGAGCATAAAATTCAGTGTTTATTTGCTCTAATGTTGGTCATTTAAGCTATTGTTGTGCTTATTTCATATCAGTCTGGATAACAGCAGTGGCTAAATTGGTTTATAAAATAAATAAAGAAATAGATTTATTCATTTTTTATCAGTTTCAAGCACATCCTGGTTCAGTTGGATGGCCCGGCGCTGGCTGGTTGAGCAACACTGATAAAGCTCTGAGTAATCCTCTTAGTACTAAGAGACGCTGCATGTGTGTGTGTGTGTTTGCAGAATAACACTGGTCCTGGCCTGTCCCATGGATCTGAAGAACTTCCCGATGGATGTCCAGACCTGCATCATGCAGCTGGAGAGCTGTGAGTAAATTACAAACACACACACACACACACACACACACACACACACACACACACACAGTGAGGGGTGCATGGGGAGCATCAGTCAGCTGCAGCTGGCAGGATGGGAGATGTGATATAGATTTCTCTGTGGCCTTTTCTTTGAACAGACGTGAGAAGAATCACAGAAACTGGAGCTGAAGTTCAGACATGTTCTGTAGGTGTGCAGCGGGTCAGCGATCATAACAGGAAGAAAGAACAGTACAGCGCTGTCACTTCATGTTAAAGTCTCAGAAAGAAGCAAAACAAAAAAGCTTCATTGTGTCTGACACAGAAACTTTTCTAACCTTAGAGCTAAATGAGGAGCAGCTCAGCCTAAAAATCAACCCACGTCTCTGTTAGTCAGTAAACACAGAGCTTTAATATGCTGCTTAAATATGGATCGTATGAATGATTCACTGAAGCACTCAGCGAGCTGTGCACGCTGCTGTCAGCCAACAGAAACCCCCCAGCCGGGTGGTGAACCTCCACCCCGACCCAGAAACAGAAAGATCATGGTGCTCCTCAGGGGGGGGGGGGGGGGGGATGAAATAAGTGACCCGCACAGTGATGAAAACACTCTGACCTCCTGCTCTCTCCTGCAGTCGGCTACACCATGAACGACCTCATATTCGAGTGGGATGAGAAGGGAGCCGTGCAGGTGGCCGACGGCCTGACGCTACCTCAGTTCATACTAAAAGAGGAGAAGGACCTGCGCTACTGCACCAAACACTACAACACAGGTGAGCGAAGCTGACTCCTCCTCTGCTGGGCGGCTCTCAGCTTCACTTTGTCTTTTAGAAAGCTTTAAAATCTTTAAACTTACTGGATTTACTTAATTTACTGGAAAGAAAGTGTCATTTTGTGCAGGCAGATTTTGAAGAATTGTTTATTGTCCGCTCAGAGACTTTATTCTCTCTTCATGTTGAGTGTTAGAGCTGCCTGGAGGCTGAAACATTCAAACTTATTTGCATGTTCGGCTGACGTGCTGTACATTAAACTAAAGGGAGGGCACTACAGGAAGAAACACTGCTTCAGACACATGTAGGTGTCGACTTCGCTCCTGTTTGTATTCTGAAGGTGTTCGCAGAGGGCTTTGTGATTTATGGAGCATTTGATTTATAGAAACATGGAGGAAACAGATTTTTCTTATGGCTGTTTAAACCTGACTTTATCCAGGATGCAGATTTCTGAAATTGCATATGCAAATTAGCACTTTTTAATGTGATAAACCCTCATTTCCATATTTAAACATATAATTTCTGGAACCTCGACGAGTTACAGTCCTTTTCTTACTCACCTGTAGTGTTTCCCCTAAAGATAAGATAATAACGAATTAATTAATTATTATAATTATTAATTATGAGCCATGCTGTATATTAAAAAGAAGTCATTAAGTCGCGCTGAAGGAAGTCATTGGGTCATGTGTTAGAGTCTGACAGCTGCCAGCGGCTGCCTCCTCTTACATGGCGGCAGCAGCAGTCACATAGATAAAATTCAATTATTTTAATTGATCAGTGTCTCAGTTTTCTGACACCGTGTTACGTGACAATAGATTATCAGCGTTGGCGTGGATGCGAGCTCCTGACGTACCATCAGAGCCTACAGGTGGCTGCCGGTGCAGAGGCGGACATTTTGAAATGCTTCATGAACAGCAGCACTGACAGCAGAACTACGCCGCCACAATCAAACAGGGCGCGCTTGATACGTGTTGCAGTGGGAGGAGTGTGTCATGTGAGTGCAGAAGAGGACTTGAGATGAGGAATGTGAAGTGTTTGCGATGAAAACATCGTCCTCCATCACTTCCTCGTCCTCTGTCCATCAGCTGCACCTTGTTTCTCTTCTGGCTTTGCTTTGTGAAAGTAAACAGAGAAAAGAGAGCGAGAGGAGGTTAATAAAGACAAGATAGAGAGAGGGATGTATCGCTCTAATGAGGGGAGAATATATCAAAATTCAGACTTGGCACATGTTCTTTGAAATTAGGAGAGGGAGATGTTAAAAACGTCTGAGCCTCGAGAGAAAGTCTGCGTGAGTCAGAGGCAGAATTTCATTTTTATTTGAATGTGTGAAATGTGGAAATAACAGAGGAACACTACAGCACACTGGAAATGGAAATACATATTGCTTGAATATTTTTTCCTTTCCTTCCAATGTCATGAAACTTTCAGTGAAGAGAAAAAACACTGCAGGCTGCAAAGTTTGTCCCAGCCGCAAACTCACTTTTTTTTTTTTTTCGTATTTGAAAACTAGAAATTAGAATAAAATTCAAGACTTCTGTGAACATTTTAGGACTTCTTGGGCAGAAAGAGGATAAAAAAAAAAGGTGAAGAGAAGAATAGAAACAGAAAAAGATCAGAGATGACGACAAAAGTAAAGAAGAAAGGGAAGTTTGAAGAGAGAGAGATCATTAGTCATGTCAGAAGAAAGATGAAAAACAACAGAAACAAGTTCATAGAAGCAGAAATCAGAAAATAAGAGACGAGCGAGAAGAATCTAGCGGAGGACGGGGGAGGACGGGGGAGGACGGGGACGGCCGCCACGCTCTGTTTCTCCCTCCAGGTCCTCCAAGTGTGGCTGAAAACCATCTGTCCACTCCACCT